>JASDQU010101116.1:356743-406971 GCA_032191745.1 Picea mariana
CCTCTTAGTTGTCCAACAAACCATGGATTTTTTTTCTTATATGTCAGAAGAAATACATTTATAGGAAGCATCAACTTCCTTATTTTCCAGCTACAATCGAAAGGAGGCTCCAACCCCCTATTTTTTAGGCTCCAATCTGATGGAATCTCCAACTCCTCAATTTTTCAGCACCAACTAGAAGGAGGCTACAACCCCTTTTCCTTGCCTTGTCCAACCACCCATAAATATAAATGTTGACAACCTGTCACTATCACTGAATCAATCATCCTTTTACTGATCTGTCATTATCACTACCATGACCTGTCATTTATTCTATACTTCATCAACTATTACCACTCAAACCCTTATGCCTCAAACCCTCATAAAAATATCCACAAGAATGTCTTCCAAATCAATTACTCATGAACTACTAAGACATTTATGTGTTGGACTATTGCCTGTTAGCATGTTTACAGTTGGGAGTGCACTTTTCATTGATAGAAAGAACAACGACGACGACACATAAGAGCAATATTGAGAAGCTTAGGAGGAATTGTGTGAGTGTGCATCGATGGAAAATAGGAAAGGAGCGAACAATATGTAGGAAAAAAAAAGCTCAGAAGAGATAATGCTTTACGCCTTCCAAATGTGCAACCGAGGTCCAAGAGAAGGACTCATAGAAGGTTCAAAGGTCGAGGCATTTAACACTTATAAATTCTTCCAAGATGGGAGGAATGAAGCACAGATGAGGAGATCAGATCTCAACCGTTAGATCTGAGTGCGGAGACCAATAGCCATTAGATCCTAAGGAAAGTGCATGAGACAAGTTCTGAAGTCATCGAAATCGTCCATCGTTAGAGATGACACATGGCGAAAGGTCATCATTTCACTGACTGAAAGGTCAAAGGAAGGAGGTGCTCTAACCCCTCGAACTCGCGATATGTGAAGTCACGAAATGACCTGAGTCGTAGGATCTAGAGGATATGTGGAAAAATATCAGCATTTCGCTGACTAAAAGGTTGAAGGGAGGAGGTGCTCTAACCCCTCGAACTCGCGATATGCGAGGTCGAGAAATGATCCTGGCCGTTAGAGCCAGAGGACACATGGCAAGTGATCATCATTTCACTGACTCATGAGTTGGAGAAGTCAGAGGTGAGTGTTGTGGAAACTCATGATATGCGAGGTCGTGAAATGATCAGGGTCATTAGATCTAGAGAACATGTGGTGGGAGATCAACAATTAGCTGACTCACAAATCAGGAAAGTCAAAGGAAGAGTTGTAGGAACTTGCGAAGTGCGAGGTCGTGACATGATCACAGTCGTTGGATCACAGAGGGTTGTGGATCATTGATCTGGAGAGTGAAGTGCTCGAATTTTTGTCCCGTGGTCATATCCAAGGTCACATAGTTGAAGGATGAAGGGAGGAGCTAGCGCTGCTAAGATCCATTTTGGATTTTGCGAGTTGAGAGATACAAGGAAACTCATAGAAGGAGTTTACGATATGCAAAGTCACGATGGATCCCTCTTGCTTGGCCCCTGTTCACAACTGGTGGTCATATGAGAGGAAGGAGCTAGCAGTTAAGTTCTATTTCAGAGATCAGGAGTTTGAACAGTCAGATTTGGCTCACACTCAAACACCTAACACGCAAAGTCATGATATTGATTACAACCGTCGATCAGAGGGTGAGATCTCGACTATTGATATGATACGAAGCACTCTTTGAATAAGTGCTTGTTCACAGCTCGTGGTCATGTGAGAGGAAGGAGCTAGTTCATCTAAGCTCCATTTCGGATATCACGACTTGGGAGAGTCGATATGCCTCATACCAAGATCCCTGAGGTCACGAGTCGCGAAGTGCCTTTTGAATAGGCGTTTGGTCACCGCCTGAGGCCACATGAAGGAATGGGCTTGGAAGCCAAAGAAACCATACGTGACTGGCTGAAGCTGCCAGAACACAGTGATGAAATCGGCCAAACAACTCGAGGAGCTGGAGGGTGATCGCTAGAGGAGATGAAGATTCCTAAGGTAACTTCCAGTGGAATGAAGACTGTTCATAGAGGCGTTTGACAGATGGAAAAGCATTGAAGCTTGTAACTACAAAGCCTGTAACTACAACAGAGAGGATGAGCTCGAGTGTGACAGAGAAGACGAAGAGTCTCGACTACCAGAGAGGCTAAGGAATCTCATAATAACACCCAGTGATGATGAATGCATGGGTGTAACCGCTAAAGAAGATGATGGGTTTCATGGATGATCTAGAAAAGTACTTGGCATGATAAATATGCGCTGAACAAAGATGTAGAGGTTTCTTCTGTAGAGAGTTACTCATGCGATTAAAAGAGGTTGTGTACAACTGTTGAATAGTACAGAAGAATCATAGTGCATGGAACATAAATGTATATCTTAGAAATAAAGAGGTAGCCGAGGTGTGCAGGCTGAGATAGAGTAGAAGAGCAGAAATCTCAAAGAAGAATGCAAGCATGAAGACATTGATGCAGGCAGAGCATAGCAATGCAGCAGGACAGTGATGAGACTGGTAAGCTATTGATAAACACTGTATCATTGTAATAAGTTTTAGTAACGAAGTTTAATATTTCAAGGTGGTTGGGAGGTGCTAGGGAGGATTGGTGTTCTCAGAGTTTCAAGTGGGTGCTTGAACACAGGGAGTTGTAGCTTCCATCTGGTTGCAACCAGAAAAACCAGGGTGGAAGGCTGGTGAAAGGGAGAACTATTGTTCTCTGTTATATAGGTTGGTGCCTATGTGACTGGAAGTTGGTGCTTCCATTCAGTTGGTGCTGGAACACTTAGAGAGTTGGTGCTTCCTTCTAGTGGGTGCTATAGAATCTAGAGAGTAGGTGCTCTCAGCAAGTAGCATCTTGCAAAACAGAGGTGGTAGCCTCATTATGAGTTGGTTCCCATAATAATGATAATGTACAAAAAATAATTATCATATCAAGAAGAAGAGGTTTTCTCCCTTTATGGGTTTCCTCAGGAAATATCTATCTCTATATATTTCATGTGTGTGATTGATGTTGAATATTATGTTGCTGCATTATTGTGATTGGCATTGAGTGTTCTGTAAAGAGTTTAAATGGGTATAATTGTTTAAGCACAACAACAACTGATTCACCCCCCCCCTCTCTCAGTTGTCCAACAATTGGTATCAGATCCGGTTCATTTTATCTAAAGGTAGATCAATAAGCTTAAACATGTCAATCCATGAAGGAACTTCAACCAATAAGGCCCCACTGTTCAATGGAACAAACTTTGCCTTCTGGAAAGTTAGGATGAGAAACTACATAATGGATTTAGGTGCAGATGTCTAGGATGTGGTAGAAACTGGTTATGTAAAGCCAGTTGTACTAGATAATAAGGATGACAAGCTAGAATTCAGCTTCAACACTAAGGCTATGAATGCTATTCTGAGTGGTCTTGTAGAAGAAGAATTTGTAAATGTTATGCACTTATAAATTGCCAAAGAAATGTGGGACAAACTCATTAGTAGTTATGAAGGTAATGGGAAGGTAAAAGATGCCAAGCTTCAAACCTACGGAGTACAGTTTAAAGATCTACATATGAAAGAAGATGAAACTATTGGGAAGTACTTTTTGAGAGTTGAAGAACTAGTAAATGCAATGAAAGCACTTGGTGAAAAAATTGAGGAACCTCTTTAGTTCAAAAAATTTTGAGATCTCTGCTAGATAGGTTCAACCCAAAGCTCTCGGCTATAGAATAACTT
The DNA here is from genome assembly GCA_032191745.1 of Picea mariana. Classification (NCBI taxonomy): domain Eukaryota; kingdom Viridiplantae; phylum Streptophyta; class Pinopsida; order Pinales; family Pinaceae; genus Picea; species Picea mariana. The sequence continues at coordinate 360,462 of JASDQU010101116.1, forward strand.
AATGATCTAAAAGCTTTGGCTTTTGATCAACTTCTAGGAACATTGACTTCATATGAAATGAGGATAGTTAAAGATAAACCCACCTCTAGAGATGCATCATTTAAAGAAGACAAGAATGAGGATTCTGAGCCTGATGAAATTGAAGGAAAATTTCTGAGAAGACTAAAGAAAGGCTCAGGCAAGTATCAAGGCAAGTTTCCCTTCAAGTGTTTTAACTATGGAAATATAGGTCACTTTGCATCTATGTTTCCACACAAGAAGTAGGATCAGAATTTTGAAGGTGAAAAGAAGTACAAATCCAAAATATTTGATAAAAAAAAAAAAGTTTATGTGTAAACAATGGTGACTCTTTAGAAGACACAAATAGTGACTCTTCCTGTGAAGATAAGATAAATGAATTCATTTTTATGGACAAAGAGGATTATGATAATAAAAACACAGGAAGTGATTCTAATGATGAAGAATATGTGGTTGATATGGAAGGTGAACTAATCAGTTCCCTAGAAGAAATTGACAAACTCATACTCGAGAAAAGAAAACAAAAACAGTTGTTGATACAGTTTGAAAAGAATGAAAAAAAACTTGATGAAGACTTTTCCTTGCTAAAAGTGGAATTAGAAGAGGCAAAGAAAATTGAAGGCATTTTGAAACAACAGTTATCAGAAAAGAAGGAAAGATGTGAAGCTCTGGAAGAAGAAGTAGTGAAAACTAGGAAAGAGTTGGAGAAGTTTCAAGCCTTAATCATTAGAATCTGTGAAGTATCAAAGCCTCAGAAGGATTGGCCACCATTATGAATCAGAAAAGGAATCCAAAGTTGAAAACATATTTGGGTTATGAAGAGGGATCAAGTAGTAGTCAGCCAAGAAACAAATAACCCATCAAGTTTGTCGAATCTACAACCAATGACAACAAAAGACCTGGAGAAACAAAAGGAGATATTCAACAACCCAGGAGGAGTAAAGAAAAAGGTACTAGAACTGAAACTATAGAACAGACAAATAATACACCCTCTGCTCAAAGAAAACATCATCATGGAAGAAATCGACCTACTCAAAGAAGACAACCATTTTCTAGGTACAAAGGATTTTTCTATGGATATTGTTTTTTTTGTTGTAACTTTGGTCCCAAAGCTGTGAATTGTTCTTTAAGATTTAGATATGAGTAATCAAGACACTCAAGTAATAGACATCTGTCACAAAATAACAATGAGACAACAAAGTAACAAACCACCATAGACTGCAAATCGTGTGATCGATGGGAAAAGGACACAGGTCAAGCATAACAACTGTTATGATCCTTTATTCAATGAACCTAAATGTTACACCTGTCATAATTATGGACATAAAGCTTTTGACTATCGCTTAAGGAACTATGAACCAAATTTGAATCCCTCTGCTGAAAATGACAAGGTTTGGAAGAAGAAAGAAAGTGACAAGGTTTGGAAGAAGAAAGAAAGTGAAAAGTTTGGATTAGTGTTGTCATGTCAAAAGAAAAACAACCCTTGGTATATTGACAGTGGATGCTCCAAACATATGATGGGAGACAAAGGTAAGTTTCTATCTCTAAGTGAAAGAAAATCAGGAAACGTAACCTTTGGAAATGATGCTCCAGGTAAAATCAAGGGTAAAGAGATGGTGAGTTTAAGTAATGGAAAAGGAAAATCCTAGGATGTTCTACTTCCAGATGGGATGAAACATAATTTTCTCAGTGTAAGTCAAATGTGTGACAGAGGATGTGAAGTGGCGTTCACCTCCAAGGATTGCAAGATAAAGTCTGTAAACTCAGGACAAGTGGTGGCTAAAGGAATAAGGACATATAATAATGTATATGTGCTGAAAGAAGATAGAGAAGAGTGTCATATAAGAAAACATGATGAAAGATGGTTATGGCATAGGAGACTTGGACATATAAACTTTGACCACTTAATCAAGCTCAAAAATATTGAGGCAGTAAAAGATCTTCCAAGAATATCAAAGCCACAAGATTATGTGTATAAACCCTGCCAAATAGGAAAGCTAACCAGAACACAATTTAAATCCAAGAGCTCCACTTCAACAATGAAACCACTTCAATTAGTTCATATGGATTTATGTGGACCATCAAGACAGGAAGGCACAAGGAAGGAAAACTACTTTATGTTGATCATTGATGACTACTCCAGACTCACTTGGGTTGCTTTTCGCAAAGAAAAAGCTGAAGCATTTGAGAAATTTAAAATATTTAAGGCTTTAACTGAGAATCAAATAGGTAAGAGGTTTAGGGAGGAAGATCAGACAGAGGAGGAGAATTTATGTCAAGTGATTTTAAGGAATTCTGTGATAAAAATGGGATCAAGAGAGAATACACAATCCCAGGAACTCCACGGCAAAATGGAGTAGTTGAGAGGCAAAACAGAACCGTGCAGAAAATGGCCAAGTCAATGACGAATGAGAATAACATTGGTCAAACCTAATGGGTAGAATCAATACACACAACAATCCATGTTCTTAACAAATCCCACCTCAGACCACACAGTGACAAGACACCTTATGAATTGTGGTATGGAAGACCTGCTTCAATCAAACACTTCAAAGTCTTTGGGAGTAAGTGCTACATAAAAAATAATAATGAGAACCTTGGAAAGTATGATGATAGGGATGATGAAGGCATCTTCTTAGGGTATGCTACAAACAATAAAGGATACAAATGCTATAATAAGAGGCTGCATAAATTGGTTGATTGTATTGACATAAAAGTTGATGAAGGAATTACAGTAAGAGAGGCGAACAATACTAAATCAACAACAAAGGATATAGATGAAGTTGAAGTTGAAAAGTTCCAAGAATCAGAACAAGAAGACTCTGAGTCAGATGAAGATGCAAATACTCATACAGGCTCAAATCAACAGACAACATCAAATTCTTCCTCCAGAATTACTCAAAAGAATCATCCTGCAAGTCAGATAATTGGTGAGAAAGACAAAGGTTTAAAAACCAGGAGAAGGATAATCAAAAACACTGAGAAACCATATATAGCCTTCATATCCATGGTGAAACCCAAGAACTTCAATGAAGCCTGTGAAGATGAAAATTTGTTAAAATCAATTAATGAGGAACTGGATCAGATTGAGAAGAATAATACTTGGGAGCTTGTTCCCAGACCTGAAGAAAAGAATGTAATTGGTTCCAAATGGGTGTTTAAGAATAAGATAAATGAACAAGGATAAATTGTTATGAATAAAGCCAGATTGGTCTGTAAGGGGTATGCAAAAGTTGAAGGACAAGATTTTGATGAAACTTTTGCACCAGTGGGAAGATTGGAAGCCATCAGAACGGTTCTAGCCTATGCATGTCATAAGAACTTTAAAGTTTATCAAATGGATGTTAAGACAACTTTTATTAATGGAGACCTAGAAGAAGAAGTATACATGGAGCAACTTGAAGGTTTTTCACTAACTGATAATCCCGACTATGTCTGTAAGTTGAAAAAGACATTATATGGATGAAAAAAATCACCACGAGCCTAATATCATAGACTGGACAAATTCCTATAGGACAAAGGGTCCACGAAAGGTATTGTTGACAGTAATCTATATATAAAATCTGAAGGGATGATTTATTAGTTGTTGTGGTCTATGTAGATGACATTATATTTGGATGCACTAATGATCTTTCAGTCCAGTGGCTTGCCAATTCAATGCAGACCGAGTTTGATATGTCCATGATAGGAGAATTTTCATATTTTCTTGGCTTACGAATCAATCAGAGTTCTGCAGGGATATTTATCTCTCAAGAACAATATTTGAAAGATATGTTAAAAAGGTTTCAGATGGAATATTCCTCTCCCGATAGTACACCTATGGTTGTTGGTTGCATGTTGAGTAAAGATGATATCTCACCTGATGTTGATCAAAGAACATAAATATTTGAAGGGTACAATGACTTATGGTCTGTGGTATCCTAGAAATCAAAACTTACAATTAACTGCATATTCAGATGTTGATTGGGAAAACTGCTTGGATGAGAGAAAGAGCACCAGTGGAGGTGCATTCTTCTTAGGTGATTCGTTAGTAGCATGGATTAGTAAAAAGCAGGGATCTATCTCATTATCAACTACAGAGGTAGAGTACATTGCTGCTGCTACTTGTTGCACTCAGATTTTATGGATGTTACAAACTCTTTCAAATTTGAAGGTAACTTATACTGATCTAATTCCACTTCAGTGTGATAGCACCAGTGCCATTATTATCTCGAAGAATCATGTTCTCCATTCAAAGATGAAACATATCCCAATAAAGTATCATTTTCTCAAATAGAAGGTTACAAACAAAGGTGTTCATCTGAATTACATTCCAACCACGGAGAAAATTGCCGACATCTTTACTAAACCCCTAGCCAAGACACCATTTGAATATCTCCGTAAGAAGTTGGGTGTCATCCCCTCTCTCACCTAAGAGAGTCCATCCTATCAGGGGGAGTTTGTGTTGGTTGAATATCTGATACCTCTGAATAATACTACAATAGCTCAGGGGGAGCATGTTTTCTTTGACATTGATGTCAAAGGGGGAGAAAAGGTGTTTTGTAGAGGTGTGGATGCGTGGATGGTCATTGATGGAAAGAACAATAACGACGACACATAAGAGAAAGCTCGAGAATCTTAGGAGGAATAGCGTGAGTGTGAATCGATGGAAAATAGGCAAGGTGTGAACAGTATGCAGGAACAACAAAGCTCATAATAGATAGTGCTTTGCACCTTCCAGATGTGCATTCGAGGTCTAAGAGAAGGACTCGCGGAAGGTTCAAAGTTTGAGGCCTTTGACACTTAGAAATTCTTCCAAGATGGGAGGAATGAACCGCAGATGAAGAGATCAGATCTCAGCTGTTAGATATGAGTGCGTAGAAGAACAACTGTTGGATCCTAAGGAAAGTGCACGAGATAGGTTTTGAAGTCATCAAAATCATCCATCGTTAGAGATGACATGTGGTGAAAGATCATCATTTCGCTGACTGAAAGGTCAAAGGAAGGAGGTTCTCTAACCCCTCAAACTCACGATATGCGAAGTCATGAAATGACCTGAGCCATAGGATCCAGAGGATACATGGAAAAATATCGTCATTTCGCTAAATGGAAGGTAAAAGGGAGGTGGTGCTCTAACCCCTCAAACTCGCGATATGTGAGGTCACGAAATGATCCTGGCCGTTGGAGCCAGAGGACATGTGGCGAGCGATAACCATTTCGCTGACTCACGAGTTGGAGAAGTCAAAGGTGAGTGTTGTGGAAACTTGTGATATGCGAGGTCGCAAAATTATATGGGTCATTGGATCCAGAGGACACGTGGTGGGAGATCAACATTTAGCTGTCTCACAAATCAGGAAATTCAAAGGCAGAGTTGTAGGAACTCGTGAAGTGAGAGGTCATGACATGATCATAGTCGTTGGATCACAGGGGGTTGTGGACCATTGATATGGAGAGTGAAGTGCTTGAATGTTTGTCTTGTGGTCATATCCAAGGTCACATAGTCGTAGGATGAGGGGAGGAGCTAGCGCTGCTAAGCTCCATTTCAAATTTCGTGAGTTGAGAGATAAAAGGAAACTCATAGTAGGATTTTGCGATATGCGAAGTCACGACAAAACCCTCTTGCTTGGCGCTTGGCCCCTGGTCACAACTAGGGGTCATAGGAGAGGAAGGAGCTAGTAGTTAAGAACTATTTCGAAGATCAGGAGTTGGAAGAGTCAAAGTTGGCTCATGCTCAAACACTTGAAATGCGAAGTCACGATATTTCTTGCAACCATCAATCAAAGGGTGAGATCTCGACCGTTGATCTGATACGAAGCGCTCTTTGAATAAGTGCTTGGTCACAGCTCGTGGTCATGTGAGAGGAAGGATCTAGTCCAGCTAAGCTCCATTTCGGATATCGTGACTTGGGAGAGTCGAGATTCCTCATACCAAGATCCCCAAGGTCGCGAGTCATGAAGCACCTTTTAAATAGGCCTTTGGTCACCGCCAGAGGCCACATGAACGAAGGGGTTTAGAAGCCAAAGAAGCCATACGTGAATGGCTGAAACTGCCAAAACACAGTGATGAAATTGGCCAAACAACTCAAGGATCTGGAGGGTGATCGCCAGAGGAGCTGAAGAGTCCTGAGGTAACTTCCAGTAGAATGAAGACTCTTCATAGAGGTGATTGACAGATGGAAAAGCATTGAAGCCTGTAACTGCAATAGAGAGGATGAGCTCGACTGTGATAGAGAAGACGAAGAGTCTCGACTGCCAGACAGGCTAAGGAATCTCATAATAATGCCCAGTGATGATGAGCGCATGGGTGTAACCGCCAAAGAAGATGATGGGTTTCATGGACGATCTAGAAAATTACTTGGCATGATAAATATGCGTTGAACAGAGATGCAGAGGTTTCTTCTGTAGAGAGTTACTCATGTGAGTAAAAGAGGTTGTGTACAATTGTTTAATAGTACAGAAGAAGCATAGCGCATGGAACAAAAATGTATATCTGTGAAATAAAGAGGTATACGAGGTGCACAAGTTGATACAGATCAGAAGAACATAAATCGCAAAGAAGAATACAAGCAGGAAGACACTAATGCAGGTAGAGCATAACTATGCAGCAGGACAGTGATGATACTGGTAAGTTATTGATAAACACTGTATCACTGTAATAAGTTTCAGTAATGAATTTTAATATTTCAGGGTGGTTGGGAGGTGCTAGGGAGGATTGGTGTTCTCAGAGTTTCAATTGGGTGCTTGAACATAGGGAGTTGTAGCTTCCATCTGGTTGCAGCCAGAAAAACTAGGGTGGCAGGGTGGTGCAAGGGAGAACTGTTGTTCTGTGTTATACAGGTTGGTGCCTATGTGATTGGAAGTTGGTGCTTCCATCTAGTTGGTGTTGGAACACTTAGGGAGTTGGTGCTAGAAAATCCAGAGTGTAGGTGCTCTTAGAAAGTAGTAGATTTCAAAACAGAGGTGGTAGACTCATTATGAGTTGGTGCTCATAAGAATGATAATGTACAAAAAATAATTATCATATCAATAAGAAGAGGTTTTCTCCTTTTATGGGTTTCCTTAGGAAATATCTGTCTCTGTATATTTCATGTGTGTGATTGATGTTGAATATTCTATTGCTGCATTATTGTGATTGTCATTGAGTGTTCTGTAAAGAGTTTAAATGGGTATAATTGTTTAAGCACNCCCCCCCCCCCCCCTCTTAGATGTCCAACACTACAAAATATAGATCCTACCATACATAATAAACCATACCTATCGACCTATAGCTTACTTGATGGATTTGATCTTCTGAACTTCTATTTTCTTAATAGACTCATGCCCTGTGCTTTGTAAACTCATGGATGTTCGTGCCCCACTTCTACTGCAACTTGAGGATTTCTTTTCTTATCTGTGTGTTCATGTTTTCCTTCAACGAACCCTTCATATTTCTGTTCTTCTTTGAGTCTGCAACTTGCGAATGTTTGTGCTCTTCCTTCACTGGAACTCACAGATAACTTAAGGAAAACCGTGGAAACATAAGCTCAACTTCCTCCCTTCGGTTCCTGCAACTTCTCTCTTCACTGAACTTCACTACCTCAGACTCACTGCTTCAGATCTATCAATGTACCTTCCCATAACACTTTACAACATATATATTCAATGTGCTCAATAGGTGTTAATAAGAGTCTCTTGAAGTCTTATTTATAATTTTCAAGTGACTTTGTTTAGGAGCTATCTTGTAAATTTTTTACCCCTTTTCCTTATTTTAGGGCTAAACCACACTCTCTTATTGCAACCACTTTGCCCTTAATAAATGACCTGTAACTTCTTGTTTACCTTCTAGGGGCTTCTATATCATTCTTCTGGGTCCTCCAACTTCATAAGGACATAACTCCTCAACCGTGAGGAACCATGTGACATACCACATATCATAAAAAATGACATGATACGTACTATCCATCCATGAATGAGTTACCTACATTTACACTGGCATTCATGTCATTTTCCCTTAATCTACTAAGGGTTTCATAACCATACTAATCTGAAAATAGTGGGCTAAATTGTTATTCTATGCAAGCACCCTCTACTTCATTAAAATAAAACTTTATAGGACCTTGCTCCATGTGTTAAAATATGCAAGATAAATTATGTGCCAAGTTTATGCATCTTCTTTTAAATGTTCATGTGTGAGGAAATGTTCTTTTAAATGGTTAAATATGTTCTTTAAATCAATACACAACAAATATAACTTGCAGAAAATAAACCATCAAACTCACAACAATAACAAGATGATAAAGGAGTTCACCCCTCTCTGGGATACATCTCCTTGAGCCTCCATCAATGGACTTGGCTCTTTGGGATTAATTTGTCAAAAATTATTTTACAAGTTGTTTCTCAACTCCAATGGAAATATTGACTGTACCATTAGGTTCAAAATACATAAAAACCCTAAAAATGACTAATAAAACTCTGAAAACGAATCATGGCTCATTCGGGCATGACCTCTTCTACATGTGGCCTTAAGCTTCCCTGAGCTTCTCTGTGGAAAAAACACCTGTAAAAGTCCTCAAATAGATCTGAAACCTATCCCAAAGTGTTCAGAGCATAACAATTAGCCAAAAATGATTATTCAATCACAAAAAACAAACATGGGCTCATCTGAGCATGACCTCAATCAATGAGGGCTTCAAGCTCCCTAGAGCTCTCTGAAGCTTCAATGGTTAAAAAAACTACAAAATAAGTCTTCAAATGGCTTTGAAAACAGTGCCAATGGATTTAGAACATCCAAAAACCCTTAAATTGGGTTTTTTCGGCACCTCATTTGGCCAAAAAATGAAGAAGATAGGCCTCCTACCATTTTCTTCCTTCAAGCTCGCTGTCTCTGGTTCGCCAAAATGCACCTCCGTGTGGCTAACCAAGAACATGCTCAAAAACTCATGCTAAGACCTAGCACATGCGCGTAACCACAAAAATGATCAAACTGTCGAATAGTTATGGGCGCGCCTAGCCCCTAACCGCCAAGGTCATGGTCATGTGGTCCTCCATACGACCGTGCACTCAAACAAAAAGGGGCTCCGTTCAAAGGCGAATGTATAACTGACAAGTGGAGGCATTATAACTGTTTAAACCATTTCCCGTGCACGCTTTGTGTGTATAAACGACCATATGGTAACAATACAACCGTGGCTTAACCGTTTGATAAACCAAATCCACGTGCGCCAACATTAAAGTCATATGGTATAAGGTGTGCGACCGGGGGCTGGGGCTAAGCCCCAGCCCGGACCCCCGCGCCAACCATACAATAAATCAAATTCAAATATAAATTAACCCATATATATATCAAGTAACACCGTGTGGTATGTTGGTCGGGCAGCCATTGTTAAAGTGCTGCCAAAGGGGGAGGTCCGGGGTTCGATCCCCATGGACTCCATAATATTTTAACCAAACAACCAAACCAATAGAAGGGTGCCACATGGCAGCCCATGACTGGGCCACGTGGCACCTCATAATTTGCCAAAGACCATGCCACATGTCACCAAATGATTTGCCCAAACTTAACTTAGAAATGCCACGTCACTTGCCACGTCAGTGGTCATACCTCTGCCAATTCAGCTCTTTGCCATGTCATCGTACGGACATGCCACGCCAGCATCCGTATAGACTATACAGTCAGCCCATTTTTTTACCTGTTTGATGATTCGAGTAGATCACGATATCTCTCTCATCCGATGTCCGTTTGAACCCAAACAAGTTGTGTTGGGTTTGTGACGATGAGGGCTACGCACCCATTCGTTTTGAGGCAATTCCGAGAACTTTGATTTTTGAGCTAAATTTTGACCCCTGGTCCAGATTTCGATCACACCTTCCCACTGAAAGGCTTTTGGACCCACAAAAGATTATGATTATCTATCTGAGCTTCAATACTCTTCTTCTTTCCAGTTCTATCAACCGATTCTACTTGAAAACTCTTTTTGACAACCACTTGGATACCTTGACATGCCTTGCACTACAACTGGCTATGTCCTTCAACCATTGTTCTCTAGTTGCTGCTGACCCACTATTCTCTTTGTGCTTGGAAGACTGCCAACCTTCCCACTGAGAATCAAGTCCCTCTTGCGAACTCTTTGGCATCAACACAATCTGCTCTCCAATGGCTGCAAAAACATTCTTGCGACATCTTGTCACAAGCCAAGAAAACCATCAATCTTGAAAACAAATTTATACAAGACTGAAAATGATGCCAACAAAGGCTTTTTTCTCTTCAAGAAAATGGTTGCATCTTGTGCTTCATCAAAGCACATGGCGTTTTCCTGTATCTTGGTTACTCAAAATCGACTTACAAGCCAACAAACACCATCGACTAAACATAAGTCAAAAACATGATCGACACAACATAGTCGCCAAGACAACATCGACACAAGTTGAAACTCATTTGAAACATATCGACCTTCCCAAACTGACAAGTTGACATTCATGATACACTATCATGTTATAATCATGAATAATTCATGATGAACTATCACTAGATTCACTGCTTATACATACACACAAAACACATGCCTGTGCATAGCTCTTCAACTCTCCTTCAAGTACAAACATAAGTACATAAACCTGAAACATGTGGGTACATAAGAGTTGAATATGAAAAAGATATATGGTTGTAACAAGTGAACATCATACCCATCTTTTACATCCTCCTGGCGAAGTTGTGCAACAAACAAGAATGCCTTCAAATGAATTGCATTCACATGCAACTTGCATCATACAAGTTGTGATAAACTGCTACAACTTTTCATACTCTCAACATAAATGCACACATAAGGCTGAAATATGCATCTACAACAGAAAATGCAAGCCTTACTTGCTCAAGAAATCCAACCATTTCTTACCAAGCCAACTCAACGATGACTTTTTCTGCTGAAAATCATCTTCTTGTGAATCATCTTGACACACATCAATGATGGAATCTCTTCTTCCATTCTTGCCAATCTCTTTATCCATTTTCTTCTTGTGTCGTGGATGAGTGGTTGGATGCAATGTCCAACATTGGTCAATGAGATGACCCCTCTTCTAACAATGAGTGCAAATCTTTTGCATCCTCTTTTCAAGTTGTCTTCGCTTATAAAGTTTCCTGAAAGTGGTCAATCTTTTCCAATATTTTGAAACATGATGGTTATATAAACCACAATATGTACATGGATTTTTTCTTCCATTTTTACATACAAATTTATCATGCTTAACATAATCAAAAGCAACTGAATGATAAGCAAAATTATACCTTGAACATTCACCTTTATTGCCTCTTTGAGGAGGTGAATTTGAAGAGTTACAAGCTCTCCTTTGAAGACCAAAAAATCTATTCTTGTCCTCATCGCTGTCACAACTCTTTCGTTTCACACATTTTCATTCATCTTGAACACAAGCTTTGCATGCTTGAGGGATTGAACTTTCAACAAAAGTTCTTGAACTTTCACCTTTATAGCCTTCTTAAGAAGGTGAACTTGAAACAAAATTTGTTCTTGGAACTTTTTCCCTTGTCTTCTCAACTTTGGAATTTGCTCCATCTCTTTGTTCATATCCAAGACCACAATACTTGGGTCTGTCTTCAACAACAATAGGCTCAACAATGCCTTGTGCATTCTTGCCTAACCCTTTACCTTCATATCCCATTTTTAACAATAACTTGGACCCTATTCCTCTTGTGTGATTTTCAAAAACACCAAAACATTCATCTTGAGAGGAATTTGAAGATAAACTAACATTACATACCTCATGTTCATGCATGTACTTGGTAAGGGTTTCCCTTGCCTCATGGAGTTGATTTTCCATCTCATGCAACTTTTCAAGAAGCTGGTCTTTCTCCTCCTTCATGGCCATCAACTGCTCTTCAAGGGCAATGCCCTCCTTTCTATCTTCCCACATCTCTTTCACCACATCTCTCATGGTTAGTAATTCCTTCAACATCTCTTTGTCAAAGAGCTTAGATAATGAAGATGTATGAGAACTATCAATGTTTGAAGCTTCCTCCATCCTTGCAAGATATCAAACTTCAACACAAAACTTGCACAATAATACCAACAGCTAAATCTCAAGATATCAATGGCAAACAAATGAGAAAAAATATGCTATGATACCACCTGATATGAAAATAGTGGGCTGACTTGTTATGCTATGCAAGCACCCTCTACTTCATTAAAATAAAACTTTACAGGACCTTGCTCCATGTGTTAAAATATGCAAGATAAATTATGTGCCAAGTTTATGCATCTTCTTTTAAATGTTCATGTGTGAGGAAATGTTCTTTTAAATGGTTAAATATGAGCTTTAAATCAATACACAAAAAATATAACTTGCAGAAAATAAACCATCAAAATCACAACAATAACAAGATGATAAAGGAGTTCACCCCTCTCTAGGCTACATCTCCTTGAGCCTCCATCAATGGACTTGGCTCTCTGGGATTAATTTGTCAAAAATTCTTTTACAAGATGTTGCTCAAATCCAATGGAAATATTGATTGTACCATTGGGTTCAGAATACATAAAAACCCTAAAAATGACTAATAAAACTCTGAAAACGGATCATGGCTCATCCGGGCATGACCTCTTCTACATGTGGCCCTAAGCTTCCCTGAGCTTCTCTATGGAAAAAACACCTATAAAAGACCTCAAATGGATCTGAAACCTATCCCAAAGTGTTCATAGCATAACAATTAGCTAAAAATGATTATTCAATCACAGAAAACAAACATGGGCTCATCTGAGCATGACCTCAATCAATGAGGGCTTCAAGCTCCCTAGAGCTCTCTGAAACTTCAATGGTTAAAAAACCTGTAAAAGAAGTCTTCAAATGGCTTTGAAAACAGTGCCAATGGATTTAGAACATCCAAAAACCCCTAGCTGGGCTTTTTCGGCACCTCATTTGGCCAAAAAATGAAGAAGATAGGCCTCCTGCCATTTTCTTCCTTCAAGCTTGCTGTCTCTGGTTCGCCAAAACGCACCTTCGTGTGGCTAACCAAGAACACACTCAAAAACTCGTGCTAAAACCTAGCACACACACGTAACCGAAAAAATGGTCAAACTATCGAAAAGTTATGGGCGTGCCTAGCCCCTAACCGCCAAGGTCGTGGTCATGTGGTCCTCCATACGACCGCGCACTCAAACAAAAAGGGGCTCCATTTAAAGGTGAATGTATAATCGACAAGTGGCGGTGTTGTAACTGTTTAAACCATTTCCTGCACATGCTCCATGTGTATAAATGGTCATATGGTAACAATACAACCGTGGCTTAACCATTTGATAAACCAAATCCGTGTGCGCCAACGTTAAAGTCATATGGTATAAGGTGTGCGACCAGGGGCTGGGGCTAAGCCCCAGCCCAAACCCCCGTGCCAACCATACAATAAATCAAATTCAAATATAAATTAACCCATATATATATCAAGTAACACCGTGTGGTATGTTGGTTGGGCGGCCATTGTTAAAGCGCTGCCAAAGGGGGAGGTCCGGGGTTCGATCCCCACAGAATCCATAATATTTTAACCAAACAACCAAACCAATAGCAGGGTGCCATGTGGCAGCCCACGACTGGGCCATGTGGCACCTCATAATTTGCCAAAGACCATGCCACATGTCACCAAACGATTCACCCAAACTTAACTCAAAAATGCCACGTCACCTGCCACGTCAGTGGTCGTACCTCTACCAATTCAGCTCTCTGCCACGTCATCGTATGGACATGCAACGTCAGCATCCGTACGGACTGTACAGTCAGCCCATTTTTTTACCTGTTTGGCGATTCGAACATATCGTGATATCTCTCTCATCTGACGTTCGTTTGAACCCAAACGAGCTGCGTTGAGTTCGTGACGACGAGTGCTACACACCCGTTCATTTTGAGGCAATTCCAAGAAATTTGATTTTTTGAGCTAAATTTTGACCCCTGGTCCAGATTTCGATCACATTTAGGGGCTTCTTGACTTCTTCAAGGGTTGACATCGATGACAACTAGTCTTTCAATATGTGTCTTGTCACAATCAATCAGTTTAATAGTTTAGTTCGTGTGACCTATATCTTTCAGATCCCATTTAAGTACAAACATAAATTAATGATCATCTCCTTGTCCTTATCGTCACTTAAACCTTGCACGCGGTTTCTATGAAAAGTTTTGAACTTTAATGATCATCTCTTTTTCCTTATCCTCACTTGAGCCTCACACATAGTTTCACTGAAAAGTTTTGAACTTTATCAATGTCGGGCTTGTTCTTGTACAAAATGGAATTTCGAACATCACCCTTCATGTAAGGATATATTTAAAATATTGAACGTTGGGTTTTGGGAATGCCAACATTGTAACTAAAGTACAATTATCCTTCTCATCTGTGTTTCATCCCTTGAAAAATGTGGTCGCTAATATCCACCCTGTTACGCAATATTATATTGAATGGTGTGGTAGGGTCTTTACACTATTGGTTGGTGGTGTAGAGGGTGTCCAATATGAAGTTTCAGATCATCAGAGAGTCTCTACACCACATGTCACTACATTCAATGTTTCCTAGCAGGGCGGTGAGAGTCTCAATTTTATATATATTTTGGAAATTTTTTCGTAAGATTGTTTTTAATAATAAGGTTAATTATGGATAAATGAGGTAAATATGCATCTCCTTACAAGAGGGGTATTACTGATTAGAAATGCCAAATTGTTAAATCGTACTATTTATTCTAATTTCATAGCTGTTTAAGTATCCTGGAAAGAGAATATGATACTCATTATATATATAATTTTTTCTTTTTAACATGATGTAATTTTAAATATTTTAAAAAATATACCATATATAATATAAAAGTTAAAATTTGATTTCTCAACAATGAAATAAATTAAAATAATCAATTTAAATTTAAAAATTAAAATTAAGTTGATGATGATGACGACGATGATTAATTTCCACTATACCAATTGATTTATTGCACCTTAAGAATGTAAGAGATTACTTCAATTTCTTTAAAATTTTATTTCTATTCTCAAAAAGCATTGAAATATATCACCATAGTTTTGATGACTGAGGAGGTTAGGAAGGTCAGTAGTGTGGTAGATATTTTTAAATTGGGATCTAATATGGGTATTGGGATCTTCTACCTGCTTAGTGTCACAAAGGTGACAGATTCTCTCATCCCATGGTGTTTTGGGAGTTGTCCAACATTGATTTTAGCAATGTTGATTTTCTTCTTTAGCACTTTTAATATAAATAATAATTATTCTATTATTTTTTATTTTCTAAATATTTTAAAATTATCATAAATTTTAAAATATTTGATTAAACATACGAATAATATATTATTTCTTTTATACAAATGTGATTCTTAATTATTGTTGGTTTTTTTAATTTATTTTTAATGTTAAGAGACTTAAACAATTTAATTAAATGAACTCAAGGTTGGTTTCCCTTTGTTATTTAACACATGTTTTACATACCAAATTGGTCTTAATGGATTCTAATATGATACTTTACTTTAGCCTTTTATGTCCAAATACATTCTTTTGTATTGTGTTTCCCTATTGTTAGGAGATAAACAAATAGATTTTTGACTAATTTCGAAAGTAACATGTGCACATGTTCCATCTCTCTATAGTCCAAATTCCATCCAATTATGATTTCATATGGCGATGATATGGGAGAAATACCATCAATCCCACCTTCCATTGTCCTCTTGATTATGCATATGTTGTGTGGCATTAACCCTTTTTTATTTGGTGTTGTTTTGTTGGGATGAACTTGGTTAAAGGGGCTAAAGTTGATTGTACTGATATTTGAATGACAATGACCAATTTAAGAGTCTTTTGGTCCGAACAAAGCTGTTTTATGGAGAAAATGAAGAAGATTCTTACTTCCTCCTTGAGATGAATTACCCAAATTCTCTATGGAAGTGGAATAAATCGTACTCTCTCTAGACTCAACATACCAAGAAACACTTCTTATTGAAATGTTTGACTCATTGTGTAACACCCCCACTACTAAACCCAACAAAATTTTCCGATACCCATTTAAACTAAATGCATATGACAAGATAAAAACTTATGCAACTAGGAAAAATATTTAAAAACATGAATGTAGTTTATTAAACATGCACAATAGCCATTAATTCATTCAAAAATTAGAGTAAACACACACAATAGCTAAAACACATGGATAAAAATAGGGAATATAGATAAAATACTTAACGTGTTAAGAAAATGTGCAACCTACTGCAGAGGAGGGACATTCCACCCAACCATAGACTTGTTGCTCCAAATATCAACAACATGTCACACCTGAGCTGGGGCTAGGAATCCACAAGAAATGGTGTCTTTATTGTCTACTCACAGCCCAAAATAACCCATATCAAGATAATTTTCTACAACTATCCCTAGATACCATCTCTCTTCCCTTCAACCTGTACAATCCAAAGAATGAGATCCCCCTTCTCTGCATGCATTCCCTCAAGCCATCCCACTTCCCTCCGGGGATTCAACACATGTTGGCTAGGAATCTCTCTTATTGGGGACTCTAGGGACTTACAACATCAACTCATTTTCTCTATGGTAATTTATTATATATAAATCTCTTCTATAGGCCTAAAACCTTTCTTCTTAATTCAATTACAACTCCAACAAGTTTCCCACAAACCCCACTATGGTTGTCTTCAAGCTCCAGCAATCACTTCTCTCTGGCTATCCCCAAAAAATGGTTGTAAAAATTGTCTACAATACCCATTCAAATTTCCCTTTTACCCATGTACATTGACTCTCACACTCCCCAGTGTTGATTATACTTAGCCCCATGCTCTCAATAACTTATGTGAGGTGAATTTTCACACCAACCCTCTTACATGTATTCAATGATTGAGACTTTTATACATTCAAAAGGAAAATATAAGGTTCATACAAAATAATAATTTTAGGATAGTGGGTTTGGATTAATACACATGAATAATCCACCCCTTGGACCCCCCTCTGTTGTGGAAACTTAAGCCCCATGACTCCATTCATGTCTGTCTATAGCTGATGATACATTTTATTTCATTATTTTGATATACAATGTTTATGTATTACATTTCTTTGTATCGCGACAGTACATTGTATTTACATTACATCATTAAACCGGGGATTAAAAATGGGGATGTTAGATTCCCCTCCCCCTACAATTTGCACCATCCTTGGTGTACACCATCATACTGGTATACATGTACATAATGTTACATCACAATACTTGATACTCTTGCAAGTTCACAACTCCTACACCAATTCCAACCAACAATCTCTTGTTCCCCTCAACCTGCACAACCTAAGGAAGTGTACCCTCTTCTTTGTACCATAGTCTCTTGAGATGTACCACTTCCCTTTCAGGGCTCCATCACAAGTCATACATGAAGTCTCTGAGTTGTGTCTTTAAGAACTCCTATTTACAAAATGGAGCATTGCACACTTATATACAAATGTACATTCAACTTTCTCAAAATTTTCAAAACAATTGTGAGTACTCTCGCATGGTCTCCTTGTTCACTCATGTGGCATCTTCATGGCCATAGTAGGCCCATTCAACCTTTACCATGCCGATGGATTTTTTCTTAATAAATTTGAATTTCTAGTCCATGATGCGCACTGGATCCACCCGAAATCCCCCTACATGCTCCACCTAGATCACAGTCCAATCAATCACGTGGTTAGGATCAACCACATATTTCTTCAATAAAGACACATGAAACACATTATGAATTCGCATGGATGCAAACAATGAAAGCATGCATGAAAATGAGATTATCTTCTATAGAACTTCAAAAAACCCACATTATCTTGTTGCCAACTTTGGGAAACTTCTCAATCTTAGTGACCTCATTTTATCCTTTGCTTTTAAAAACACATGCTCGCCCACTTTGAATTCTTTATATGTCTTGATTTTATTTGCATAACTCATTTTCCTATCTTGTGCAACCTTTAAATTTTGTCTGATCTTTACCATCTTCTCTTACATTTCCCTTAGCAATTATGGCCCAATAACTACTCTATTTGATGGGTTATACCAACTCACTGGCATGTTGCATTTCCTTCCATACAAGGCTTCAAAATGGATCATCTTCAATGATTCTTGATACCCATTATTGTAAGAAAATTCAACCAAATGAAAATAGTCTTCCCACTTGGAAGGTTTGTCCATTACATACATTCTCAACATATCTTCAATTATCTGGTTGGTCCTTTATGTATTCCCATCCAACTCTGGATAATATGTTGTACTTAATTTCAAATTAGTCCCAAATCCCTTAAACACCACCTTCCAAAAATTAGAAGTGAAAACGGGATCTTTGTCTGACATTATTTCATTAGACACACAAAGTAGCTTGGAAATTTCCTTCATGTAAATCTATGCAATATGAACAATACATGTTAATTGCTGCAACATGAATTTCTTGCACCCTCCTCTTGAGTGCATCAACCATTTTATTCTCTTTTTCCTTGATGTGCGAAGTCATATTCTCTAAATAAGTTCCCTGCATCTAGTTTGTTTGGCGTTTAGCATTGGCTTCTCAAACAAGTATTTTAGACGATTATGATCTATCTCCAACTCAAATTTTCTTCCCATGAGATAATTCCTCCACATTTTTAAGGCCTGAGCTATGGATGCCAACTCCAATTCATGGGTAGAATAATTTCTTTCATGCTCATTAATATTTATTGACTCATAACATATGGCATGCCCATTTTGTGTAAGGAATCCACCAAGCCCTTCCTTGCATGCATCTGTGCAAAAAAAAAAAATGTTAATTGTTATTGGATAAATCAGTAGGTGCGGACACTAACTGATCTCCCTAGATCCACCTAGATCTAGAAAAAAACACACCAGAACATGACACTTTCCTTAAGTTTTAGATATTGAATTTACTAACTAAAGAGGGATAGGTGACATACCGTTTAAACACCACTTATTCTCGCCATCACCATCCTAGCTCCGTTCCAACGCTCGTACAATGATGAACTTGCAAAAGAACGCAACCAACCAAAGGGATAGTAATAACATAAACTCAATATAAACCTATGTATGTGATCAAGGAATCATACAATAAAACACAACAAGATTTATAGGAAAGAATCATATTACTGTATCATATTAAATGTGAAAGAGAGATTACAACCATGGCCTTGATGTCATAAGGTCTCTTCCAACTACCCTTTGTTCCCCACACACTTCCACTCCAAGAATTATGAGAGCATAGATCTGATAATATTCACAATCTATCTTGACAAAATGGCTCATCTAGCCAAGCTAACAATCTCCAAAGCTCAATCCAATCCAAGCTCCAAAATCAAAAGCTAACTTTCTCCATGAGAGATCCTCTCCTTTTATAAGTTGAAGAGGATAAGGTGAGGAAGTTAGGATGATCCCACTAAATCATGAAAGTGAGTAAGTTCCAAACCATTCGGATGCCACCTCACCATGGAAGCTTCTCCTTCTAGAAGCATCGAGAAGATGCTTGTTTTTCCCACGTATGAGCATTTTCGAACCTTGCCTATATAGCAATCTGCGAACACTTCGCGACCTAGCTATGGTGCAGCCTGCGAAAACTAGTCATTTTCACACCCTAGCTATAGTGCAGCATTCGAAAATATTCTTTAATAGGGTTTTTACAAAGGGAAATGCAACTTCTTTTCTCAGGAAAAGTTCTTCTCCCTTCTTTCTTCAGGAACTCAGGATATTGACCCCTCCGAAGGCAATAGATAGGTTTACATCATTAACGGTCATAGAGATGACGAAAATAATGTGTAACAGAGAGCCCCCCAAAGTATGAAGTTAGAACAGAGTGATAGCTGAAATACTTTGTCGAATGTGTGTAGGGAACAAGGAACAGTCGGTTGAAAACTTGCCAACAAACAAGGAAATATAGTACAATAATATATCATCACTGAGGTAGGCATTCCCATACTCAGAATACAAATGACTCAGAGAATAAATGTCGACATGTGAAGATCCATGTCAAGTAAGACAGGTCATGGCAACCAAACATACACCGTGGATCCATGCCAATATGACTCAAATCTGAACATAGCCACCAAAAATACACTGTGGATATATGTGTTAAAGAATCAAATTTGAACATAGCCATGAGACATACAATGTGGATCTATGCAACAGTACAAACTGAAAATACTCCAACGCAACCTGAATCTGTCAAAAAAGATGCAGGCTCTTCATCTCCACCACTCTATAGTATGAATCTAACCATGCGAATACATGTGTTGAAGTCAAACATGGTAGAAACCACTTGATTACCGGTCATTAGTGTATACCATTAACAAGTGTGAGGGAAATCACCATTAATGTTAATGAATCCCAAGATACTTTGGTACAATCCAACGAATGTGAATCAATGAGTTGAGGTCGAACACTTGACGAAATTTCTTGATCAGGGGCCGATAATGAAAACCCACTGTTGAAAGCGAGGAAACCTGCCATTGAGGCATGCAAGTTCCAAGGTACCAATTAGTTTCTAAGTCTAATTCCTGGATAATGAGTTGAAGTTGACAGGAAAATAATTGTCACAGGAGGGCCTTAATGTATCCCACATCAATGACACGAAATAAGTAACAAGATTTGATGTAGATCAAGGTAACGAGTAACTCAGGACTGACTCAGGGATGGATGACGCAATAGAAGGCTTAAGGATTGTGGAAATGGCTGATGCAATAGAAGGCTTTTCGGGTTGAACATCTCTTTTGAACATATTGACGACACAACAATTGTCTTGGAAACACCGACTCAACAATAGGGATAACAGACCAATTTGTAATATTATAAAGGAGTATGATCAAGAGACAAGTGGATATTCTGACCTAGACACAAAGCGAGTGAAAGGATGTCATGTTCAAAACTGACTCTTCCATAGAATACAGGTTTAGACACATTTCTTTCCCAATTTCCCCCCCACCATTTCTAGTGAGTACTTTATTTTTACACAAGCTTGAGGAGGATAACATATGATTGAAATGTAAGCTCATCCTTCAAATGAGTCCCTCAGAGTATGTTTAATGAACCCTAGGAAGGAGTGGCTCAGTCCCACATGGGCCTTTCAATGTTTGTTTTATGAGTCCAAAGAAAGAAAACTCAGGGGTTTTTCATGTTTATAGAGCCTAAAAAACACTTAAAGAGAACTCTCTCAGTTCATTTTTCGTAAAGTAGTCTGTTGAGACCGAAAAAGAGATAAACTATCGCTCAACAGACATTTTCTTCAAATACTTTAACAAGTGTGAAAAGAACAAGATAGCTTGGAAATATTTTCATGTTTAGAGAGTCTGAAAAGAGATTAAAGGGAACTCCAATGGGTTCCTTTTTCGTATAACCTTTACAAGTCCTAAAAAGTGATAAAAGTATACTCGGTTACATTCTCATTGATTTACGAGCATGAGAAAGAACAAAGACTAAGATCGGTAACTTATTCTCATGTATTTATGAGCATGAGAAAGAACAAAGACTAAGCTTGGGATTGTTTTAAGTTTTACACAATCTTTAAAACAAAACAAAACTATGCTTGGTATAGATTTTATTTTTTCACAAGCTTAAAACTAAACAAAACTATGCTTGGACCTATTTTCATATTTACACAAGCTTGAACCAGCGGAAAAATATGCTTGAGGTAAGTGGTTTCATTTTTACACAAGCTTGAACCAAAGGAAACTATGCTTGAGATAGGTGGTTTCATTTTTACACAAGCTTGAACCATAGAAAACTATGCTTGGACTTCCCAACGCAGAACACAGGGATGGTTGGTACTTAGTCCCTAGTTTAAGAAGCTGGCAACTCAACTTCATCATGAAGTCCAGAGGCTAAGGCAAATGCCCCCCAAGCTTCATTTCATCCAACTGCAAAGGAGAATGAAATGAAGCTTCAAATACTAGATGAAGGACTTGACTCAAATAAAGAGGGGGAAAACTATTTCATTTTTTAACGAGCTTGACACATAAACAAGAACTATGCTCATAACCTCTATTTCATTTTTTAACGAGGTTGCCACATAGACGAAAAAACTATCCTCGTAAGTGGTTTCATTTTTTAACGAGCTTGAAATTAGAAAACTATGCTCAAGTCTGGTTTCATTTTTTTAACGAGCTTGAAATCAGAAAAATCATGCTTGTATACCTTTGTTTCATTTTTTTAATGAAGTTGCCACAGAGACGCAAAAGCTATCCTCAGAACTCTCTTCTTGATCATGGATTCCAAGAGGAAAACGCTCCGGAATGACACCATAGCAAGGGACAAAACTCGGTCATGGCTTCCAAGAGGTCTTCACTGGAAGGAGGAAACACACTCTGGAAGGACACCATGTCGAGGGTCGCGACAGGAGTAAATAGATCAGGCTCTAACAACCCTATCGAAGAGATCACCATGTCAACTACTGGATCTAAGTCATCAGAAGTTGAAGCCATGGGGGACAATGCCACATAATTGACTTGTGGTGGGGACGATACCGTATGCCTATAAGAACCATTTAAGGAGGAAATATAGCCGGGGTCAATGAAATAAAGTTGATCAATAGTCACAACTCGTCCATCGTGAGGGAAAGATATCACACGAAAAATAGTAGACACAATAGCTTTCATGGAATAGAAATAATCTCTCCCAAGGAGTAAAGTGAAATCCAAGGGGTCTTGGACTAACATGACGTCAATAAAGACATTTTTCCCTCCCAAAGTTACAGGAAATTGAAGAAGGGTCCCTAAAGGTTGACTAGTTCTTCTGTTAAAATCTAACAGATTCTGTGTAACCAGCACAAGCCGAGGAAAACCCAAAGCTTTCCAAGAAAAAGAGGACAAAATACTAACGGATGCACCTTCATCTATCGGTGTCTGAGGAACGTCTCGACCACAAACCTGTATTGTAATATGGAAAAGAATGTGAGAGGAAAGACGAGGTCTAGTTAGCACACCCCAATCAAAATGGATGGCCTCATTACTTGGAGGGGGTTCCATGGGAGAAGGAGGAATAGCCCCCGGCATGGTAGATTCTGTATCAACGAGAAAAACATGGGCATTATCGGGTTTACTCTCTAGCGGGAGAGTAGGATAGACTGATGATGAGATTAGATCGATCACTCGGGTTGCATTCTCCAAGGGGAGAATGGGGTTGACAGGTGGAAATAGATCGACCACTTGGGTGACACTCTCTAACGAGAGAGTGGGATCAACCGAGGATGGGATTGGATCGACCGCTTTAGTTTCACTCTCTGAGGGGAGTGCGGGATTGACTGAGGATGGTATCAGATCAACCACTTTGTCAACTGGTTCAACTAAGGACGTGACCATATTGACGACATGATCAACCGGATTGACCGCTGAAGGGACCGGAGTGATCGTTCCATCAACTATAGGGGGGTCAAGAGTAAGCTTGTGATAAGCAGCTGGAAGTTGAGGCTATGAAACAGTCACGTCTTCCAGTAATTTCGAGGCTTTGTCAATACGAGGGAAAAGGTGAGTGAGATGACTCCCTTTGCATAACATGCATGAGAACTTGACTCTACTTTTCTTCTTCCCAATCATATCATGACTGGTTGACAAGGAATCGTCGGCATGTTGTTCAGAGGATGAAGACATGGACTAGAGAGGAGATGCATACCATGCTTCTATAACCTTAGATAGACCAGGGAAATCCTTAAGAAGATAGCTACCCTTACAAATCCTGCAAAGGTACTTGGGCTTACGAGTTGTTTGGGTGATCTTGACATCATCAACACTCCTAGCATGATTAACAGTAACTTGTTGTTTTCCAACATGTTTAATAGTGGTTGGAGGTTTTAACCCTTATTTATTTTTCTTCTTCTTAATATTTATTTTCTTCTTCTTCTTATTCATCGGGTTACTAGCTTCAGAACTTTCACTCAACGAATAAGATGAAATGGAAGGAGACCTTGCAAGTGAAGAAGGTGAAGAAGGTGAAGAATCAACATGAGTTTGATGCTCTTGGGGGGAAGTGCTTGCGACTGAAGCACATGCTGCATTCGGGATTACCTGAGTGGAAAAAAACCATACCGGTAATCCAATTGTGAGACCTAGAAGGCTCAAAGTAGCAATATGAGGAGGACCAATGTTTCTGTAAGAAGGAAAAACAAAAGGTTCCCCTGGAAAAGGATTTCCTTCATTGGTCATTCTGGGAACTGACACCATAAAAATAAATATCCAATCTAGAGTCCATTAGGGAAAACAAACAGCACATGTTAAAAATCTAGTAAGCAAACAAGCAAACAAAACCTTCTCATAATGAGCACACTAGTTGGTGGTGAAATCCAACGTCATGGGAATGAAGTAAGAAGGGGCTGAGATAGAGCAGATGGAAAAGTTACGTTGACAACTTGCTTAATAGACTTACGCCTTGGTGCAAGCTCCCACACATAATCGTGGGTATACCCTCCAAGGATCCCGAGTGAGTTTGGCCAACGTCGATTCCAGGTACTGTGAAGACTTGCCCTTCCATAGTCACCTCGTGTAAAGAACCTAGAGAGATATGCCATTAAGGTTACCAATTACTACAATGATGCTTGGGGAAACAATCGACAGTCCGATCCATGTGCAAAGGCAGGGTATCTAGCCCGAAATCAACTCAAAATACTTTCACTCATAATTGTGGGTATACCTTCAAGTGACCCCCATAATATGTGCAATCTCTACGCCAATACCAACAAAGCAGGGTGAGTAACTCTGCCAGTCTTAATGCGACCTCGTGATTGACCCTTGTGTGAGAAGGGCTTCCCAGGACAAAATGTAGTAAGTGGATTTAATTCTCCCTATCACAAGATACTACGTTTGTTTGCAGCTTTGGAAAGTTATCTTTCACACCTATTCCAAAGCCCTACAACTAATCTAATGTAGGTTTGCTACCAAAAAATATAAAAATGTCTAATCAATTTTTATAAGCACTTTATTTTTAAGGTTGTTGTTACTCAAAAGGAAGATGGCATGGACAAAATGGTGTTTTGACCGACTCGAAAGTTATGCAAAGAGATGAATATGCAATCTTTTCATTTCGATGAGAGATATGCTATGAGAAGGAGAAAACATTTATCATTCCCAAATGCACAATGTCCCAACATTTTAAAAAACTCATCAATATCAATATCTTTAAGAAATGAGCAAAATAGACTATACACCAATACACGATTCATGCCCCTCCCGGCCATGAGGGGGAAAATTTTTCAGAATTTAAGACCAAAAAATGCCAAGAATCATGCAATTTCGCTACTTCAAATGCAAGGATGCCCCCAATCTAATATAAAGAAAGAAATTAAATCTTTTTGTTTCAAAATTTTCACTAAAAGCAATAATGAACTTTCTTAAAACAAAGAAACCCAAACTAAAAGTTTTCTTTTAAAGTGAACTATTAAGAAGAAATTTGATCTTTCCCTAAACAATTCTAAAGAAAACACACGCTTTGTAATTGAAAGACACTCAAAGCAAGAGACTAATCCTTCAAAACCAAACAAAGCAAAGATGGCTAAAATCAACTCAAAGAATGTCAAGCAGACTGTAAACAGATCAATATAGACTCCAAAAGTTCAATCCAGCTGATCAAAGCAAAACTGGGCATCAAAAGATAACAAGATCCAATCCAAAAAATTTTACAAACAAGTTCTCAAGCTAGCAGTATATTACAGTGAAAAAATCAACAGTTTTCGCAGGCTAGCAATGGGTAGGGTGCAAAAATGTCGCACTGGTTTAAACAGTGAAGTGCGAAAATCACAGGTTTTCACAGGCTATATACAGGTGAAGTGCGGGAATGTCTATAATCAAAAGGAATTTGGAAAAATGACAAAGAGTCTAAGTGAACTTTCAGATCTAAAGAGTCTGGATGGATCTCCCACAGACTTAGAGACCAGAAATCAAGCAATCAAAGCAAGGGAAACTAGACTAACTAGGAAACAATCCACTCCCCAGTACGATCGCCAATTTTGTTATTGGATAAATCGGTAGGTGCGGACACTAACTGATCTCCTTAGATCCACCTAGATCTAGAACAAAAAACACCAGAACATGATGCTTTCCTTAAGTTTTAGATATTGAATTTACTAACTAAAGAGGGATAAGTGACATACTGTTTAAACGCCGCTTCTTCTCGCCATCGCCATCCTAGCTCTGTTCCAACGCTCATACAATGATGAACCTGCAAAAGAACGCAACCAACCAAAGTGATAGTAATAGCATAAACTCAATATAAACCTATGTATGTGATCAAGGAATCATACAATAAAACACAACAAGATTTATAAGAAAGAATCATATTACTGTATCATATTAAATGTGAAAGAGAGATTACAACCATGGCCTTGATGTCGTAAGGTATCTTCCAACTATCCTTTGTTCCTCACACACTTCCATTCCAAGAATTCTGAGAGCATATATCTGATAATATTCACAATCTATCTTGACAAAATGGCTCATCTAGCCAAGCTAACAATCTCCAAAGCTCAATCCAATCCAAGCTCCAAAATCAAAAAATAACTTTCTCCATGAGAGCTCCTCTCCTTTTATAAGTTGAAGAGGATAAGGTGAGGAGGTTAGGATGATCCCACTAAATCATGAAAGCGAGTGAGATCCAAGCCATTCGGATGCCACCTCACCATGGAAGCTTCTCCTTCTAAAAGCATCGAGAAGATGCTTGTTTTTCCTACATATGAGCATTTTCGCACCCTGCCTATATAGCAACCTGCGAACACTTCGCGACCTAGATATGGTGTAGCTTGCGAAAACTAGGCATTTTCGCAACCTAGCTATAGTGCAGCATATGAAAATCCTCTTTAATAGGGTTTTTACAAAGGGAAATGCAACTTCTTTTCTCAGGAAAAGTTATTATCCCTTCTTTCTTCAGGAACTCAGGCTATTGACCCCTCTGAAGGCAACATATAGGTTTACATCATTAACGGTCATAGGGATGACGAAAATAATGTGTAACATTCATCTAGATCCACAACTTTTAAAATAGGTGCACTGGTCAACAACTCCTTCAAGTGCTAGAAACTTTTCTCACATTTGGCAGTCCAGTCAAAATTTGTTCCTTTCTTTTGCAGTGAAGTGATTGGATGTGGGACCTTAGATAAACCTTCAAGTAATCTCCTATATTATCCAGTGAGTCCCATAAAATACCTTAGTTATGAAAAAATATTTTTTGTTATCCAACTTTTGATTTCTCCATTATTCTCAGGGTCCACCATTATGCCCTCCTCTGAGATGATGTGGAAAAAATAATGGATTTTCCTTGGATAGAAAGTGCACTTGATTAATTTGACATACAATTGGTGTTCTCTCAACACTTGTAGCACCATCCTCAAATGATTCTCATGCTCTTCTTGTGTCTTGGATTATATAAGAATATCATCCAAGAAGACAATGATGAATTTGACCAAGTAATACACTCCATTCATTAGACACATAAAAGTATCTAGTTCATTTGTCAGGTCAAATGGCACCACCACAAACTCATAATGGCCATACCTTGTTTGAAATTATATATTGTTGGTGTCTTCTTCTCTGATTCTCACCTGATGTTAACTTGACATCATGTCAATATTGAAAAATATCCTTGCTATCTTTAGTTGATAAAAAATATCATTGATCCACAATATAGGGTACTTGTTCTTTATAGTAACCTTATTAAGTTGTCTAAAGTCAATACAAAACCTCATATTTCCATCCTTTTTCTTCACAAAGATCACTATGGCACCCCAAGGTGAGACACTTGGGAATATGTACCCCTTCTTCAACAATTCTTCTAGTTGCATTTGCAACTGCTTAAGATCTGGTGTGCTCATTATATTGGAATTTTTGGACACTGGGGAAGCTTCTAGCATTAATTCAATAGAGAAGTCAATATCTCTTTTTGGTGGAAATATTATAAATTCCCCAAATACATATACATATTCCTTTAGAATTGGATAGTCTTTGAGACTTGGATCCTTATCCTTTGTCATCTCTTCCATATGGGTTGCATATACCTAGCACCCTTTTCTAAAAATTATTTTTAGTTGTAATGATGAAATCTCTCTAACACATATAGGTCTTGGAATACCTTGCACTATCCTTGAGTTCCCTTCTTCATCAAGGCATGTGAAAGCCTTGTTTTAGTAATCTAGGATAGAACAATGCTTTTCCAAAAACTCCATACCAATTAATCAATCATATGACCCAAGTGGTATGATGTTTAAATATTCTTTAGTGCTAACTCCACTCTTGTTCAGTACACAATCCTTGACAATTTCACTATTTTTTCTTTTGGTTCTACTGGCTAACTTAACCAACCAAGACTTTTCAATTCTTACATCTCTTCAATTTAAACCTTTCAACTATTTTTGGATCTATATAGCTATGACTAGCTCTTGAATCAATCAAAATATCTATGAGCTAATTATCAATCTTACCTTCTACCTCAATCATGTGGGATTGGTATTCTGCTTGTCTGTTGTCAAGGGATACACAAATCCTAGACATGCTCCTATCCACGTCATCCATTATATCAACTTCCTCAAGGTTATGCACAACTCTCATCCTTTCTCCCTCATGAGGACAATCCTTATACAAGTGGTCTCCTTCACATCCCCAATACTTTATGGGATACAACCTTGGCCTTTTTCCCAATAAATCTCTCATTTTATGTTCACCTTGTGCTAGCTGACCTTGTTGATATGCTTGAGAATTTTTTCTAACAAAATAAGGATTGAATCCCTTCTTTCAATGATCCATATTGCATCTATTCTTGTCATCCCAATCCTTTTGGAAATATGGCCTTCCTTTTTTCTTCTCATACAAATACTTAGTCTTCACCATGGCTTCTTACAAAGTTTTAGGCTCAACAAATTGGATTTTATATTTGTAAAATGATGGAAACCCACTCAAGAAACTCTATATTTTCACCTTCTCATCCCTAATGAAGTCCACAAACCTAATAATCTCCAAGAATTTCTTCTCTTACTTCTCCATAGTCATATTTCCTATCTTGAGCTCAAATAATTATTGCATCTTCTTGGCATAGTAATGCTTTGAAAAGAACTGTTGTTGGAAATATCTCTTGAATTTCTTATGGGAAATTCTCTTTTGATCAATATGCTTGACCTTCTTCAGCTGGTCCCACCACATGGAAGCCTTCCCATGAATATGATATATGGAAACCCTTTCCTCTAGGTTTGATGAATAATTATGAATCTCAAAATATTTTCTCATGCCCAAAACCAAGCTTCAACATCTTCTCCATTCCTATGCTCTCCATTGAATGATGGTGGCTTCATCTTCTTGAGATCTCCTTGCAAAATATTTGACTCATGCCTCATCCTTTGATTTCTTACATGGGGCACACTTGGGCTGCTCTCTGACCCTGAACATGCATGTGCTCTTCTGGTTGAGTGTCCTAGTGAATGATGAGGTCTACTAACACTCCTTGATTTCCTAGATCACCCATGGTCATTCCTCCTATCCCGAGACTTGGATGTTTCTATTTACCTTGCACCAGATGCTTGTTTAGTGCCAGGATATTTATTGACTTTCTGTTGCAACATATTCAAACTTTGTATCATCTATGTGTTAATTATGCCCCTCTTGAGATCTTATCAACCTTTCATTGTATTATCTATAGGTCTATGCTTCTTTCTGTAAACTTCTCATAGTCTCAGCTAGCTCCACTGGCTCCACCCTACTTCTACATCCATTGGACTTAGTCTCTGCATTTTCTGATGTGTAAACCTTGAATCTCATCTTCATGGTTGTAAAATACTTGGGCATCGCTCATATCTCTAGTACTCATATAGGAACCAAATCTATTTTCTCGTTTCTCTAATTCTGCAATAAATGTGCATGCAACAATTATTGTTAGAATAATGCATATTGTAAAACTGTTATTAATTAAGATACAATCCCTTATTTTCCTTAATGTTTTGAAGAAAAATGATAAACTAATCAAAATTATGAGCTTTCAAACATATTCCCTTCTAAATTATCTCTATCATGACTGTACTTATGTCTCAATCTGATTTCTGAGTTGAAAGTTATGGCTCTCTAAAATCAACAGTTTCACCACCTTTTTGCACTTGCTTCACTGGTACCAACAATATCAAGGGATAACTTATGCCTCTTATATAAAGAAATATGGTAAGAACTAGGGAAATTTTTACATCGAGCGTTGATATTATTCTTGATTGTGAATACATAGAAACTTTTATATTAAGAATCTGTTGCTCCATCCAACTTCTGCATCAATTTAGATTTGACAACTTTTCCCTTTTGCATTTCCTCTAGATTTGGAATTTTTAGCCAAAAATGACTATATCCCAAATGGAGCAAAATTGGAAAAAAAATCCCTCAAGACAAAGTTATCTAGATTGATGAGTAGGTAAAATGTTAGCTAAATAATTTTTTTGGATTGGTGACCTGGGGTCCCTTTTCCTCCTTTGAAGATTTCAAAAATTCCCCAAAATTTCGCAAGAATAGTGGATTTTTCCCTGTTTCAACATCTCCACTCCAAAATCTTTTGCATTTTGATAGATTCTCAACTGGGTATTTTCATGCCTACATTTTGTGCTCCCTATTAAAATTTCACCTTTATTTGGGCCCTAGTTACTGAGCACGACCTAAATATTTAAAAACCATTATTTTACGTTTTCTAGAAAATAGAAGCAAAAATGGCCAAAGGCTGTCCCTGACACATTTGTATCCTTTATCACCACAGACATACCCTCTAATTTTCATCTAATTCTGATTTTTTTTGCTCCTCTTATGGCCAAAACAAGTTTTTGGCTCCAGACTT
The DNA here is from genome assembly GCA_032191745.1 of Picea mariana. Lineage (NCBI taxonomy): Eukaryota > Viridiplantae > Streptophyta > Pinopsida > Pinales > Pinaceae > Picea > Picea mariana. Next base: position 391,242 of record JASDQU010101116.1, read on the forward strand.
TTTGTAAACTTGTCTATTTTCTCCTTCCCTTTCCTCCTCGTCTTCTTCTTCTCTACTTCTCTTCTCTCTTTTTCTTTCTCTTCTATTCTCTTGTCCTTATTTTCTTCTTTATTTTCCCTATATTGGTGAGTTGGAAAATTTATTCCCTGTCGATACACGCTCCTTTATCATCGATCAAATATCCTTCTCTCTTGCCGATACACGCCCTTGATCAATAATCAAATATATTTCTCTCTCTCTCCAATACACACCCTTTATCTACGATCAAATATGTTTCCCTCTCAACGATACACTCCCTTTATAGATGATCAAATATCTTATTTTCTCGTCGATACACTCCCTTTATGGACGATCAAATATCTTTGCCTTCGCTAACATTTTGACGCCCAAAATACTTTTCTTTGTCGAAGTTTCGACACCTAAATGTCTTTCCTTTGTCAATATTTCAGCACCCAAAAGAATTTTCTTCACCGACGTTTTGGCACCCAAAATACTTCTCTTCATCGGCATTTTGGTTCCCAAATGTCTTTCCTTTGCCGATGTTTTAGTTCCCACAAGAATTTTCTTTGTCAACGTTTTGGTGCCCAAAAGAATTTTATTTGTTGACGTTTTGGCACCCAAATGTATTTCCTTCGCTCACACTCTCTGTATCATCCAAAAAGAAACTTTTTGACACTTAGTTGATTTTTTGCATTTTTGAGCTTGTCGCAACTATCGTAGAAAATGCCTGACTCGACCATCTGGGAAAAATTCAACCATTTAGGGGCCAAATTGACCCCTATAGACAACCATCACACACACAAACACACACAATAAAAAACTTGGGACCTTGAACCCAATTCCTCATGTTAGGTAGAACCAAATTTTCACCCAACTCTACACACAGACTGAAGTTTTGCCCTACTGTAGTAGACCCAGAAAATCTTGGTGTTGCAACCAAAGCTCTGATACCACTCTGTAGCACCCCCACTACTAAAACCAACAAAATTTTATGATACATATTTAAACTAAATGCATACAATAATATAAAAACATATGAAACTAGCATAAATATTTAAAAACATGAATGTAGTGTATTAAACATGCACAAAAATCATTAATTCACAAAAAAAACAAAATAAACAAACACAACAACTAAAACCCATGAACAAAAATAGTGAATAGAGATAAAACACTTATCTTGTTAAGAAAATATGCAACCAGCTGCAGAGGACATATGTTCCACCCAACCATTGTAACACCCCAGTTTTTTATCCGTATGAACTAGAATGTGTTATGTGAATATGACTTAGGATGGTGAGCCGGTAAAGTTGAAAAGGGGTTGGAGTGCCTAGAAAATTCAATACATCTATATGTATTATAAAATACATTGTTGCCTAGAATATGGACAAGGAAAAGATATAGGGGGATATGATTCCATGAGAGAGGGGGCTTAAGGGGCTAAGCCTTTTATTGTATTTACCCATAATTGATTTTATGAAGAAAAGTGGTTACATGAGCTTATTGGAAAGGTCATGTGGTTCTTGATTTCCAAGTAATTATATAAACCACTCTTTGGGATATTTTTGGGTTCAATTCGTTTCACTCTTTCTTTTGGGGGGGTTCACTTGATCTTCTCTATTCACTCTTACACTCTTCTCATTCTTTCATTCTTGGTTCCTCATTTTTGTTAATTCATGTTCTCTTGGTCTGAGCATGGAAACAAATGGTTGGAAGAGAAGATCCATTGCTAGATGGCTGTAATAAATTATTGATCATTCCAGGTGGGAATCGATGCCTCTAGGCATGAGATTAATGGTAGTTCTGAAAGAACTATCCACAACTGAGAATCCTTGGAGTTTCCAGTAGGGATATTTCCTGACTAGTAGCACTAGATCCCTGGACAAAAATGGAATAGCCTAAGGGACTGCATGGCAGAGGAAGGGGTTCATTTCTTTGTGTTATGCAGGATGAAGGGGAAAGAGAGATGGAAATTAGGATTTTTTATGTGGTTGGGAAAACATGAGAGCTTATTAACCAAATGTTGTTTTTTTAAGATTTGGCCTAGGACCCGTCCTTGTGGATTCACAGCCTTGGCTTGAGGATGACCTGTTGTTGAGAATCAAAAAAATAGTTTCTATGGTTGGGAGGAACATCCTTGGTTTATAGACAGTTGGTGATGGTTTAATTAAAGATAAGTTCTCTATGTGCTTTTTGTATATTTATATTCCATTGTGTATTATTATTATTATCTCTGAGATATGTATTTAGAATGTGTTTGCTTGCTAGTTATTTTTGTGCATTGCACATTGTTCCCTTCTTGGATGGTTTGGCATGAATCTTGATTATTGCATGTGTGGTTATTGCAATCTTTCATGCTTGATTTTCAAATTATTTTCTATCAGAATTTGAGATTGGTTTCGAAGTGAGTTCTTGAGGTAACGTGCCCGGCCTATGGGTGGTCGGGTATGTTATAGATTGGTATCATAACTTCTGGTTGAAACAACGGAATGGTATGGGCCAGAACTATTGGACCTGGTATTTTGTCTAGGAAAATTATTTTCCATCGATGTCAACCATGGAAAACCTATGCAGAAAATATCAGGAGAAATAGTGTTACAGAAACCGCGTAGAAGCTAGAGTGTCGTGCAGACAGAGATCCTTTGTAAAGTATTGTCGAATCATGACCATTCCATTTTGGATTTCAGGATTGATCACAACCGTTGAGTCAAGGAGTTCTAGATCTTCAGATTAGGAGATAGGTAAACAATTACTGTCAGATAGAGGGAAGCCAGAAGCTGGGATAAATTAATTCCCAACTGTTAGATCGAACTGGTCGATCACCAGTCGTTCATCGAACTTCCTATTGTTATTCATGGGTTTTATCATCCAACTTCATATTCTTATTCATCAATACTTCCACATATAACTCTTCCTCTTCATTCTAATGTTGCAACACTAATATTTTTCTTACTCACTTCCCCAAAACTACCATCATGCATCATTTGTGATGATTCCTTTGAAATTGGTTGCACATTCAATATTGGTGATTCTAAATTTATGTTTGCATGGTTGTTGGGATTCTCTACATTTTCTTGATTCCCTAATTAGCATTCTAGGATTTACCTTAAGTTCATGTATGTTCCTTGGTCCTACCATTTGTTTGCTCAAGCCACTTTGTCTATTGCATCATATTTTATTCTCCCAATATCTTATTTATTGTTGTAACCATCATTTGATCTCTCTCCTTCCTTTGATTTTCATTTATTTTTTACCTCTTCTTTTCTATTATCAGCCTATGATTTTCTACCTTTTTGTCCATGACTTATGTTTATATTCATCTTCTTCCTAATTATTATTGGATTTCCTTGCTCTTCTTGTTGGCCTATTATGTTTGTGTTTGATCCTCTTTCTTCCCATATTATTCATTTTTTTATATCTCAAGAGTGATTTATTTTGCTACCTATCTCATTGGCCTCCTTTCTTCTTCTTCTTGCACCCATGTCTCCTCTTTATCCTCGTTATAATGCTTGAACTGTAGGATGAACTTGTTGATATATTGGTCCTATTGTTGATTCTCATCCTTGAAAACTTCATATTCAACCAAATTCGGTAATCTAGTTTCTTCCACTCCTCGTTGGAGTCATCATAATTTTACCTTTCCTCATCTAGCACTCTGATGCCATAATATGATATAGAAGCTTCATCCTCATTTATGAAATCTCAAGAAGGAAATTTGGTACCACTAATGCTCAAACCAACACCCTTTGGATCATTTTGATTTTCTCTTCTAGGTATGGGACCCACTTCCAGTCAAAATTATTGTCCTAATACATGGGTGTTAGGAGATTCTTTGGGTAGTATTTTTCCAAACTGGGAAGAATGTAGTTCTCATCTAACATATAAGCCATCTTTCTTAGCTCCTTCAACTTATCCTTTGAATACACCTAACCTACCAAATTTATAAGTGGATTAAATGGTGCTTCTTTCTATTCTTCACAATGAAATGGTAATTAGTGGACACGATCTTCTTGGGAAACTCCAACATGCTAATGCCTTTTTTGACCAATTTTGAGTACATCCACTACACTTCATGCCTGAGTACATCCTTGCTAAGGTTGGTGTCAACCAACTTAAGGGTGATGGGAAACGAATCATTCCTCCAATAGAGACTGAAAGTCAATTCCAGGGGTTGCCTTTCCATTGATCAGTAAATCTGTCCCATGAATCATTCCTCTAACATAGACTGAAAATCAATTGAAGGGACTGCCTTGCCACTGATCAGTAAATTTGGCCCATGAATGGACATTTATTTTTTGAATTTTCTTTCTATGTTTGCAGTTACAGACCTAAAATAGAGCACTACTAATATTTGAGCTTTAAGTTTATATTTTATATGGACAACAGGAATCTAGATCACAGTGATTATCATGGTAGTTTTCACACAAAACATTTTCTAGAACTTATTTACTAAGAGGAAAATCCAGTACATCTGAAGGCCCTAGTTATGTTTTGAAATATTCAATGGATTGGTTTATTAGCTGCCGGATAATAACATTAGCACCAAGTATCAGTGGGAGAGTGTATTCTCTAAAAAATGGGGAGACCTTAGAGATAAAAGGTATTTGTTGGTTTCCCTCGATGGTGTTAAGAGAAATAAAAATGAAATTGTAGAAGAGTTCAATAATAGGTTTAACCAAATAGTTCAAAGATTGAATACATACATTAAACCTCCAAAGAAAAAACACCATACATATAATTTAGAACATATAACTTAGTGAAGCAACACCATACATATAGGTTTGAACTATATGTTCTAACTTAGAACATATAAGTTAGTGAAGATCCCATATAACTTATCTCATGAAATGGGAACATTTTCTTTCAATACAATATGCATCTATGCATCTCTCTTGCATAAGAGAAGCATTCTAGATTATGTCATTGTCTTTTTGTGTCTTATTCAATACTATTCACCACTTTATTTAGCTTGCACTTTCCTTTTATCGTTGTTTCCCACTTCACAGTAGGTTCCTAAATGTTCTTCAAATTCCAATGACCATAAGTAATAGAGTTGAGATTGACATAGGTCTCAAATATGTCCACCTTTATCTTCATTGATGCCTGAAGCTCCTCCCACATCAAAAAGCTTAACATATACATGTTTTCTCTTGAAAAATTAGATCCTTAAGCTTTCTTGCATGGTCACCACTTTTCATATTGCTTCCTTGGCCCAGACCTTGATCTAATCTAGGTAATCTCCAAAAGTAGTCATCTCTATAATGTTCATTTTCATCCTTATATTTCCCTTCATAAATTATCTTCAATATGTATGTTGGGCTTGTACTTCTTGAATATATAATTTCTCTCTTCCAACTTAAACAATTTCTTCTTCAATTCTAATCTCATGGACATCATTTTAGACTTTCGCATATCTCTTGGTGTCACAAATACTCACTAATAAAATTAATGCGTAGGGTTCCTTGGCCTCCTTTGCTCAAGATTGATATAACTTATTTGTTGTTGCCTTAGAAATTATCTCGTTATATTTTTTAGGAGTTGTTTCTCCTCGACCATGGACATGCTTTGCTAAAATTCTTGCATGAGATATGACACACTATGCCAAATAATGAACAAGATCTTATCTTCATCTAGAGCATGTGATTTCCATTTTAAGTGTCGTTTAACATTGGAGAAATTTAGTTCCTCCATATTTGAAGGTTGGACCTCTACACATGTGAACTAATAATCAACTATGTTCATCATTGTCTTCAACTTATTTGCAAACATGGGCTCATTCATATTTCTAATCAATGTGTTTTCTTCCTCACTATATGTTATTTTCACATGGGTTTTATAATCCAACTTCATATTCTTATTCATCAAGACTTCCACATCTAATTCTTCCTCCTCATCCTAATGTTGCAACACTAATATTTTTCTCACTCAGTTCCCCAAAACTGCTATCATGCATCATTTGTGATGATTCATTTGAAATTGGTTGCACATTCAATATTGGTGATTCTAAATTTATGTTTGCATGGTTGTTGGGATTCTCTACAGTTTCTTGATTCCCTAATTAGCATTCTAGGATTTACCTTAATTTCATGTATGTTCCTTGGTCCTACCATTTTTTTGCTCAAGCCACTTTGTCTATTGCATCGGATTTTATTCTCCCAATAGCTTATTTATTGTTGTAACCATCATTTGATCTCTCTCCTTCCTTTGATTTTAACTTATTTATTACCTCTTCTCTTCTATTATCAACCTATGATTTTCTACCTTTTTGTCCATGACTTATGTTTCTACTCATATTCTTCCTATTTCTTATTGTATTTCCTTGCTCTTCTTGTTGGCCTATTATGTTTGTGTTTGATCCTCTTTCTTTCCATATTATTCCTTTTTATAGATCTCAAGAGTGATTTATTTTTCTACCTATCTCATTGGCCTTCTTTCTTCTTCTTCTTACACCCACATATCCTCTCTATCCTCATTCTAATGCTTTAACTTTAGGATGAACTTGTTGATATATTGGTCCTATTATTTATTCGCATCCTTGAAAACTTCATATTCAACCAAATTGAGTAATCTAGTTTCTTCCACTCCTCGTTGGAGTCATCATAATTTTACCTTTCCTCATCTAGTACTCTGATGCCATAATATGATATAGAAGTTTCAACCTCATTTATGAAATCTCAATAAGGAAATTTGGTACCACTCATGCTCAAACCAACACCCTTTGGATCATTTTGATTTTCTCTTCTAGGAATGGGATCCACTTCCAGCCAAAATTATTGTCCTAATACATGGGTGTTAAATGACTCTTAGGGTAGTATTTTTCCAAATTGGGAAGAATGTAGTTCTCATATACCAGATAAGTCATCTTTATTAGCTCCTTCAACTTATCCTTTGAATACACCTAACCTACCAAATTTATAGGTGGATTGAATGGTGCTTCTTTCTATTCTTCACACTGAAATGGTAATTAGTGGACATAATCTTCCTGGGAAACTCCAACATGATAATGAATTTTCTGACTAATTTTGAAAATGTTATTGGGTGGTCCAAAACCCCCCAAACCCTATTGTAATATAACTATACCATATAAACCACTTATCTCAGATACACTTCATGCCTGAGTACATCCTTGCTAAGGATGGTGTCAACTAACTTAAGGGTGATGGGAAACAAATCATTCCTCCAAAAGAGACTGAAAGTCAATTCTAGGAACCGCCTTTCCACTGATTAGTAAATATGGCTCATGAATCATTCCTCCAACAGAGATTGAAAGTCAATTGCAGGGACTACCTTGCCATTGATCAGTAAATCTGGCCCATGAATGGACATTTATTTTTTGAATTTTCTTTCTGTGCTTGCAGTTACATACCTAAAGCAGAGCACTACTGATATTTGAGCTTTAAGTTTATATTTTATATGGACAACATGAATCTATATCATAGTGATTATCATGGTAGTTTTCACACAAAAGGTTTTCTAGAACTTATTTACTTAGAGTAAAATCTAGTACATTTGAAGACCCTGGTTATGTTTTGAAATATGCCATGGATTGGTTTATTAATTGTCGGATAATAACATTAACACCAAGGATTAGTGGGAGAGTGTCTTCTCTAAAAAATGGGGAGACCGTAGAGATAACAAGTATTTGTTGGTTTTCCTCGATGGTGTTAAGAGAACTAAAAATGAAACTGTAGAAGAGTTCAACAATAGGTTTAACCACATAGTTCAAAGATTTCATACATATATTAAACCTCCAAAGAAATAACACCATACATATAAGTTAGTGAAGAAACACCATACATATAACTTAGTGAAGAAACACCATACATATAAGTTAGTGAGGCTCCCATATAACTTATCTCATGAAATGGGATCATTTTCTTTGAATACAATATGCATCTATGCATCTCTCTTGCATAAGAGAAACATTCTAGATTATGTCAATGTCTTTTTGTGTCTTATTCAATCCTATTCACCACTTGATTTAAGCTTGCACTTTCCTTTTATCATTGTTTCCCACTTCACAGTAGGCTCCTTAATGTTCTTCAAATTCTAATGACCATAAGTAATAGAGTTGAGATTGACATAGGTCTCAAATATGTCCACCTTTCTCTTCATTGATTCATGAAGCTCCTCCCACATCAAAAATATTAACATATGCATGTTTGCTCTTGAAAATTTAGATCCCGAAGCTTTCTTGCATGGTCACCACTTTGCATATTTCTTCCTTCTCCCAAACCTTTTATGGTCACCACTTTGCATATTTCTTCCTTATCTTTCCCTTCTTAAAATTATATTCAATATGTATGTTGGGCTTGTAATTATTGAATACATAATTTCTCTCTTCTAACTGAAACAATTTCTTCAATTTTAATCTCATGGACATGATTTTAGACTTTCCCATATCTCTTGGTGTCACAAATACTCACTAATAAAATTAATGCATAGGGTTCCTTGGCCTCCTTGGCTCAAGATTGATATAACTTTTTTGTTGTTGCCTTAGAAATTATTTCTTTATATTTTGTAGGAGTTGTTGCTCCTTTACCATGGACATGCTTTGCTAAAATTCTTGCATGAGATATGGCACACTATGCCAAAAAATGAACAAGATCTTATCTTCATCTAAAGCATGTGATTTCCATTAAGTGTCCTTTAACATTGGAGAAATTTAGTGCCTCCGTATTTGAAGGTTGGACCTCTACCTATGCGAACTAATAATCAACTTTGTTCATCATTGTCTTCAACTTATTTTCAAACATGGGCTCATTCATATTTCTAATCAGTGTGTTTGATTCCTCATTATATGCTATTTTCACATGGGTTTTATCATCAAACTTCATATTCTTATTCATCAAGACTTCCACATCTAACTCTTCCTCCTCATCCTAATGTTGCAACACTAATATTTTTCTCACTCACTTCCCCACAACTACCATCATGCATCATTTGTGATGATTCCTTTAAAATTGGTTTCACATTCAATACTAGTGATTCTAAATTTATGTTTGCATGGTTGTTGGGATTCTCTACAGTTTCTTGATTCCCTAATTAACATTTTGGGATTTACCTTAATTTCATGCATGTTCCTTGGTTCTACCGTTTTTTTCTCAATCCACGTTGTCTATTGCATCAGATTTTATTCTCCCAATATCTTATTTATTGTTGTAACCATCATTTGATCTCTCTCCTTCCTTTGTTTTCATTTATTTTTTACCTCTTCTTTTCTATTATCAACCTATGATTTTCTACCTTTTTGTCCATGACTTATGTTTATACTCATCTTCATCATCTTCTTAGCTCCTTCAACTTATCATTGGAATACACCTAACCTACCAAATTTATAGGTGGATTGAATTGTGTTTCTTTCTATTCTTCACATTGAAATGGTAATTCGTGGACACAATCTTCCTAGGAAAATCCAACATGCTAATTCATTTTCTAACCAATTTTGAAAATTTTATTGGGTGGTCCAAAACCCCCCAAACCCTAATGTAAGATAACTATACCATATAAACCACTTATCTCAAATACACTTCATGCCTGAGTACATCCTTGCCAAGGTTGGTGTCAACCAACTTAAGGGTGATGGGAAACAAATCATTCCTCCAACAGAGACTGAAATTCAATTTCAGTGACTGCCTTGCCACTAATCAGTAAATCTGTCCCATGAATCATTCCTCCAACAGAGAATGAAAGTCAATTCCAGGGACTTCCTTGCCACTGATCAGTAAATCTGGCCCATGAATGGACCTTTATTTTTTGAATTTTCTTTCTGTGCAATTTGATTGTGTATTTTTTTACATCCTCCATTGTTACTTATGGTTTATTGTTGATTTACAACATGAATATCTTCCTATATTATGTGAGAGGCACACGACATCAAATTTGAGCTCATATGAAGATTTACAAACAATCAACTCCCTTGACTTCCGAGGAGAAGCTTTAGCCAGTATGAATTTTTTGGCACATGTGACTGTTACAACAATAACAGAAGGTCAAACCCATGGATACATGCAACCTTCATTACAATTCTCTTTAATGTTTTGTCTTATGTTACATGTAACATTCATTACGGTTCTCTTTAATGCTTTGGATTATGTCTTTTTATGCTGTAAGGGATATGTCTAGAAAATTACTAAATAATTTCTAGATATTTAATGAGGACAACCATCCATTTGTTGTTGGAGACAATTATATTATTTCCACTATTCTTCATCTTCCTTCTGCATTATTTTATTTCAGAGTATCTTACAAGGAGGGAGTGATGGATAAAAATCCTCACCCTTGTGCAGCAGTGGAAGGGACTCAGACAATGGTAACTATAGTCAGACTTGAGTGGATAGTCTGATGTTGTTACCTTTTATTTCTCTCCTTGACATGTCCTTTTATAGCCATGTTTCCTGAAAACAATTGTATTTTGCTACTTTTTCGTGCTTACTTTAGAGTTTTTGAGGCTGAACTTCAGGTTGAGAATATTTTCTATAACGTGGCTGCCCATAGAAAATCATTCAAGAATTTAAGCGATGAATATGCATGCATTTTAGATGCTATCAGGCGATATGCAATTCACAAAATCAACGTGAGATTTTCCTATAAAAAGGTCAGTTTTTGCATTAGTTCAACTCTTTTTCTCCCATTGCTTGGTGTTTTTTTGGGGTGCTTGAATTTTTAGATGCACTCTGCAGGAAATTTCCTTTTATATTTTTTTGCATCATGGTGACAATATAGCAGACATTCACACCACAGGTATGGGTTCAAGAACAGATGCAATCATATCAGTTTGTGGTCCAGTTGTTGCTCGTGAGCTTGTTTAAATAGTAGCTTCAAACAATGAGCCCTCCCACTCTGTCTTTAATATGGAAGGGTTTATTTCATGTGCAAATTACAGTGCCAAGAAAATGACAATAGTTTTTTTATAAACGGTGAGAATGGATTAATTCTGGTACTGGGTGCGATCCTTTCCATATTTTCTGATCTATATATATTTTGGAAATTAGAGAGTGTATAAATATTACACTATATTATTTTGTCAATATGTTTAGATTATGAATTCTTTTATTGAATATAAAACACAGTCATCTTTTAAATCATAGAATTTCTAAAAAGTATCATTGTGGAAGGGAAATGATGTTGTTCTAAAGTAGAAAAAAGATGCATTTTTAGAAAAGTGATCACTTTTATTTGTAGGAAAGAATTTAATGAAATCTATAATCAAGAGATGTGATATTTGCACTTTTTTCTACAGTCTAGTTCGTATTATTAGGAAAATGAATCTGAAGCCTACTTTTTGTCACTAGAAAACTATAACTGGCATGGTTGTACTTATATAAGAAGTGAGCACAAGGTTTACAGTTTTTTGCTCAGGGAAAAGCTAATCTTGTATTTAATTTAATTTTATTTTGGAGAAGCTTCCTTGTGTCCTGATGGAACAAGTTCACTCTTCCCCAATCCAGGAGTGTTATAATTAATGTAGCTAAGCCTAGATTTTGAATTTTGACATTCAAATCAAAACCTCTTGAGTCTTGGCTAAGAAGTTGTAAGTGTAGGGATGTCTAATCCACCAAAGTTTCCCAAGACTTGCACCTGGCTCCAACCGCAAACGCAAGTACATGCACTAGAACAAGTGGTCCTTGAGTAGAAAAATGTCACTAGGGAGACTTGAGCCTTGGTAGGGACATTAACAACACCCCGATTTCACCGTCCAGGCAAGCCCCTATTAGCAATCTTGTATTTAATTGATAAATATGAAATATTGAACATGGTATTGACTCTTCCCCATAGATTTGGACTTTTCTTGATCAAACCTAATATTGAGCATGCCAACTCCTAACTGTTATGTTATTTAGACAATACAAGATAAGATAATTTTATTAATGTCCAACATTTGACAAAAAAGGTCAATGGGACTTAAAAGTTAAAAGTACAATCAGTGATATCAATTTTTATGGGTTCCCTAAGCTATGTTTATAGCACAAATAAAAATATAACATGACCTAAATATTATATCAAACAAGAGGAAGAGAAGAGAGTGCAAGAGAGAATCTAGCAGTCTATAGGATAAGATAAAGAGGAACATGGTGAGGAGGAATATGTATCTGCGGTGGAGTCAAGCACTGAGAAGGATCAAGTGCATTGTCTAATGATGTTTGGGGAGTACCTAGGAGTGAGAGGGCTTGGTTGGATGATCTTGGGAGGCATTTGAGAAACATGAGTAGACCTTCTATGTAAGAGAGTGACAACATGGAAAGAATTGAAACCCAGTTCCTTCCTTCATCAATAAAAGGAAGAGAATTTTGGAGCCCTAGTTTTAGACATCACATGTTATGGATTTGCATAGTTTCAAAATAAATTCAGCAAAAAAATATATATTCTTACAAATTACCTCCCTCCTAGGTATTCAACTATATCAAGAAGGAGGTTGGATCTTGAAATAAAGTAATAAAACAAATTGTTGCAGCATTTGAATCAACAATAACTCATGCATGGTCACCAACAAATCTGATTTCTCTGGTTTTTCATATACAGGTTCATGTCAATGGATATCTGTGTCATTCTTGTATGCATTGAGTATGTAGCATGCTCTGTATCTTGTTGCTTTTCCAATGATCACTTTACAGGCAATGCAATTTCATTTTTTATAAAATTTAGTAGAGTAGTTCTAGTATGTCATAAACAAAATTATGGGAAAAATCAAGGCCAACATAATTTCACTTTGACAATTAACTTGGAGACAAGACAAAAATATTGGTCAAAATCTTGCAAGTAGGGAGGCAACACTAAATAACGAGAAAGATATGCCATACATATAGTTAGGGCTAAAATTTCAAAAAGGTGTCAGGGCTTGGATCACCTCATTCTTGTTGAATAGCCTCAATTGCCAGAGTTGGTATCGTCTGGTTCTTTATTTTTAGGTACAACCACTTGCTCCTCATGATCCTGTACTTATTGCAAAATTTAACACTAAATATGAAGTACGTTTTAGCCTTCTTAGACAACTTCTTAGATTTCTCTTTGTACTAGTATTTCTGTGAGGACACTGTTGCAATATGGGCTTTCAAGGTAGCATTATCTCTCTTTAGAAATCTGTCTAGCACTCTATATTCCTTAAGTCTCTCCTTCCAAGAAACCACTTTATCTCTTTTCATTTTGACCATGTTTTCATCCTTAGGATCATCGAGGAAATCTATCCTTCTCCTTTTCCTGCTTGTGGATGCCTCTTATGTATCAGGTGCAATACGTTGCTTTCATTTCTTGACTCTCTTCTTCTTTCCAAGAGTATTCTCAGGATCTTCTTCATAGGTGAACTCAAACCAAAACAAAAATTACCCCCATGTTTTCTTCCTTTTCTTCATTTCTTCAATGATGAGTAATTTAATCAAAGCACAATGAAAAATTCTGGTCTCAGCCTTAGTAGGATTGGCTTTGACCTTGTTAGACATTTTTACTAGGCTTTACCAAAGAAAATAGCGCATATTGAGTGGATGAGTACTTGTGAAATGTTCCAATAATCTAATGTGATACAGGGAAGTTTAATTATACCTTCCCTCACAGGTTATATACCTTTGAATAAAAACCAGTATTTCATTCCACTCCTTCCTTATGTAAGCACTTGAAACACTCTTCCCTAGTTTCCATCCTTGATGTCATGTAAGCCCTTGGAACAACCTTGACAAACTAAAGGATGCTTGCAACATTGTCTAAAGGATGGACAAACTATGTTTCTTTTTCCAAATATGTAAAATGAGTATATTACAGTTTAATGAAAATATTTCCCTATTATTATATATGGGTTTTATACTTTATCAAAAACAAATCCAAGACTTTACAAGGTTTTATAATTCAGTGAAAAATTCACCAAGATTTTACAAGATTTTATAATTCAATGAAAAATTCGCCAAGATTTTACAAGATTATATAATTGACTAAAATATTCTCCAAAAAATTATATATACATATTATATAATTGATAAAATAGCCTTCATTTTTTCCTATGTATCATGGGGATTCACCCATTTATTATATATATATATATATATAAATTTAGGGGGGGTTCTTAAAATCACCCCTAGACCCATCCTTCTATGCCAGAGACAAATTTCATTTTCCTTTCCTAAGCAACATTTTTCCTTTCCAATCTCATTCAGGACATATATGTTGTTTGGGGTTATTCTAGTTGTAGCCACCAATTTTCTTGATCCTTCTTTTCTTATCTCGCATTTGTTTTAGTCAAACAAGAGTTTGTATCCTTGATCACACATTTAACTTACACTTATAATATTGGGCTTCATATCTTCAACCAGTGGAACATTTTTTTCCCTGACATCTTCGCTTCCAAGCTTGATTGTGCCTCTTCCTATAATTTTGGTTGAGTTATCATTTCCAAATGAAACTGATATGTATCGTTCCTTCTTCAGAGTCAGAAACCTATTCTTGTCACATGTCATATGCTTCGAACAACCGTTGTCATCATACCACCCACTTTTCTTGTGTTTTGCTTGTAGAGCAAGTGAGCATTCTTCAATGTTGAATTGATCCTGCTTTCTTCTTTATATCCTTTGTGGTTCCTATTTATGATTGTTTCTATTCTTCTTTGGTTCCTTTGGAGGAACAATCAGTCTACTTAGTGAACCAAAAATGTTGTGTTTTATGTTCTGTGCTTCATGTGACTTTCTAGGATAATTGTTGTTCGAATAACCTTCATAGTTTCTTCTATTCTTAGCATAGGTTCTACATTTTGTAGCTTTATGAACAAAATTGTTACAAGAATAACATAAACCAAGAAAAATAGTTTGATACCTGGATGTAGTGGATCTTCTGAATGGTGTTGCTCTTCTAAAGCCTTCTTCTTCTTGAGATTTTTCTGATTGTTGGTTTTGCATTCTGAATATTCTAGGTGGTATAGATCCTCTGTGATTTTTCTTCTTGAGTACCTCTGACTATTTTTGCGTAGGTTCTTTCTTCTGCTTCTTGTTCTGTTGTCTTGGAGATTGAACCTTTCTCAGTCTGCATCTGATTGTATCCTAGCCAAGACTTGTCATAGTATGGCCTTTGACTACTGATGATCTCATCCAATATTTTGGTGGAATTCTGTTGCATATCTTTCTTCTGAAGATGTTTTCTTAAGGGAACTATTTCTACTTCCAAGCTTTCAATCATCTTATATTTATCTTTTAACTGTTTTCTAAGTGTTTCTTTAATTCTTTTGTCTTCTTCTACCTGAATCTTTAACTTCGTTATTATATGTTCGATTTCTTCTGAGTTGGAATATCGAGATCTTTCTTTCTTCTTTAACTCTGCCTTGAGTGAATTGATTTTCTTTCTTTCTTTCCCTAGTTCTTCTAAGGCACTGATTAATTCATCTCTGAGATTGACTTCACCTCCTTCTTCAAAATCTTCTTCATCATCTTCTACTACCATGAAGAGTACTCTTTCTAAATCATTTTCACTATCATCATCCTTGTCTGATCAGGAGCTTTCTTCCTTTGAGTAGAATTTTTTCTTGAAGAATTTATTTTTGTTATTTCTCTTGTCTCCCTTTTGATTTTTCATTTTCTTCTTAGAATATTCTTCTTCATCATTACCTTTATTATTAGCATAATGAAGTTTAGAATCAAAATGACCAATACCATCACAATTAAAACATTTCAATGTAATTATACCTTTGTATTTGTCGGTTCCTCTTTTTAACTTCCATATGAAGTTTACCACTTCTTCATCTTCATTTGAATCATCG
>JASDQU010101116.1:407021-417835 GCA_032191745.1 Picea mariana
CTTTCTAAATCATTTTCACTATCATCATCCTTGTCTGATCAGGAGCTTTCTTCCTTTGAGTAGAATTTTTTCTTGAAGAATTTATTTTTGTTATTTCTCTTGTCTCCCTTTTGATTTTTCATTTTCTTCTTAGAATATTCTTCTTCATCATTACCTTTATTATTAGCATAATGAATTTTAGAATCAAAATGACCAATACCATCACAATTAAAACATTTCAATGTAATTATACCTTTGTATTTGTCGGTTCCTCTTTTTAACTTCCATATGAAGTTTACCACTTCTTCATCTTCATTTGAATCATCGCTGTAGATGCAATCTGGTTTTGACTTTTGCTTGTTTTGTTTCTTCATCTTCTTGGATG
Organism: Picea mariana; assembly: GCA_032191745.1. Taxonomy (NCBI): domain Eukaryota; kingdom Viridiplantae; phylum Streptophyta; class Pinopsida; order Pinales; family Pinaceae; genus Picea; species Picea mariana. The sequence continues at coordinate 407,386 of JASDQU010101116.1, forward strand.
ATTTGAACGCTACTTCCTTCATGGCTAGGTTCACTTGTTCTATCCTCATTTAATAAGATGTGAATATTCCATGTAGCTCATCCATGCTCAAACTTTCAAGATATGTTCTTTCTTCTAGGGATGTTATCTTAGGATCGAATCTCATAGATAGAGATCATAAAATCTTTTCAATGACCACCGACTCATCAACTTCTTCTCCTAGTCCTATAATAGTATTCACCATTTATCCAACTCACAGAAAGTAGGCTTCAATGCCTTCATATTCCTTCATCTTCAGTTGCTCAAACTTGTCTCTAAGGGTTTGAATCTTATCTCCCTTGACTTTGGTATCTCCTTCGTAAATATTTTGAAATTTATCCCAAATATACTTTGCGGTCTTGCAATTCATAACTTGACAAATAATGAATCATCCAAACTGCTCATAATGGTGCCTTTAGCCTTTGAGTTGTTTTTGCTAAGTTTTTTTCCATGTTCGTCAATTGGGGGAGTGGTTGGTGTTGCATATTCGTCTACTAATGACCGCAAAAATTCAAATCCTTATGCTTGTAAAAAGATTTGCATCCTTTTAATCCAAAAGGAATAGTTTTTTCCATCAAAAATTGGTGCTCCAATCTTGGCGTATTCCATGATCTCCTTCCAGTTGTTAAACTGTTTCTTGAAGGACCTGCTCTGGTACCAATAGTTGGAATACTAAGAGGGGGGGTGAATAAATATGAGTACTTTATTACCAATTTTAACCACAATTTGTATTCTTTAACTTTATGAGTAATGTTCAACATTTTAACATTAGCATTCAATGTATCATCAACAATATAAGTCAACCATGAACAATAAGCAACCACAAATACATAGTACACCAGAATTTTATGTGGAAACCCAATGTGGGAGAAAACCATGTATTTTTTTTCTTATATGTCAGAAGAAATACATTTATAGCAAGCACCAACTTTCTTATTTTCCAGCTACAACCAAAGGGAGGCTCCAACCCCCTAGTTTTTAGGCTCCAACTTGAAGGAAGCTCCAAATCCTCAATTTTTCAGCACCAACCAGAAGGAGGATACAACCCCTTTTCCTTGCCTCATCCAACAACCCATAAATATAAATGTTGACAACCTGTCACTACCACTCAATCAATCATCCTTTTACTAATCTGTCATTGTCACTGCCATGAATTGTCACTTATGTTATACTTCATCAACTATTACCACTCAAACCGTCATGCCTCAAACCCTCATACAAATATCCACAAGAATGTCTTCCAAATCAAATACTCATGAACTACTAAGACATTTATGTGTTGGAATACTGCAAAATATAGATCCTACCATACATAATAAACCATACCTATCAATTTGTAGCTTACTTGATGGATTTGATCTTCTGAACTTCAATTTTCTCAATAGACTCGTGCCCTGTGCTTTGTAAACTCACGGATGCCCGTGCCCCACTTCTTCTGCAACTTGAGGATTTCTTTGCTTCTCTGTGCGTTTGCGTTTTCCTTCACTGAACCCTTCGTATTTCCGCTCTTCTTTGAGTCTGAAACTTGCAAATGTTTGCGCTCTTCCTTCACTACAACTCACAAATAAGTTCAAGAAAAACCTAGAAAAATAAGCTCAACTTCCTCCCTTCATCTCCTGCAACTTCTCTCTTCACTGAACTTTGCTACCTAAAACTCACTGCTTCAGATCTGTCAATGTACCTTCCCATAACACTTTACAACATATATATTCAATGTGCACAATAGGTGTTAATAAGAGTCTCTTGAAGTCTTATTTATAGTTTTCAAGTGACTTCCTTTAGGGGCTATCTTGTAAATTTTTTACCCCTTTTCCTTATTTTAGGGCTAAACCACACTCTCTTGTTGGAACCACTTTACCCTTAATAAATGACCTGTAACTTCTTGTTGACCTTCTAGGGGATTCTATATCATTCTTCGGGGTCCTCCAACTTCACAAGGCCATAACCCCTTAACCGTGAGGAACCATGTGACATACCGCATATCATAAAAATTGACATGATACGTACTATCCATCCATGAATGAGTTACCTACATTTACGCTGGCATTGATGTTATTTTTCGTTAATATACTAAGGGTTTCATAACCATACCTTCGAGGCTTCTTGACTTCTTCAAGGGTTGACATTAATGAAAACCAATCTTTCAATATGTGTCTTGTCACAATCAATCAGTTTAATAGTTTGTTTCGTGTGACCTATATATTTTAGATCCCATTTAAGTACAAACATAAATTAATGATCATCTCCTTGTCCTTATCATCACTTAAACCTCGCACGTAGTTTCTATGAAAAGTTTTGAACTTTATTGATCATCTATTTTTCCTTATCCTCACCTGAGCCTCACATGTAGTTTCGCTGAAAAGTTCTAAACTTTATCAATGTCAGGCTTGTTCTTGTACGAAACTGAATTTCAAACATCGCCCTTCATGTAAGGATATATTTAAAATATTGAACGTTGGGTTTTGGGACTGTCGACAATGTAAGGATATATTTAAAATATTGAACGTTGGGTTTTGGGAATGCCAACAATGTAACTGAAGTACATTTATCCTCCTTGTGCGTATTCTCATTTTCATCCATTGAAAAATGTGGCCGCTAATATCCACCCTGCTATGCAATATTATATTGAATGGTGTGGTAGGGTCTTTACACTATTGGTTGGTGGTGTAGAGGGTGTCCAATCTGAAGTTTCATATCATCAGAGAGTCTCTACACCACATGTCACAACATTCAATGTTTCCTAGCAGGGCGGTGAGAGTCTCAATTTTATATATATTTTGGAAATTTTGTTGTAAGTTTGTTTTCAATAATAAGGTTAATTATGGATAAATGAGGTAAATATGCATCTCCTTACAAGAGGGGTATTACTGATTAGAAATTCCAAATTGTTAAATCGTACTATTTATTCTAATTTCATAGCTGTTTTAGTATCCTGGAAAGAGAATATGATACTCATTATATATAATTTATTGTCTTTTTAACATGATGTAATTTTAAATATTTTAAAAAATATATCATATATAATATAAAAGTTAAAATTTGATTTCTCAACAATGAAATAAATTAAAATAATCAATTTAAATTTAAAAATTAAAATTAAGTTGACGATTACGACGACGATGATTAATTTCCACTCAGACCAATTGATTTATTACACCTTAAGAATGTAAGAGATTACTTCAATTTCTTTAAAATTTTATTTCTATTCTCAAAAAGCATTGAAATATATCACCATTGTTTTGATGATTGAGGAGGTTAGGAAGGTCGGTAATGTGGCATATATTTTAAAATTGGGATCTAATATGGGTATTGGGATATTATACCCGCTTAGTGTCACAAAGGTGACAGATTCTCTCATCCCATAGTGTTTTGGGAGTTGTCCAACATTGATTTTAGCAATGTTGATTTTCTTCTTTAGCACTTCTAATATAAATTATAATTATTCTATTATTTTTTATTTTCTAAATATTTTAAAAATATCATAACTTTAAAAATATTTTATTAAACATATGAATAATATATTATTTCTTTTATACAAATGTGATTATTAATTATTGTTGGTTTTTTAATTTATTTTTAATGTTAAGAGACTTAAACAATTTAATTAAATTTTTGATAAATTTGTTCCATAAATACCAATGAACTAAAGGTTGGTTTGCCTTTGTTATTTAACACATGTTTTACATACCAAATTGGTCTTAATGGATGCTAATGGGATACTTTTCTTTAGCCTTTTATGTCCAAAAATACATTCTTGTTATTGTGTTTCCCTATTGTTAGGAGATAAACAAATAGATTTTTGACTAATTTTGAAAGTAACATGTGCACATGTTCCATCTCTCTATAGTCCAAATTCCATCCAATTATGATTTCATATGGCGATGATATGGGAGAAATACCATCAATCCCACCTTCCATTGTCATGTTGATTATGCATATGTTATGTGGCATTAGCCCTTTTTATTTTTTATTGTTTTGTTGGGATGAACTTGGTTAAAGGGGATAAAGTTGATTGTACTGATATTTGAATGTCAGTGACCAATCTAAGAGTCTTTTGGTCCGAACAAAGCTATTTTATGGAGAAAATGAAGAAGCTTCCTACTTCCTCCTTGAGATGAATTACCCTAATTCTCTATGGAAGTGGAATAAATTGTACTCTGTCTAGACTCAATMTACCAAGAAGCACTTCTTATTGAAATGTTTGACTCATTGTGTAACACCCCCACTACTAAACCCAACAAAATCTTCAGATACCCATTTAAACTAAATGCATATGACAAGATAAAAACTTATGCAACTAGAAAAAATATTTAAAAACATGAATGTAGTTTATTAAACATGCACAATAGCCATTAATTCATTCAAAAACCAGAGTAAACACACATAACAACTAAAACACATGGATTAAAATAGTTAATATAGATAAAATACTTAACGTGTTAAGAAAATGTGCAATTTCCGGTGGTCTTGTTGTTGAATATTCCTTTGATTTGAATTTTGTCTTTGTTTGTTTTCCTTGTTGACAATGGTTGCATAAAGTGTTGGTTGGTTTCGGGATCTGGGGCATTTCTCTGACTGCTTCTCTTTTGCTGACTTTGACAAGGTTATCAAAATGTATGTGACCCATTCTTTTGTTCTATATCCAACTTTCATCTTCCTTTCCTGGAGAACACTTTGCATTTCCAATTTCACTTAACACATATATGTTGCTTGAATTTCTCGCAGTTGTAGTAATCAGTTTTCCTGAACCTTCTTTTCTTATCTCACACTTTTTTGAATCGAAAGTAACTTTATGACCTTGGTCACACATTTGACTCACACTTAGAAGATTATGTTTCATATCTTCTACTAGTAGAAAATTTTCTGCCTTTGTATTCTTGTTCCCAATTCTGACTGTGCCTTTTACAATGATTTAATCTTAATCATCATTTACGAACGAGACTAATCGATATCTTTTCTTTCTTAAAGTAAGAAACTTGTCTCTATCACATGTCATGTGTTTTGAACAACCATTGTCAACATACCAACCATGTTTCTTCTACTTAGCTTGTAGAGCGAGTGTGCATTCTTCATTGCTATATTGATTCTGCTTTCTTATCCATGTTCTTTTCTAAAGTTCTTGTCTGTGATTGTTGTTATTTTGTTGTGGTTCTCTAGTAGGGACTATCATTCTGCAATGTTTGGCCATGTGTCCAAAGTTGTTACATTTGTAACATTCCAACCTGTTGTAACTTATTCTCTATGTTTCACTAGGATTTCTTGAGTAACCCTTTTGTGTATGAATTTCAAAGTTGTTTATGTTCATGTTGTTAGCTCTACAATTCACAACTTTATGTCCAAAATTATTACATGCATAACATAAACCAAAAAAGATAGTTTGATACCTGGGAGTTGAATATATTCTGAAAGGAGGTACTCTTATGAATTCTTCTTCTTTCTGAGGCCTATCTGTCGGTTGGTGATTCTGAAATATGAATATTCTCCTTGGAGGAGTGTCTCTGTAATCTTCCTTGTACATCTTCTTATGCCCTTTGATTGTTTCTGCATAGCTTTTTGGATATGTTTCTTGCTCTGTTGTTTTGGATATTGATCCCTTTTCTATCTTATTGTATCCTAATCCGGACTTGTCATGATGACGTTTTTGACTGTTGATAATGTCATCCAAAACTTGTGAGTTGTTCTACATATTTTTCTTTTGAAGATCCTTTCTTAATGTGACAATCTCTGCTTCCAAATTGCCAATGATCATGTTTTTTTCTTCCAGCTATTGTTTGAGTGTTTCTTCAATTATTTTATCTTATTCTATTTGAACCTTAAATTTTTTGACCATTTGTTCTAGTTATTGAGTGTCTTCTTTCTTGTCTAGTTCTGCTTGTAGTTTCTTGTTTTTCTTCTTTTCTCTTCTGATAACTTCTATGACACACATCAATTATTCTTGGTAGTCAAATTCTTCCTCTTTATATTCTTCTTCGGAGTCTTGTTTATCAGATTCTTCTACTTCCATGAATAGAACTCTTTCTATCTCACTGTCACTGACTTCATCTTCATCTAATGATGAGATGTCTTCTTTGGTGCATAAGATTTTTTTGAAAACTTTCTTTGTGGTTCTTTTTCCTTTATATGTTTGTTTGTTATTCGAGTAACCTTCATCATTTCTCTTTTTATTATGAGGACATTTGTTATCAAAATGACCAATACCATCACAATAAAAAAAAATCAAAGGAAGCTTATCGTTATACTTGTCGTTGGTTCCCTTGTTCAATATTTTGACAAATTTGGCCAATTTTTCATCATCTTCCGAGACATCACTGTTGCTGCTAATTTTTTTTTCTTTTTTCTTTGACTTTTTGGATGCTTTGAAGGATGCTTATTTTGTATCTGGATTTTCTTGTTCAATTCTCATTTCATATGCTCTAAAGATTCCATGTATTTTCTTCTTGCTTTGACTTTTTGGATGCTTTGAAGGCTGCTTATTTTGTATCTAGATTTTCTTGTTCAATTCTCATTTCATATGCTCTAAAGATTCCATGTAATTCATCCATGCTTATTGAGTTCATATCTACTCTTTCTTCTAGTGTTGATATCTTAGGGTCAAATCTCATTGGAAGAGATCTTAGTACCTTTTGAACAATTACAGATTATTTTATTTCTTCTCCCAATCCTATGATTGCATTTACTATTTCATCAAATCGTAAAAATTAAGCTGCAATATTCTCATCTTCCTTCATCTTAAGTTGTTCGAACTGACCTCTGTAAGTTTGAATCTTTGCTGCTTTGAATTTTGAATCTCCTTCATAAATATTTCGAAGTTTGTCCCAAATCTCTTTAGAGGATTTATAATGTGAAACTTTGGTGAATATTATTTCACTAAGACCATTCATAAGTGCATTTGTGGATTTGGAATTAGTCTGACCGAATTTCACTGCTTTGTCATTTGTTGGTGGAACTACTCGTACTGTGTATCCATCTACAATTAATTGCCAAATTTCAAATCCCTGTGCATCTATATATGTCTTCATCCTTATGCTCCAAAATGCATACTTATATCCATCAAATTGTGGTATTCCATTTTTATACAAGTTGTTTCTCTCTATGATCTTCCTTTCAATGGTTAAATTGATTTCTGAAGGAACCTCCTCTGATGCCAATTGTTGGATTACTGAGAGGGGGGGTGAATCAATAATAGAGAAATTTAATCCTTTTTAACCATATAATGCAAGTGTTGTATCCATGTAGCATTATCATCCAATAATTGTAGAGTAAATAAACAATGAACAAATGAGAAATCATACACATACACAGTACACCAGTGTTTTTACATGGAAACCTAAAGAGGGAGAAAACCATGGAATACTTTTTCTTATATGTCTTGAAGAATTACATTCATTGGAAGCACCAAATTCCTTAGTTTTCTAGCTGCAACTGGAAGGGGGCTCCAACCCCCTAGTTTCTCAGGCTACAACCTGAGGGAAGCTCCAGCTCCCCAATTCTCTGGCTACAACTAGAAGGAGGGTACAACCCCCTAAGTTCTCCGGCTACAACCGAAAGGTGGCTACAACCACCTGTCCTTGCTCCATCCAACCACCCTGAAATATAAATGCCAAATGTAGACAACCTATCACTGTCACTGAATCAACCATTGCTACTGTCAACCTGTCACTGTCAACCTGTACCAATAACCTGTAACAACCTGTACCAATCAACCTGCACCAAGCAACCTGTACCAATAACCTGAACTAACATGTACCATGCATCAACCATGCATCAACCTTGACTCATCAAGATGTACCAACATCAACAACTATACACCTCATGTATGTGCCAACTCATCAACTACTTGTCACAACCATGTACCTCAACCATATACCAAAGACATACACCAATATAACCATCAAAATTTATCTAACAATTCATCACTCTATCCATAAACCAAATACCATAAACCCTTACATAAAACCATGTGCCACAACCTCACTGTTATGTAGCCCCAAGCTAAACCAACAAATTCATCAACACATCACAACCAAAATACCAATACCCATATGCCAAATACCAACAACAAAATATCAACTATATCCCTCAACAAATATGATATATGCAACAATATTGAACATCCAATACCATCTCAAGAGCTAAACCCTAGCTCACAAAACATACCTCAAATAAGATGTGTCATATCTCATTTAAATAGACACCAACCATGTTGCTGCCACTATTTTTCTGCTGCACTTTTTCTGTTGCGATTTTTCTGCCGTGATTTTTTTGCTGCACTTTTTTTGTCCCACTTTTTTTTTTGCGATTCTTCTGCCGCGATTTTTCTGTTGCACTTTTTCTGCTGCAATTTTTCTGCCGCACTTTTTTTACCACGATTTTTCTACCGCGATTTTTTTGTCACACTTTTTCTGCCGCTCCTTTCCTGCCGCACTTTTCCTGCTGCACTTTTCCTGTCGCACTTTTTCTGCTGCAAATTTTCTCTATCAATAATACCTGCCCAAATAACCTTTCAAAAAATAGATATTCAATGATATTCAAGTGTGATTAAATGAGAGAGATTTGCCTCTTATTTATACTTTCATGTAGCATTACACTTTCCTTATTTTAGGGAGTTCTTCATTTACTTTACTATTTAAATCATTTCTTTTGCAAACACTTGACTTTTGGGGGCTTCTATATGACTCATGAGGGTTCTTCAACTTCATATGGCCATAAATATCTAACCGTGAGGAGTTATGTGATGTTCCACATACCACCGAAAATGGAATGACAAGAACTATCCATCTAGGATAGTTTCACTGACAAATTCACTGACCTTCATCTCATTATTCCACAATTAAGCATGGGTTCTCTAACCATACTTCTAGGATAACTCAATCCACAAAGTGTCTTCCCATGAGAGCTTTCACCATAAGGGGACCACTTTGGATTTCATCCATTTGTACTTATTATCAACCATGCCAAGACAATAATGAGTCATCTTTCATCAAACAAACTTGGGTCCATTACCCAAACCTTTGTGCCACTGGGATTTCTTCAAGGGTTGACATCAATGACAACCAACCTTAATCAACAAATGCATCACTGGATTCTTTGAAATACTGATAGCACTAGTGTTATCAAAATATATCAGAATGGGCTCATCATGATCCACTTGTATATCCTACAAAAAAATTTTCATCCAAAGGACCTAAGCACAACACGTTGTTGCTACAATATATTCTGCTTTTGTTGTATACAATGATATTGATAATAGTTTCTTGCTCAACTAGGATACTAGACACTCACCCAAATAGAAAGATGCTCTACTTGGACTTCTTTTGTCGTCAATGCTTCCAACACAATCTACATCTATATAAGAAAATAGAGATAGTTCATTTCCTTTTGGATAGCATAACCCATACTCTTATGTTTCTTTGAGATATCTGAATATTCTCTTTACTACCATAACATGTGTTTCCTTTGGTCATGCTTGAAATATTGCTACCTCTCCAACTACTTGCAACACATCCAGTCTTGATGATGTCACATAGAGTAAGATACAAATCATTGATCTATAGAGTCTCTGATCTGTATCGTTGGATTCATCTTCTTTGCTCAACTTGCAACCACTTTGCATAGGAGTACTTATGGGCTTACAATATTCCATTCCAAACATTTTTAGCATTTCTTTGATATAATTGGTCTGTATCATGCAGATATATCTAAAGTCCCAAAAAGAAAGTCAACTCACCAAGAAAAGTCATTTTGAACTCATTCTGCATGTCTTTAGCAAACATATGAGTCATCCTGTCATCGTTGCTTCCAAAAATAATGGCGTCAACATAAACTTTAATTATTAGTATGTTATCTTGATCTACCTTTATGTAGATATTACTTTCTGCATTACCTTTCCTGAACCCTTTCTTCTATAAATACTTTTACAACCTTGATTACCATGCTCTAGGGGCTTGCTTGAGACTATAGAGTGATTTCTTTAACTTTCAAACATAATCTTCCCTTCCTGCTAGTTGAAATCATTCTAGTTGCTCGATGTAAACTTCTTCTAATTCTCCATTTAGGAAATATGATTTGACATCCATATAGTATACCTTGATCTTCTTGGAACACACATAAGACAAGATTAATCTTATTACTTCAATTATGGTAAACGGGGAAATTTTTTCTTCAAAGACTATTCCCTCAACTTGGGCATATATTTTGCATACTAGCCTTGATTTATAATTGGATACCTATCCACTCTCACTCAGCTTGTTCTGAAATACTCATTTTGTGTCAATCATGTTCTTGTATTTTGTTCTAGGAACCATTTCCCATGTGTCATTCTTCTCTATATGATCCAATTAGTCATCCATATCCTTGATCCAGTGTTCATCCTTTCTAGCCTCTTCAAAACTGCTTAGTTCAAATGTAGATAACAATGTTGTTGATTAAGGTT
>JASDQU010101116.1:427702-439796 GCA_032191745.1 Picea mariana
TCAATACCAAGGGGGTCCGATAAGTGGTATTGGGAGGGACACTTGTCACCTCCTGGTGAAATCAGAACCCCCCCCCTCGCAATACCACTTACCACCTCGGGGGGGTCCGACATACCACTTACCTCTCCAAAGCTGCCCTCCCCCAAAAACTCAAAACCACCATTTTTGCCAGTTTGACCAGTTTTTTTGGGGGGGGAAGGATTCTGAGCAAACAAAAATGAATTTTAAAAAACCGAGAGAGGTTTGTCTCCATAATGGGATGAAGAAAAAAAATCTCTCTCATTTTTTTCACAGGTGCCACTAGTTGGGATAATCGAAGCCATCTTTCAGCCTCATTTTTTCAGTTTCTAGTTTTTCCTGTTCCAGTCCTAATTTTGCAGGAGCTGTTTCGGCGAGATGGAGACAAATTTGGAGAAAAAAAAGAAGGTTTTTTTCCAGAACATGCTCATCTATAGTAACCTCCTTCAATTTTTTCCCAGGTGTCATCATTGAAGAGAAACATATGTCTGAGCGTACCCCTATTTTCAGCAGATTCGGCCCAGTTTTTAGTTCAGATTTTTTTGGGATTGACTTGTTATTTTCGACCAGGAGAATCGAATTCGATCTACTGAGCCTAAGGACTGTATTTTATTTATATCCACATTTGTAATAGAGTAGGGGTTGGACCCTGATGGATGTGAAATCCTGTTAGGCCCTCCTGGGCCTGACTGTACCTTTGGATGTAAATCCTACACAGGGATGCTATTGAATAAATTACAGCAACACAGTGTCGCATGACAGGATTATTGTGTCAAATCCACTGGTGAAGTTTTCCTCTGTAATTTTTTCTCCCTCTGTAACTCCATTTTGTATGCTGCAATCTTAAATATTCCAAGAAGTAATAGGGCATAACTTGTTGAGAAATACACTCTGTCACTTGGCTTGGAATATTTTCTGTGTTTTCCACTGAAATTTGAATTCCAAATTCTTCATTGCTCTGTATTTAATTTGACTTCTCGATCTTTTTCTCTCCACCATACATCAAGCCTATGAAGATCCATTGATTTTTCTAACTTGCTCTGCATTAATGACCTGTCAAATATGTCTTATTTTATGCTAGTTGTGACTCCATTACCCAATGGACCTCTTTTCTCCTGTTCCAGGCAATCATTTAAAAAATCCAAACTTTGAACCCATTAGCTAGCCTAATATCTATTCAAACAAATCTATATCGCACAGAGAGATCCCTCTCTGAGTCTTGGAGGGCTAGATCAAAGACTCAAAGCGGTTTTGTGGTTACCCCTACCGATTTCCTCCTCAACCTGGGAAATTACAGGCTGATAACACATACCAATTAATCAATCATATGACCCAAGTGGTATGATGTTTAAATATTCCTTAGTGCTAACTCCACTCATGTTCACTAGGCAATCCTTGACAATTTCACTATTTTTACTCTTGGTTCCACTGGCTAACTTAACCAGCCAAGAATTTTCAATTCTTACATCTCTTCAATTTAAACCTTTCAACTATTTTTGGATCTATATAGCTATGACTAGCTCTAGAATCAATCAAAATAGCTATGGTCTAATTATCAATCTTACCTTCTACCTCAATCATGTGGGATTGGTATTATGCTTGTCTGTTGTCAAGGGATACACAAATCCTTGGCATGATCCTATCCACGTCATCCATTGTATCAACTTCCTCAAGGTTATGCACAACCCTCATCCTTTCTCCCTCATGAGGACAATCCTTATACAAGTGGTCTCCTTCACATCCCCAATACTTTATGGGATACAACCTTGGCCTTTTTCCCAATAAATCTCTCATTTTATGTTCACCTTGTGCTAGTTGACCTTGTTGATATGCTTGAGAGTTGTTTCTAACAAAATAAGGATTGAATCCATTCTTTCAATGATCCATATTGCATCTCTTCTTTTCATCCCAATCCTTTTGCAAATATGGCCTTCCTTTTTTCTTATCATACAAATACTTAGTCTTCACCATGGCTTCTTCCAAATTTCTAGGCTCATCAATTTGGATTTTTATATTTGTAAAATGATGGAAACCCACTCAAGAAACTCTATATTTTCACCTTCTCATCCCTAATGAAGTCCACATACATCATAATCTCCAGAAATTTCTTCTCATACTCCTCCATAGTCATATTTCCTAGCTTGAGCTCAAAGAATTCTTGCATCTTCTTGGCATAGTAATGCTTTGACAAGCATTGTTGTTGGAAATATCTCTTGAATTTCTTCTGGGAAATTCTCTTTTGATCAATATGCTTGACCTTCTTCAGCTGGTCCCACCACATGGAAGCCTTCCCCTGAATATAATATATGGAAACCCTTTCCTCCAAGTTTGATGAGTAATTATGAATCTCGAAATATTTTCTCATGCCCAAAACTAGGCTTCAACATCTTCTCCATTCCTATGCTCTTCATTAAATGATGGTGGCTTGATATTCTTGAGATCTCCTTGCAAAATATTTGACTCATGCCTCCTCCTCTGATTTTTGACATGGGGCACACTTGGGCTACTCTTTGACCCTGAACATTCATGTGCTCTTCTGGTCAAGAGTCCTAGTGAATGATGAGGTCTACTAAGACTCCTTGATTTCCTAGATCACCCATGGTCATTCCTCCTATCCTAAGACTTGGATGTTGTTATTTACCTTGAACTAGATGCTTGTTTAGTGCCAAGATATGTATTGACTTTCTGTTGCAACATATTCAAACTTTGTATCATCTATGTGTTAATTTGATTATGCCCCTCTTGATATCTTATCAACCTTTCATTGTCTTATCTCTAGTTCTATGCTTCTTTCTGCAAACTTCTCATAGTCTCAACTAGCTCCACTGGCTTCACCCTACTTCTACATCCATTGGACTTAGTCTCTGCATTTCCTAATGTGTAAACCTTGAATCTCATCTTCATGGTTGTAAGATACTTGGGCATCGCTCATATCTCTAGTACTCATATAGGAACCAAATCTATTTTCTCATTTCTCTAATTCTGCAAGAAAAGTGCACACAACAATTATTGTTAGAATTATGCATATTGTAACATTGTTATTAATTAAGCTACAAGCCCTTATTTTCCTTAATGTTTTGAAGAAAAATGATAAACTAATCAAAATTCTGAGATTTCAAACATATTCCCTTCTAAATTATCTCTAACATGACTGTACTTATGTCTCAATATGATTTATGAGTTGAAATTATAGCTCTCTAAAATCAACAGTTTCACCACCTTTTTGCACTTGCTTCACTGGTACCAATAATCTCAAGGGATAATTTATGCCTCCTATATAATGAAATATGGTGAGAACTAGGGAAATTTTTACATCGAGCGCTGATATTATTATTGATTGTGAATACATAGAAACTTTTATATTAATTATCTGATGCTCTATCCAACTTCTGCATCAATCTAGATTTGACAACTTTTCCCTTTTGAATTTCCTCTAGAATTGAAATTTTTAGCCGAAAATGACTATATCCCAAATGGAGCAAAATTGGAAAAAAAATCCCTCAAGACAAAGTTATCTAAATTGATGAGTAGGTAAAATATTAGCTAAATATTTTTTTTGGATTGGTGATCTGAGGTCCCTTTTACTCCTCTGAAGATTTCAAAAATCCCCCAAAATTTCCCAAGAATAGTGGATTTTTCCCTGTTTCAACATCTCCACTCCAAAATATTTTTCGTTTTTCTATATTCTCAATTGGGTATTTTCATGCCTACTTTTTGTGCTCCCTATTAAAATTTCACCTTTTTTGGGCCCCTGTTACTGAGCACGACCTAGATATTTAAAAACCGTTATTTTACGTTTTCTAGAAAATAAAAGAAAAAATCGCCAAAGGTTGTCCCTAGAACATTTGTATCCTTTATCACCGCAAATGTACCCTCTAATTTTCATCTAATTATGAGTTTTTCTGCTCCTCTTATGGCCAAAACAAGTTTTTGGCTTCAGACTTTTTGTAAACTTGTCTATTTTTTGCTTCCCTTTCCTCCTCGTCTTCTTCTTCTCTCCTTCTCTTCTCTCTTTTTCTTTCTCGTCTCTTCTCTTGTCCTTCTTTTCTTCTTTATTTTGCCTGTATTTGTGAGTTGGAATCTTTCTTCCTTGTCGATACATGCTCCTTTATCATCGATCAAAGATATTTCTCTCTTGTCGATACACGCCCTTGATCAACAATCAAAGATATTTCTCTCTCTCCAATACACACCCTTTATCAACGATCAAATATGTTTCCCTCGCAATGATACACTCCCTTTATAGACGATCAAGTATCTTATTTTCTCGTCGATACACTCCCTTTATGGACGATCAAATATTTTTGTCTTCGCTAACATTTCGACGCCTAAAATACTCTTCTTTGTTGAATTTTTGACACCTAAATATCTTTCCTTTGTCGATATTTCAACACCCAAAATAATTTTCTTCACCAACATTTTGGCACCCAAAATACTTCTCTGAATCGACATTTTTGCGCCCAAATGTCTTTCCTTAGTCGATGTTTTAGTTCCCACAAGAATTTTCTTTGTCAACATTTTGGTGCCCAAAAGAATTTTTTTTTTTGATGTTTTGGCACCCAAATGTATTTCCTTCGCTGACACTCTCTGTATCAGCCAAAAAGAAACTTTTTGACACTTAGTTGATTTTTCGCATTTTTGAGCTGGTCGCGACTATCGTAGAAAATGCCCGACTCGGCCATCTAAGCAAAATTCAACCATTTAGGGGCCAATTTGACCCCCATAGACAACCATCACACACACACACACACACACACAATAAAAAACTTGGGACCTTGAACCCAATTCCTCATGTTAGGCAAAACCAAATTTTCACCCAACTCTACACACATACTGAAGTTCTGCCCTACTATAGTAGACCCAAAAAATATTGGTGTTGCAACCAGAGCTCTGATACCACTCTGTAGCACCCCCACTACTAAAACCAACAAAATTTAATGATACATATTTAAACTAAATGCATACAATAATATAAAAACATATGCAACTAGCATAAATATTTAAAAACATGAATGTAGTGTACTAAACATGCACAACAATCATTAATTCACAAAAAAATTAAAGTAAACAAACACAACAACTAAAACCCATGAATAAAAATAGTGAATAGAGATAAAACACTTATCTTGTTAAGAAAATATGCAACCAACTGCATAGGACATATGTTCCAACCAACCGTTGTAACACCCCAGTTTTTTATCCCTATGAACTAGAATGTGTTATGTGAATATGATCTAGGATGGTGAGTCGGTAAAGTTGAAAAGGGGTTGTAGTGCCTAGAAAATGTAATACATCTATATGTATTATAAAATACATTGTTGGCTGCAATATGGACAAGGACAAGATATAGGGGGATATGATTCCACGAGAGAAGGGGCTTAAGGGGCTAAGCCTTTTATTATATTTACCCATAACTGATTTTATGAAGAAAAGTGGTTACATGAGCTTCTTGGAAAGGTCATGTGGTTCTTGATTTCCAAGTAATTATAAAAACCACTCTTTGGGATATTTGGGGGTTCAATTCCTTTCACTCTTTCTTTTTGGAGGGTTCACTTGCTCTTCTCCATTCACTCTTACACTCTTCTCATTCTTTCATTATTGGTTCGTCATTTTTGTTAATTCATGTGATCTTGGTCTGAGCATGGAAATGAATGGTTGGAAGAGCAGATCCATTGCTAGATGTTTGTAATAAATTATTGATAATTCCAGGTGGGAATCGATGCCTCTGGGCATGAGATTAATGGAAGTTCTAAAAGAACTATCCACAACTGAGAGTCCTTGGAGTTTCCAGCAGGGATATTTCCTGACCAGTGGAATTAGATCCCTAGAAAAAAATGGAATAGCCTAAGGGACTGCATTGCAGAGAAAGGGGTTCATTTCTTTGGGTTGTGCAGGATGAAGGGGAAAGAGAGATGGAAATTAGGATTTTTTGTGTGGTTGGGAAAACCTGAGATCTTATTAACCAAATGTTGTTTATTTTAGATTTGACCTAGGACCCGTCCTTATGGATTCATAGCCTTGGCTTGAGGGTGACCTGCTGTTGAGAATCAGAACAATAGTTTCTATGGTTGGGAGGAACATCCTTGGTTTATAGACTGTTGGTGATGGTTTAATTAAAGATAAGTTGTCTCTGTGTTTTTTGTATATTTATATTCCCATGTGTATTATTATTATTATTATCTCTGAGATATGTATTTAGAATGTGCTTGCTTGCTGGTTATTTTTTTGCATGGCACGTTGTTCCCTTCTTGGATGGTTTGGCATGAATCTTGGTTATTGCATGTGTGGTTATTGCAATCTTTCATGCTTGATTTTCGAATTATTTTCTATTAGAAATCGAGATTGGTTTCGAAGTGAGTTCTTGAGGTAGCGTGCTCGGCCTATGGGTGGTCGGGTACATTACAGATTGGTATCAAAGCTTCTAGTTGAAACACCAGACTGGTATGAGCCGGAGCTGTTGGATTTGGTATTCTGTCTAGGAAAATTATTTTCCATCGATGTCAACCATGGAAAATCTATGCAGAAAATATCAGGAGAAATAGTGTTGCAGAAACCGCGCATAAGCCAGAGTGTCATGCAAATAGAGATCCTTTATAAAGTATTTTCGAATCGTGATTGTTCCCTTTGGGATTTCGGGAGCGATCACAACCGTTGAATCAAGGAGTTMTTGATATTTAGATCGGGAGATAGGTAAACAATTATTGCCAGATAGAGGGAAGCCAAAAGCTGGGAGATATTAAGTCCCAACTGTCAGATCGAACTGGTCGATCATCAATCGTTCATCGAAGCCAAGCGGGAGGTAGAAAACTTCRGAACTTCACCACTTCAACAATGACTGAAGACTAGGAAAATATACAAAGTGTCGAAGACACAAAGTGYTGAGTTTGAGAAGTGTTGAAGCCGCGAAGTGCCAAAGCACACTTCGTGAAATTATGTAGGCCATCAGATCTAAAGTGGAGGAATGTGGACCATCCGTTTGTTTGATGACATGTCTTATGCCACGTGGTAGAGGTGCYATATGGGGACACATGTCACATGAATTCAGTGCCTTTTGGACCCCAACATGTCCATTTATGAGTGACACATGGCACACATACCATGGGTCCACGTCACCATAGGTGACATCAATATGCCATGTCATCTCCAGGATTATGGCCTCCGGGAATGTCTAGCTTCTTCTACCAACAAAAGTGATGAAGGCTAGAGTAACGAATTAACACAGACTGTCGATCTAAGATCCCTTCGGGAATTTTCTCAATCGTTAGATCTAGTAGTGGAAGGATGGGGTAAGTACTTCGATAGGTATAACTCCAGGGGAGTTGAACAACTTGAGAGTTGTAATATCCCAGAGTCCCTGAGTGTCAAAGTCCCAAAAACCATAAATCAAGATCAGGTAGGATCCTTCCTGGTCATTCGATCAAGAAGTGGGAGGAAAAAGTAAGTGGGGAATGTTAATCAACAACCACCGATCACCTACACTTTATGACCACTTCGACAGGTATCACTTCGAGGGAATTGAACGAGTCGAGAGTGGTAATATTTCGAAGTCCCGGAGTGTTGAAGTCCCGAAATGAATAAGAATTTTCCATCCCAACACCAGATTAAGTCATGATCATTGATTTCATTGAAGCCTCCAGATGAGCTGGGATCATCCATTCAATGATAGATTAAATCTCAATCGTTTGATCTACTAGTGGAGATAATATAAGTACTTTGGAGAAGTGTACTTCTGGAAGTATTACTCTAGAAGAATGCATGAATGTCGAAGTCTGGAGGACCTAGTTCCAACACTGGTCTCATGATAAGGTAAATGGGTTGATTAGAGGTGGGAAGGGCCTATAAGTAAACAAGATCGCATAAATTTTTGAATGAGGTCTTGTGTAAGAAGAATAACGAGAAAAACGCTAAAGGATTGTCGCTTAGAGTGGATAATCCTGTGATTTCGAGCCTGTGGTCATAAGAAAAGTGGATTGAAGGAAGCGCCTATGCAAAATTTGAATTTTGTACCAGTTTAAAGGGCCTATGGAATAATTTGAAAAGAATGACACACAACCATTCCATTGTTGCTACAAGATCCTGTTTGCACAAAAAGGGTGAAAGAGACCTTTTCGGGAAGCCATAACTTTCAGCTCAGAAATTGGATCAGGGCAAGAGTATAGTCATTGGAAAGATGATTCAAAGGATAATGACCCGGAATTATTATAATTTGTACAACTATGATATAATTTTTATTGAATTGAGCAGAAAAAAGGACATGTAGCATTGTTTGGATATTTTTTATAATATGCATAATTCTAACAAAATGGTTTCTTGCAGATTTGATAGAATTAGAGGTATAATCAGATCAAGTCAAGACTAGGATCAAATATCAGAGTCATGGAAACATGGCAGAGGTTACAGAATTTGGATAAAGAAATAAAGAGCTACGGGGAAAGTAATGAAAAGTGGATAAAGAACTAAAGAAGAGTGAAACTAAAGAATTATTATTCAGCTGCTACAAAATCAGAATGAATTGCAGGTACAAAAAAACAAGAATCCTCACATAGGACATGAAGCAAGCAGGTAAATAATTCCATTAATGGGCATAGAAAGGAAAAATAAGTCTTCGTAGCATTGAAGGAAGAGAGGTGTAGATAGTTGCAAGCTCGATTTGAAAAAGAACAAGGAGCTTAGTATATGAGGTGTGAATAATATCTTTGTTCCAAGCATAGGAGTTCTTGGGAAGGATTTTATCGCTATGATTTAGCTACATGTATAAAAGTAATCATATCAAGAAAGCCACTTTTGATATCAGAGTTCATGGTGGAAGCATGGTACCAATGCAAGGAAATTGGAGATAGAATAGTGAAGGTTCTTTCACTTGAAAAATGCCACTAAATAAAAATAGACTTCCATTGGGAATGGTATTATGTGTGAAAGGTATGGTTTCATAGGGAAATGTTAAATGAAGTAATCTAATGGACAAATAGGAGTAATAATATTGATTCAAGAATGTTTTGGTAGTAGAGTGATGGAATTCTCTAAGCTACTTCATTCCAAAGTTCTGGAATGTTTCATAGAGATAAATTTTGGATATGATTGCATAAGAGAAGACGTTGCAAATAGAACACCTCGATTGGATCGCAGAATGGCCAAGTGGAACTTGGATGGAAAGTGTTCAGACCATGGAACAATAGTGCAGAGGAGCATAGTGGGAGCACACAAGGACACAAGAATTTGAATAAATTCAAGGACAACCAACTACAACATAAATAAATAAATAATAAGTGAACTAAAACATAAATGCACTAGAGTGCATGATGCATTGAATGAAGTTAGAATACATATGCATTAGTAGGCATGTTGATAGTAAATGTTTGGCACATATGGATCTGCATTTGTGCATATGTAGATGCTTGAATATGCATATGACATGCTTGTGGACTTAGAATAGTCTGTTGTTATATGCATGCAATATTGATATTATATTGAGTATGATAAATGATGGATTATGTATTCAGGAAAAATTGATGTAGCATGGGTAAAGAAGTGTATGTTGTTTCTATTGCGTATGACTTCCTTCTATGTGAAGTCCCATGAGGGTGGAAGGAATAGTGATCAAAAGGATGGAGGTGGAAGCCTGCGAGCTTCTACAAATACCAAGTGACTAGGTAGCATCAAGTAGTTGATAAAAATCATGCAAGTATGCATTGTTTGCTTCTATTGTTGAAGGGAATTGAGGTAAGAATTCCATCAGTTAAATTTACAAGATTTAAATTGATATGTAGTGCCGGAATTCCTAGAGCATGCAAATGTTGTTGATGCTAGAATGCATTCAGATAAAATTTAGTTGCATATTTTTTTTATCATTGGTTATGAGATCATAACCAAGTCAAGTCAGGAGACATACTCTTGATATAACAATAAATATCAATAGATCTAGTCATGTGTAAGACCATGAGATGGTTGGATATGAAAGGGATATAACACTATGTGAGTTCTCAATGGTATCTACTATAAAGTTGATGTTTGGACTGCAACCTATTTTTCGACACCAAAGAGCACTTAAGAATTATATTCTTGGTGTTGTGTTTGGGTGAAAAGGAAGGTATCCAAATAATCAGGCAAGCAGTAGGAAGTTTGTGGATGATGTATTGAGGCATTCGTCGGACCTTCCAACTCACCTTGGTGAATGCATGAAATAGTTATGTGGTATTATGTATTCAATGCATGGATGCATTGTGTAAATGTGGCCATGGGTATTGACACATCGATTGTTATTTTATTTAGTAATTAATTGTTGCATTATTAAAATCATGTGGTGTTGAAAATACATAATGATGGATAGCTGCATTATATTTAATATGAATACTAGCTGAAGGTGATTGAATTGTTGTTTGTTACAATGTTGAGATCACTTTTTGGAGCTGTTGAAAGTGTTACAAGTGGTATTACAAAAATTATTGAATGCATGTATACATTATATAACATAGAAATGATTATGCTAACAATTGAAATGATGTGAGTATTGCTAACTCATGAAGTTGAAAACACTTTCAGAGCTAATAGATATTGCAACAAGAAAGGTTGTAGGTCAAAGTAGTTACATAATGATAAATTATAGAAAATCTCTGTCAAGGGAATGGAGTGATAACAATATTGAAGGATAGAAGAAAGAAAATATTGCTTAATAATACATGTGTAGAGAATGATAGGTTCATTCCAATTAATAGTTGGATTAATAGAAGTGATTGAATTGTAGTTGTAAACAATTCTGAGATCACTTGTTGCCATAAAAATATATATATATTGTACATGAGATACTGATAGTTTGTTTGGCTAAGTGAAAGTTGAGAAAATTGCAGCTAGAATGGTCTTGGATATGGCAAAGATGTAAGCCATATGAAAGACTGATATCTACAACTGCAGAGCCAAACATTATAAGCAGAAGATTCATGCCCTTGAAATTTTATTTTCATGTATAAAATAGATTTCAGAAATTAACAGTAACAAATTGTTATGATATGCTAACAATTGGTTTGGTTGACTGAAAGTTGAGAAAATTGCAGGAATAATGGTCTTTGGGTATGGTACCTTTGTAAGCCATAATAAAGATCGATGCCTGTTATTGCAAGAGCCAAATGAATTATGAGCAGGAAGCTCATGCTTGGAAATTTTTGTTTTCCTCTATAAAACATATTTGAAATTTATGATTGAAAATTGTTATAATGGTATCTCATGATGACTGTATGTGTATAATACAAATGAGATGTTGACTATCGGAGATGGAAGCTCGGGAAAAATAGCACTAGAATAAAACCGAGCTCAATGATGAAGGCACAGAATGAAGAAAGTCCAGTGGACTTGTTGCAACTAGAGTTATTGGAGCCGTAACTCTGAAACATTTATGGGTGAGTGCACTGGATCCCTGAACAATATTACCAACTTAACGAGAACTTTGTCGAGTTCTCATTTTTTCAAGGGTCACATTTTTTACCTTGTTTTTAAAAATGGTGCTACCGGTAGCACCCCCCTCCCTTTTTAGGTGGTATTTTGATATTCGAAATTTTTTGATCCATAATACTTCCACAATATTTTTTTAATGCTTATTTTTCATCTATTTTCAATTTTTTTAATTTTTTTTTCAACGGCGTTTTTAGTCATTTTTTCATACTTCTTTCAATCTTAAAAATATTTTTTACCATTCACTTTTTTGAAATTAAGATTTTTCATATAATTGCCTCCTTAATTAATTTATAGTTCCATACTTTTAAAATATAGTGGAAAACATCATTTTTAATAAATTGTTTTCCTTTACTTCAATACATAAAAAATAATTGAAATTAAATAACACTATTTTTTAATATTTAACAAAAAAAATATAATTTATTTTATTTTTATAAATTAAAAACTAAAAATACTAAGGAAAAGAAAACCATTAAAATTAATAAAAAAAAATTTAAAAATTTAAAAGCAAATTTATATTAAAAAAGTAAAGAAAAACTTAATAAACTAAAGAGAATATATATATATATATATATATATATATATATATATATATATATATATATATATATATATATATATATATATATAT
>JASDQU010101116.1:440504-458130 GCA_032191745.1 Picea mariana
TTTGGATTTTTTTTTTTCACTTTTTTTTGCGACCCTTTTTTTAATGTTTTTATTTTATTTTATATAATTTTGGTTTTGAATATATTTTTTTGAATGTGTTTTTTGCTTCATTTAAAAAAAACAATTTGGGAAGATTTTGTCCTTTCTATTTATTTATTTTTCAATGTAAATTGAAGAAGAAGAAAAAAATGTTAGTAAATAATTTTTTAAGTGACCATTTTGTATCCAATTTTGGGTTTCTTTTTTTTGCATAGGGATCTATTGTCAAAACCACGGTTTCAATTAGGTTGAAATGAGTCATATCTTTAACATTTAGAAAAAACATTTTTCTTTAGTTATCGTCACTTTTTAATTTAGGTGTTAATTTTAAGGTTTTTCTAAGCTATTGTATGAGTTTTGAAGGTCATGCTTGAAAAATGTTGTAATTTTGACCCTGTTTGAAAAAATGGTGCTACCGGTAGCACCACTTTTTGATTTGGGGTTGATTTTCATGTTTTGTATGCAAACAAATGATTTTTTGGGGCTAGAGTTCTCATTTTGAGGTCACAGTTCTCGTTAAGCTGGTAATATTGTTCCCGGAGAGAAACAGAACATCCTGAGGGATTGCATGACAAAGAAAGGGGTTCATTTCTTTGGGTTGTGCAGGGATGATGGGGAATGAGAGCTTATTGGTTGGAATTGTTGCTAGAAATGTAAATTGTGAAATCTTTGTGCATGTTTTGGGCTAGAGTGCCTATGTATGCATGTTTCTTTCTAGGCTGGAGTTCCTATGTATATAAGAAATTGTTTGGATTGACTGTGCGGATTAAAGGCTAGAGTTCTTAGAATTTTAAGAACATCAGTATGGTGTTGTGCATTGAGGACAGTGCCAAAATAAGAGAAGAGGGAGTAACACCCCAGTTTTGTATCCCTATGAACTAGAATGTATTATGTGAATATGACTTAGACTGATGAGATGATAAAGTTGAAAAGGGGTCGGAGTGCCTAGAATATGTAATACGTTTATATATATTAATAAAATACATCATTGGCTACAAGATGGACAAAGACAAGAGATAGGGGGCTATGATTCCACGAGAGAGGGGGCTTAAGGGGCTAAGTCTTTTATTATATTTACCCATAATTGATTTTATGAAGAAAAGTGGTTACATAAACTTCTTGGGGAGGCCATGTGGTTCTTGATTTCCAAGTAATTATATAAACCACTATTTGGGCTATTTGGGGGTTCAATTCCTTTCACTCTTTCTTTTGGGGGGGTGCATTTGCTCTTCTCCATTCACTCTTACACTCTTCTCATTCTTTCATTCTTGGTTCCTCATTTTTTCTATTTTACGTGCTCTTGGTTTGAGAATGGAAACAAATGGATGGAAGAGGAGAGTCATTGCTAGATGGATGTAATAAATTACTGATCATTCCAGGTTGGAATGGATTCCTATGGGAATGATATTGATGGTAGTTATGAAAGAAATGTCCATAGCTGAGAATCCTCGGAGTTTTCAGCAAGGATATTTCTTGACTTGTAGCACTGGAGCCCTGGAGAGAAATGGAACATATTGAGGGATTGCATGGTAGAGAAAGGGGTTCATTTCTTTGGGTTGTGCAGGATGAAGGGGAAAGATATCTAGAAATTAGGATTTTTTGTGTGGTTGGGAAAACCCGAGAGATTATTAGACAATTATTGTGCGTTTTAGATTTTTCCTAGGATCCATCCTTGTGGATTCTTAGCTCTGGCTCGGGGGTGACCTGTTGTTGAGAATTGGAACAACAATGTCTATGGTTAGGAGGAACGTCCTTGGTCTGCAACAAGATGGTGATGGTTTAATTAAAGATAAGTTCTCTCTATTCTTTATGTATATTTATATTCCGCTATGTATTATTATTATTATCTCTGAGAGATGTATTTAGAATGTGCCTGCTTGCTGGTTATTGTTGTGCATGACACAGTGTTCCCTTCTTGGATGGTTTGGCATGAATCTTGATTATTGCATGAGTGGTTATTGCAATATTCATGATTTATTTTCGAATTATTTGCTATCAGAATTCGAGATCGGTTTCGAAGTGAGTTCTCGAGGTAGCATTCCCAACCTTTGGGTGGTCGGGTACGTTACAATCGTAGAATTGTTGCTCCAAATATCAACATCAATAAACCTTCGAGTTGGGGCTAGGAATGCACAAGAAAGGGTGTCTTTATTGTCCACTCACGACCTAAAATAACCCACAACAAGATAATTTTCCTACAATTATCCCAATCCACTAGCTCTCTTCGCCTCAGCCTACAGAATACAAGGAATGGGATCCCTCTTCTCTGCATGCAATTTCTCAGGCCTTCCCACTTCCCTCTAAGAATCCATCATAGGTTCAATACGATTATCTCTTGTTGGGTACTCCATGGACTTACAACTGCAATAGGAAACTCCCAACTACAACTCATTTTCTTTGTGGTAATTTATTATACACAAATATCTTCTATAGGCCTAATAGTATGCTTCTTCATGCAATTACAACTCCAACAAGCTACCGACAAACCCCACCATGGTTGTCTTCAAGATACAACACTTACTCATTTCTTGTTGTCCAAAAACTAGTTGTAGAAAATGCCTACAATACCCATTCAAGTTTCCTTTTACCCATGCATGTTGACTCTCACATTCCCCAACGTCGATTGTACTCAATCCCATGCTCTCAATAACTATGTGAGGACACCAACCCTCTTACATGTATTCAATGATTGAGGATTTGATACACTCAAAATGAAAATAGAAGGTTCATACAAAATAATAATTTCAGGAAAGGGTTGGGATTAATACACATGAATAGATTCCCCTCTCTTGTGGAAACCTAACACCCATGACTCCATATGTGTCTTTTTGTAGTTGGCGATAGATTTTATTTCATTATTTCGATATACAATGTTTACATATTACATCACTTTGGCCCGTGGTCATACATTGTATTGACATTACATCATTAAACCAGGGATTAAAAATGAGGATGTTACACATTGGACGTGTCATACTTCTCTTCGGAAGTGGATTTGTTATTGCTATTAATTTAATCCACAAAGTACAAAAATAACCATTGACATGCCCAACCCAATCTGGAAATACATTTTATAGAATGGTTATAGTAGGTGTTACTAAGAAAAGAACACTAAGGATGGTGTTCCTTAAAGGGGGAGGGGATTGTAACACCCTTGTTTCCCCCGGTCTATAAATATAAGTATTATCATGACTAAACTATAAATAGGTTTGATATGTGACCATTGAAAGAAAACAAACTTTTGATTAATTTTGTAATGAACATATTTGATTATTAATGCAACAGGTAAATGTTGAAATATTGCCGAAGGGATGGCCTTCACAGGTTACGATGTCATGAGAAGAGTGGTGCAAGAGGGAGGAAATTACTGGCTGAAATGACCCTGCTAGAAAGTACCATGTCGAATTTGTTGGAGTTACTTCACACACACATATGATTTTTTTTCCTAAGGTTTTTCCTTCTTTATTAGTCATAATTATTCATTATCTAGTCTCCTATATTTTAGGGGAGAATATTCCACCTAGAGAATATTCTCTTTCAGTTGACACTTCAGTTTGACTAGTTGAGTTGAGTTTAGATGCTGCATTGGTTTTGTCACCATGAAACATTGGGATCGTAATGCGCACTTGCCTTGGTATCATCACCAGACTGATGCATTTACTTTGATTCCTTGATCTACTCCTCACTACTCTCTATTCAGTCAGTTAATTGAAGACTAGTTGACTAGTTAACTCATCTAGGGGGCAATTCACTCCCATAACTGCCTTAGAGACTAGACTAGGTGGCAATCCACTCCCATAACTACTGGTGTGTGTCCATATCACTCTAGACCACCACTATGGTGCATTGTTTCTCCTCCATTTCACACTCATTAGTTCTCCTCTAGTGCACACTCATTGAGTTATATAAAGTAAATCATGTGTAAATTATTCATTATTTATAATAGTTAATGAGAATTCTTCTATTCTTTCTCTCCTTCTTCTTCTTTCTCAAATTATCTCTAAAAATGTGTGTATTATTGTTTAGCTAGATATATTTTGTGTAGGTTCAACACATTTACATGGTATCATAGTTGACGTACTGTTAAGCAAAAGCTACACCAAATTGTTTTGTAGGTACAAAAGATTGAAGACAACAGAAAGATGGATTTCCAAAAAGAATTCATTCCTACACCTTACAACTATTTTGCATGGAAGGAGAAAATAACCATACATCTCCAAACCAAAGGGTTGTACAGGTTAACCTTGAACACAGATACATAACCGACATCAGCCATAGAAAAATCCAAGTACTTAAATCGCATGGATGAGGCACTCAGAACAATTTGCAGTCTTATTTCTCTCGATCTCCTTTTTCACATATCTTCCTATAGGACTCCCAATGAATCCTGGACCACCTTAGAAGGGATCTTTGGAAAACATGAGTAGATGAGGGGACACATGTTGGAGGTGGAGTTGCTCACATTGGATCAAAAAATCTTCGACAATATCCAAGATTTCTTTACAAAATTCAAGGATTTACTGTCGCAACTCAAAGCTTACGGGGTTGATAAATCGAAGAAGGAGAAACAAATGGTTCTCACCATCCTCTCCAAGATTGGTCCTGAATTCTCTGTATTCGTATCCACATTCCATTCTTTCAAATTCGCCTCTGGAGCCACCTGGAAGATTCCTTTTCTTGAGGACTTTATCGAATCCCCGACACAAGAGCAAACCAAGTTCATCAACATGGGCACAATCAAAGGCCCAAGGGCACATGCACTCACTTTGAAAGATGGAAGCCACGAATATCAGAAATATAAAGATAAATATAAACGGAAAGCTCATGCACATCCGAAGAAGGAAGGGTACACAAAACCCTTCACCGATGCCTCTGGATCCAAAGGGGAAAAGGGGAGAAAAGGGGAGAAATGTGTGTACTGTCGCAAAGGATTCCATTCAGAATACACATGCATGCAAAAGAAAATAGATCTAATGTCTCAAATACTTCAGAAAAACAACCTTGGATATTGCATCCCCGAGGGTGAAAATAAGAAGAAGCCCGAAGATCTGAATCCCAACAAAGGAAATTCCAGCCATGCCTTGATTGCCATCAACTCCTCTCTCGATGCTTGGATTGTAGATTCAGGAGGATCACATCACATGGTTTCCTCAAAAGTAGTATATTATTCATTGGATGCATGCAAATGTCCTCCTATTCTGATGGGGGACAACTCTTCTATCGAAGTCACCAGTAAAGGAAGGATTGAACTCACCAACAAAATCTTCAAGAATGTGTTGCATGTTCCCAAACTTTCCATAAACCTTCTCTCTGTGTATCATATGACAAATTCTGGCATCGAAAAGAAATTCATATTCACACCAAATTTTGTGGCCATCTATGACAGGCAAACCAACTCCAGGGTTGATATCGGTGAGGTAAATCATCAGTCTAGATTGTATACTTTTTCTGAATTCATTGAACTTTATTCTGCTTTACTGCTTGCTCATGCTGATGAAAGTAGTAGGATATGGCACAAAAGGTTTGGACATTTGAATTTCAGATACATGCAACATATTAGCAAGAAAATATGGGTTTATGGTCTACCAGACATCTATTTCTCCAAGGGAGTATGTGAGGGATGTGTTCTCGAAAAATACCCTCAAGAGAAATTCGACAAAGGAAAGTCTCAGGGAGATTCCACACCTTTAGATATGATCCACAGTGACCTTATGGGTCCTTTTCCGCATCCATCCATCAACAAATCGAGGTTTGTTCTCATTTTTGTTGATGATTTCTCATGTTTTACATGGATCTACTTTCTCAGTAAAAAATCTGAGGTCTTCAAAACACCTCAAAGATTTCAAATCCCCGGTTGAGACACAGTCCGAAAAGAAGATCAAAGTCCTCCAAACTGATAATGGGGGAGAGCATGTCAATCATGAGATCCATGATATTTTCCATGAGGTAGGGATTCAGTTGCAGCATACAGTTCCCTATACTCTACAGCAAAATAGAGTTTCTAAGAGGAAAAACAAATCTCTAACGGAGATGGCATCTTGCATGTTGCATGCAAGTTACTGCCACATAGACTATGGTTCGAAGCACTAATTGTGAAACATACATCCAAAATAGATATCCCCATAGATATGTCAAGGATAAGACCCCCTATGAGGCTTGGAGCGGCCTCAAACCGAAAGTGACCCACTTTCACATTTTCAATTCATGTGCATGGGCACAGATTCCCTCTGAAAAGAGGAAGGCACTTGATCCATAGAAAACTGAGTGTATTTTTGTTGGATACCTTGACAATGTGAGTGGATATAGGCTTATTGATCTTTCCTCAGACCGTCTCATCATTGAGCATAGTGTCCAATTCGAGGAAAGTGTCTTGCATGTACCTCAACACCCGCATGTAGACACCTTCATTCTTCCACCTGTCTGAGATGATGAGCATGCACATGGCGACTCTTCTTCAGACGATATTTCTGATGCAGAGGACTCAGATTATTCAGATTTAGAGTCATTACAGTTAGATGTAGAGTTAGAGCATCCAGATGCAGTTGCAGAGCCAGACTAGAGGCCCAAGTGGGCACATACTACTCTTCAGGATGAAGAGGATCTTGTTGGTGATCCAACCGATACTAGGAAGACCCGATTTGATTTCGAGGAACCTCTTGTTGCACTCACTGCCACTGACCCATTTCCCTCCAAGCATATTTTCTTGTTTTAGTCTTCAGATCCATAATCTTATGGTGAGGCTGCTAGAAATCCCTTTTGGGAATTCACCATGCAGGAGGAGTACAATTCCCTCCTCAAGAACCAGAATTGGGATCTGGTTTCCCTTCCTTGTGGGAGGAAACTTGTCATATGCAGATGGGTCTACAGGACCACGAGCGGAGTGGATGGAAATATTAGCAGATACAAATCCAAGCTTGTCGCCAAAGGCTTTTAGCAGGTTCATGGTATTGACTATGATGAGACCTCCACTCCAGTAGTGAAGATGGATTCCATACGATTAGTACTTTCCATTGCGATATCCAAAGGATGTGAAGAATGAATTTCTTCACAGTGATCTCTTTAAGGAGATCTACATGGAGTAGCCCCAGGGATTTATGCAGGACTCATATTTGGTCTGTCGACTGAAGAAGTCCCTTTATGGCCTCAAGCAGGCTCCGAGGGAATGATATGAAAAGTTGGACTCCTACCTGTTGTCACATAACTTTGTACATTGTAAATCAGACCTGAATGTCTACATGCTCAGGACGACTAATTCACTTATACTTTTAGTTCAATATGTTGATGATTTGTTGATCATCGTTTGCTTGACTTCATAGATTGCTGCAGTCAAGAGGATTCTACATGAAAGGTTTTTGATCATGAACATGGGTCCGCTACACTTCTTCCTTGGACTCGAGATCAGTCAAGATGCATTAGGCATCAAATTGTCTCAGGCCAAGTATGCATGAGATCTCCTTGAGAGATTTCACATGACAGACTACAAGTCTGCTCCGACTCCTTTCCTATCAGGAGTCAAACTTGAGGATGGTAGGGAGACTCCACTGGTTGACAACATGCTATACAGATAGCTAGTGCAGATCTTGTTATATCTCACACACTTCAGACCAGACCTCTCCTATGTAGTTGGCGCAGTTTCTAGGTTCATGCAGAAGCCACATGAGCTACATTGGAAGGCTGCAAAGTGTATCCATCGATACGTACAAGGAACCATCACCTTTTGGATTCATTATGCAGCAAACTCTACATTAGATCTCATCGGGTTTAGTGATTTTGACTGGGTTGGCGATAACACTGATCGCAAGTCCACATATGGTTACTCACTTAGTCTTGGTTCTGAGCCTATATGTTGGTCGAGAAAGAAGCAAGTTGTCATTGCTTTATCTTCAGTCGAGACAGAGTACAGAGGGGTAGTTAACATAACCATTCAGGCTATGTTTCTACAACATTTTCTCACTGAGTTGGGCATTCGGTTTCATCGGTCGATCGTCATCTGGTGTGACAGCCAGAGAACTTTGAAGTTGTGCAGAGATCCATTTCAGAGGCAGCGGATGAAGCACATCAAGATCCACATGCACTATATCCAGGACTTAGTACACGATGGGATCATCGACCTACATTTATGTCCTCCAGCAGAACATACGACAAACATATTCACCAAGACCTTCACTGAGCATAAGTTTCATTCTCTGCGAAGTCGTCTTGGAGTGAAGGACACAATTTATTAGCAACTGTAGTTCTTATTTTTATATACATTTTACCTTGAGGGGGGGGGGTTTCCCATAAGGTTTTCCCTCTTTCCTCACTTTCTTTCAGTGTGTCTTTGGCATTTGGGTACCTAACATGGCCTCATTGTCGGGACCCATTCTTTATTTTCACCATAGTGATGTTAAAGGGGGGTGTTGGAGTTACTTCACATACACCTAGGATTTATTTTTCCTAAGTTNGACCTTCACTGAGCATAAGTTTCATTCTCTGCGAAGTCGTCTTGGAGTGAAGGACACAATTTATTAGCAACTGTAGTTCTTATTTTTATATACATTTTACCTTGAGGGGGGGGGTTTCCCATAAGGTTTTCCCTCTTTCCTCACTTTCTTTCAGTGTGTCTTTGGCATTTGGGTACCTAACATGGCCTCATTGTCGGGACCCATTCTTTATTTTCACCATAGTGATGTTAAGGGGGGGTGTTGGAGTTACTTCACATACACCTAGGATTTATTTTTCCTAAGTTGTTTCCTTGTTTATTATTCATTATTCAGTCTCCTATATTTTAGGGGAGAATATTCCACCTAGAGAATATTCTCTTTCAGTTGGCACTTCAGTTTGACTAGTTGAGTTGAGTTTAGATGTTGCATTGGTTTTGTCACCATGCAACATTGGGATCATCACCATGCTAAAGAAAACTTGCCTTGAGATCATCACCAGACTGGCGCATTACCTTTTATTCCTTGATCTACTCCTCACTACTCTTTGTTTAGTTAGTTAACTGAAGACTAGTTGATTAGTTAACTCAACTAGGTGGCAGTTCACTTCCATAACTTCCTAAGAGACTAGACTAAGTGGAATTTCACTCTCGTAACTGCTAGTGTGTGTCCATATCACTCTATACCACCACTATGGTGCATTGGTTCTCCTCCAATGCACACTCATTGATTTATACAGAGTATATCATGTGTAAATTATTCATTATTCATAACGGTTAATGAGAATTCTTCTATTCTTTCTCTCCTTCTTCTTCTTTCTCAAATTCTGTCTGAAAATGTGTGTATTATTGTTTATCTAGATCTATTATGTGTAGGTTCAACACATTTAGTGAATTAAAAACAATGTAGACCTTGAATTATTCTTTTCTCAGAAATTTGATTAGCAGTCAAGCTGGTAGCTGGGTAGTCTCCTCGAGATTTAAGGAAGGATGGGAAGAGTACCATCAGGAAGCTTCTGAAAAAACCCACAAGGTATTGAGGAATATTACACTAAAAGAGGAGGAGGATATATAGAAGGGGGATGCACGAATGGGGAAAGAGGCCTACACGTTGGAGATAGAGAGAACTCTCTAGTTCAGAGAAAATAGAAAATATAGAGGTAGTAGAAGCTCCCAAAAAATCTTGTAGAATACTAGAAATCTTCTTGTGGTATCGTACCCTAGCTCAGGGGTGGCTGGATGTAGTAGTGAAAAGTGCATCCTTTCCTACGGTTGGGTGAAGAGCGACACACCCTTCAGTAGTCACCAACATATCTCAAATCTATAGATAAGTAACTTGTTTTCTTCTGTGTATTGATTTGAATGCATGTATGGTTGGATGGTCAATATGATGATTTTGGATTATGAATACCTGGCTTCTGAGCTTGATTGTGAAATTATGGTAATGGTATTTTGTTTGCATAGAGTATATCTTCATGAGATTTTTTTTTTTTTCATTTACAGGCACTCTCTATCTGTATTGAAATAATTTCAAGTATAAGTCTATGAAAAGATTGTGTGAATTGTAAATGTGGGGAGGGTATGCACTATTGTGTTCATTTATATATGAAAATATATATGTATAAGTGTATGCATCTATGCAATGCACTATTGATATCCCTGCAGCGTGTGAGTACCTTCGGGGTATGATGAAACCGAGATACCTTGGGTGAGGAAATGGAATTCCTTGGAACCTAGGAGAAGAGCTCTCGAAAACTCATAAATCCTAAAAGAGAACGAGAGAAAACATTTGTGAAAATGGCTAAGTCCTTTATCTGACTTTTAAGCCAAAGGAAAAACTCCAATTCGCTTCGAATCAGGGTTGTGACCATTAATTTATCACGGAGATTAAATTTGGGCCCTCTATCGAAGCGAGGGTGGGATTTCATCACGACCGTTGATCAGGCAGAATGGAGAGATCTTGACCCTCCATTGGAGATGTTTATGAAGCTTGTAGAGTATGAACCCTGAATCAACGAGGATCGTTGATTCATTAGAGGGATACCATGGTGGATTATAGACCGTTGGATCCATCATGGTGGACATGAGTAGAGTTCGAGTACACCTAGGACCCAATGTCTTCACAATCATTGGATTCAGTACGAAGATTGGTTCTCAACTGTAGATTGTGAGGGAGAGTATTATTAGATTCCCATGGTTGGAGTAGCCTTGAATTCCCAAGGTGGAGGCGTTTTGAAAGGAGGAGTTTGAGGGATAATCAGGGCCATCCATTGGGGAACAACATGTGAATGAACTCTATTGTAGATTGTTGTAGGTCTCATTTAAGCAGGACTAAGAGAATAGATGAAGTCAACATGATGTTTCATGCTAACAAGGACCACCAGGGTGTTCAGAGGATAACATGTGTCAATCTATGATTGAAGGAAGGACCAAGGGGGAATCCCTGTCAGATCGTACATTAATACATGTGTTGTGAAATATGAACTGTCTGATCCATTAGATAGAGAAATATCGACCATCCTTCAGAGGAGGTTGGTCAGAGTGATCAAAGATATCGGGAATGGATTGAATCTGATGGGAGTACCTAGAGGTTAAATTTGGTATGTTGATGAGAGGGTGGCTATGAGGAATGTTAGTTGTGGATTTTTCGTGGGCCTTACCGCTTCCCTTGGAAATTTTTAACAAAGGGAAGTGACATCATAACTGACAAATGAGATAGCCTGGTGGTTAGAATGCTACATGTAGGATAGGTGTCATCACTTGAACAAATAAGATGAGTGAATCCCTGACGACATGTACACCACATCAAGTACATGTGGAATTCCACATGTCAAATAGTGGTTATGCCATGTGTGGAGGTGTTTTGGCATGGTGAGGGGATGACCCGACATGATGTGAGTGTCACGTGTCTCGTTAGCATGTATTGGGGTTGACATGTGTCTCCCTAGGAATGGCCTAAGACCAAGGGTCATATGAGAAGGGGGCTAGGAGACCTAATTAACACACCCCAAATCTTTTCCATTGGATCTCCATGAAGAGATCCCGACCTTCCATCGCAAGGTGCCTTTTGAAGTGAATCATGGTGATACACTTTGATGGAGGAGCTCTGAGATGAAATATTGACCTTTGATCCGTCGGCATCATAAGAGCTCTGAGAAGAAGATATGAGCATTGATGCATCAGGACAGGAGGAGATCTGAGAGGAGATATGGGTCATCCATCGTGAAGAGTTATTCGGAGTGGAATTTCCTGAATACCCTCCGACGAGGAAGCTCCGAGATGGAATCTAGTTTGTATATCTTCCAAGGCCCAAGGGATCCAACAAATGATTTGGACCGTCAATATTTAGTTGAAGCTTCAATAGGACATCATGGATGGTTCCACATATCATTATGAAGGTGGTTCCACATTTCAAGCATAGAGGGTGCCACATGTCATAGTTATTTGGCACCTGTAGGTGAAATTCCCAGGAAATATGAGTGCCACGTGTCTTGTGGCGTTAGTGCCATGTGTCTTTCAGGGATGGTGTCATGTGTAAATATTATGAAGCACAACTGAAGATCTCCAATGAAATACTAACCATCCATTGCCAAGTCCCTGGAGCCATTCAATCTGTCGGAGGAGATTGTGATCAAACTCGGTTGTCGAAGTGTGCAGGATAAACCATCGCAGGGGCACCCTGATGGGAGGATCCAGGTAGAAAAGAAATGTGACAATCAAATTCTAACAAGTGTTGGTTGAGGTGGAATGTAGCAGATGCCATGTCTATGCCATGAAGCATGGCGCATGCACCCAAGAGCCACGTCAGTGCCATGTAGGAGGGAACGGGTGATAAGATGATACATGGATAAAACGTGGCAGTGAGAGGGCCATAACTTTGAGAAGCCATAACTTTCTATCCCGAGCTCAGTTTTGGGAAAAATTAATGTCGTTGGAAATCTCTTGATGATCAGAAGACGATGATTCTATTGAAAGGAAGTTTTGAGATGGTTAAGGGAACTAAATTTTGATACCCCATTCCTTTAAAATCTAATTAGGGGGTTGGGTGTGTTACATGTGGTAACATGACATCTTAAGGTACAAAGAGTATATTTTTTATGAAAAAATCCACTTATAAAAAACATGGTGTTAGTGGAATTGCATTCCTCTCCATTGCAGTCCACTCTATATTTCATAAAAGATACAAAAAAGTTAATCATTCATTATTTTTGGACAACATGGACACATACATATGCACATTCATAGCTAAATGTGACATGTGTTGAAGGAACAAGGGTGAAATAGTGAATACCTTAGGACATTGGAGCCTCTACTTATCCCTACAACAATATGGGTTGACATTTCCATGGATTTTATCGTTGGAACCCTTAAAGCAAGAAAAAAATGTATCATCATGGTGGTGGTTTACCACCTTTTCAAATATGCCACTTTTGTTCCTTACAACACCCTTTTACTTTGCCCACAGTTGCCCAAGTCTTCGCGGATCACATTTTTAGGTTACATGGCATGTCTTATTTGATTGTGATGGATCATTATCCTACCTTCACCAATAAATTTTGGTATGATTTGTTTAAACTATAGGGCACCCAATTGAAAATGAGAATGACTTATCACCCCCAAATAGATGGGTAGATAGAGGTGATCAATAAGTGCCTAGAGATTTATTTTGTATGTTTTGAATCAAACCGAAATGACTAATGGGGTCAATGGATACCACTTAAAGAATGGTGGTATAATACTACCTATATATTGGAATACTGAGAGGGGGGGTGAATTAGTATTATTACATTTTATCACTTTTAACCACATTATACAAAATTAAACTTAATGAACAATATATCATCAACGTATCAATCAATAGTATATCATCAATGTATCATGAGAACATAAACATCATCATCACATCAAGTACACAGTACACCAGAATTTACGTGGAAACCCAAATGGGAGAAAACCACATAATGCTTTCTTGTATATCAAATATTACATTCATTGGAAGCACCAACTTCCCAATTCTCTAGCTACAACTGGAAGGAGGCTACGACCCCATATTTACAGGCTCCAACCTGAAGGAAGCTACAACTCCCTAAATTCTCTGGCTCTAACCATAAGGAGGCTACAACTCCATGATTCTTAGGTTCCAACCTGAAGGAATCTCCAACTCCTTGTTTTCTCTGGCTCTAACCGGAAGGAGGCTACAACCCTCTTTCCTTGCCCCATCTTGTCACCCTGAAATATAAATGTAGACCAATTGTCACTACCAGTGTCACTGTCACTTATTCTATCATTGTCACTATCTCTAACACTACCATTGTCACTATCACTATCTCTGTCACTGCCACTGTCATTGTCACTGTCACTGTCACTGTCCCATCAACTTGTAACATGTCATCCTTTCATTGTATTTCACCTATCACTATCAATGTACCATCACCCTGTAGTTGTCACTGTATCATCAACTTTCCATACCAAAACTTGTACCATACCATGCATCAACTATGTACCAACAAATGGAGTATAACATGCATCAATCATGTACCATAAGATATGTCAATCATATAATATGTACTAGAGAATCAACCATATAAAACCAGTACCATATACCATATCAATCATGTATAGATATGTACCATATCATCAATGAAGTGCCTCAAAGAACCCAAAAATATGCCTCATCCATATACCACCATACATAAAGTGTATACCTCAACCATACATCCACATCTCAATCATACCATAACTAGATAAAATAATATACCTATATCAACCATGTAGCCAAGATGCACCTCAATCATGTGCCAAACTAACATACCACAATAATGTATGATACCATAACCATGTATAACCATCACAACAAGTACATAATCATACCAATACCTCTGTAGCTGACCTCATGCATAGTAGGTCTGATCTGTAAGCTCACTTTTGACTTCTAGGACTTGGTATCATCATAATCCCCAAACTTATCTTGTCCTTGCAAGACTAAGTCATCCTGTCTCGCGGGGCCTCACATGACAGATATACTGCAACACACGGGGATGCCTTGTGGGACACTAGTGGTATGACTTGTGGGGGCCAACCAAACTAGGTCTTCCTCAACGAACTTCACTCTCCACTACAATCTCGAAACTCCTGCACTCCTCTCTTGTCACTAACTTGCCAAACAAATCACCAGTTCACTTGAAGATGTTCAATAGAATAAGTGAGTGAATGTGCTTGTGAATGACTCCTTGAAGTGTAATTATACTTTTTCTAAGTAACCTCTCTCCTTGATCTTAGGGGTTTCTAGAATTTCTTGTTACAACTACTTTACCCTTTCATCAAAGACTTGTAACCAACTAGGGGCTTCTTGACCATTCTTCGAAGCTTATAACTTCTCAAGGCCATAAATCCTCAACTGTGAAGAACCATGTGGCATACCACCTATCAACATAAACTACACGACAAGGAATATCCATCCATGAATTAGTTACCTGCATTTATACCATCCTTTGTTTCCATATTCCTCAATCAACTTCGGGTACCAAAACCACACCATTGGGGATTCTTCAAGGGTTGACATCAATGACAACCAATATTTCAACAATCTCCCCATTTGGCATTGATGACAACACTTAGGCATGGAAATTCTCATGGACATGATCCCCTTGTGACCATCACTCCCCCTGCCTGCATGCCTCTATCATCTCCAACGATTCTCTCTCTCCATCTCCATGCCTTTCTCTATCTCTCTCTCTTTGAAATCAATAGAAAAGGGTAATCCTACTATGGGGATGCCCCCCCTGTCTGGAAGAAATATTCTTAGTCTACTGGTATTTCTCTTCATGGTGCTTCATCATGTAGATCTATGATTTATATGAAAAGCATTCAAAATTTTCTTCACTTGGACTCTTTATGTCTTCGTTTCTCTCCCCTTGTCTTATTATGCTTGAAGTCATGTGAATCACTATGGGGATGGAACTACTCCAAGTTTTTGTCGCAGATACTCAAAAGTTTCCCTTGCAAGCGGTTTGGTGAAGATATCTGCAATCTATTCTTTTGTCTCGACATACTCTAGCTTGATGTGCTTCTCTATGTCCAGTTCCTGTAGAAAGAGATACTTAATAGAAATGTGCTTTGTCTTAGAATGCATCAATGGATTCTTGGAGATACCGATAGCATTGGTGTTGTCATAGAATATGGAAATGGGATCATCATACTTTACTTATATATCCTACAAAGTTTTCTTCATCCAAAGAACTTGAGTACAACATGTTGTTGTTGCAATGTATTCTACTTCTGTTGTGGACACAGATACTAATGACTATTTCTTGCTCAACCATGATACCAGACACTCACCTAGGTAGAAAGCTACTTGAATTGTACTTCTTCTATCATCAATACAACCTGCCCAATCTACATCTATGTAGGAAACTAGAGATATATCATTCCCTTTTGGATACCATAATCCAAACTCTTTTATTCCTTTGATATATTTGAATATCCTCTTTATTTCCATAACATGTGATTCCTTTGGTGTTTCTTGAAGCCTTGCTACTTGTCTAACTTCCTGCATTACATCTGGTTTAGGCGTTGCCACATAGAGTAAGTTGCCAATCATTGATCTGTATAGTCTTTGGTTTGCATCCTTAGAGTCATCATCCTTAACTTGCAACTAGTTTGCATATGAGTACTTACTGGTTTGCAATCTTCCATTCCAAACTTATTTAGCATTTCTCTGATATAATTAGTCTGAGAGATGAAAATACCTTTGTCGCACTAACATATTTGTAGTCCCAAATAGAAGATTAAATCACCAAGCAAAGATATATAAAACTCATTTTGCATGTCTTTGGAAAACTTATGACTCATCTTGTCATCATCACTTCCGAAGATAATGTCATCTACTTAAACTTCAATTATCAATGTATTGTCTCGATCCACTTTTATCTAGAAATTGTTGTCAGCATTGCCTTTCTTTAATCCTTGTTGATGTAGATACATGTCTAATCTTGAATACCATGCTATGGGGGCTTGTTTATGTCCATATAATGATTTCTTCAACCTACAAATGTAATCTTCCTTTTCTTATAACTAAAATCCTTTTGGATGTTTGATGTAGACTTCTTCTTCTAATTCTCCATTGAGAAAAGTTGACTTTACATCCATTTGATACACCTTGATTTTTTTGGAGAAATCATAAGCTAAGATCAATCTGATTGCTTGCATCTAGGAAAATGGGGAAAAGGTCTCTTCAATATCTAAACCTTCAACCTGAGTGTATGCTTTACATACCAATCTTGCTTTATTTCTGGTCACTTGTCCATCCTCGTTCAGTTTGTTCCTGAAAACCCACTTTGTACTAATCGCGTTCTTATTCCTCGGTCTTGGAACAAGTTCCCAAGTGTCATTATTTTCTATATGATCTAACTCTTCATCCATATCTTTGATCCAATATTCATCCTTGTTGGATTCTTCAAAACTGCTTGGATGAATTGTGGATAATAGTGCTAGGTGTTGTTGTTCTGGTAAACATATTATTCTTCAAGTTTCAACTCATGTATCCTTATTCCCAATGATTTGATCTAGTGGATGAGTTTTTTGCACTCGTCTTTTAGGTTTATTTGGGGGTACCTGAAGATCTTGTTGCTCTTGCTTTGCTTCTAACTACTCTTCTTATTCTTCTTCTGCTTCTTCTTCTACTTCTTATTTTATATCTTCTTCGTCATTCTGCTTTTCTAAATCTTTGCTTCCTTCTTTGAACTTTCATACATATTTATCATCAATTGTTACATTGATTCTTTACATGATTATGATGGGTCTCATATTGAAGCATTTATATTCCCTTATCTTTCTTGAGTACCCAAAAAATATTCCTTTGTCAACTCGAGATTCAAATTTTCCAATCCTATCATCTTCTCTTTTGATGTAGCACTTACTTCCAAATGCTCTGAAATGCTTCACATTTGTTGGTCTTCCTTTCCATAGCTTGTAGGGAGTCTTATCATTCTTTTTTTTGAGCATTCCTCTATTATAAATGTGTACTGTTATATGTACTTCATGTATGTTATCACTGAAATTTCATCCGCACATGGTTACAAGAACTCAGCACCATCAAACAGTGATGAAGTCATCCATGGACCTGAATTAACACCAAAGCATTCATAAAGGGTAAAAAACTATACAAAG
>JASDQU010101116.1:458180-477771 GCA_032191745.1 Picea mariana
ATATTCCCTTATCTTTCTTGAGTACCCAAAAAATATTCCTTTGTCAACTCGAGATTCAAATTTTCCAATCCTATCATCTTCTCTTTTGATGTAGCACTTACTTCCAAATGCTCTGAAATGCTTCACATTTGTTGGTCTTCCTTTCCATAGCTTGTAGGGAGTCTTATCATTCTTTCTTTTGAGCATTCCTCTATTATAAATGTGTACTGTTATATGTACTTCATGTATGTTATCACTGAAATTTCATCCGCACATGGTTACAAGAACTCAGCACCATCAAACAGTGATGAAGTCATCCATGGACCTGAATTAACACCAAAGCATTCATAAAGGGTAAAAAAATATACAAAGTAGCGAAAAATTGAAGGGCTCTAGGAAGACACTAGGCACGCACGCAGAAATCACGCACATACGCATGATGCGCGACTATTATCGCAAAAAGCCGCGCACCTGAGAAACGACGCATTTATGAGAGTGTTCGGCCTCCCACCCACTTATGGTTCAGCTCCCAAGCCGATTTGACATTCAAATCTGGACTGGATTCGACTGGATGGCTGGTCAAAGACCTAGAAATGCCCTAATTAGCCTCTTTTCACACTACAAACTAGTTGAACAATAGCTCAAAGGAATGCTATAAAAAGGCCATGGATACACTTCATTTTTCAAGAAATTTAAAGCAAATTTATGCTGTCGTTATTCTCTTGAGGACTCTATCCTTTCCAAGAGTATATTTGCACCATTGCATTGGGAAATCTATCTCACCCCTTGAGTGGATTAGCAAAGAGTTCTGTCACCATTTTTCATTTTTATTTTGTTGTAAGAAGAGCTTACTTGTAGGGGTCCAAGAGCCCTCCCTTGGAGGAAGAAGGGACTCATAGTCCCCTTGCTTCTCGATGTTTTCTTTCACTAATATCAGCCTTATCATTGGTGACATGGGTCTAGTTGTTATTTTTGTCTCTATGTCACTATGCTCATAAATTTAGTTGTTATTGCATTTCTTAGTTTAATTCTTAGTTGTTGTTTTCTATTTCTTTCCCTAACTCTTTTCCTTGCAATTGTCCTGCTCAGCAGACCCAACTGAGCTTGCAAGCACCTCTATTTTTCTCACTAAGGTGATGAAAGAGGCGCAACAGATTGGCGACTTCGTTGGGGAAAGGTATCAATTTCCTACCCCATTTGGGTTTTTCTTGCTCTTCTTTTAGTTTGTTTAACTTGCAGGTACACTAACCAGCCTAGGCCGACCTACCAATCAGCTAATTCCAAGTTGAATTGAGAGAAATCCATCCGGATTTTTCATTCTCGGCCGTGTGTCATATATGCGTGGGTTTTTAGGTCCACAGACACGCATCGTGCGCACATGCGCTTAAGTCACAGCTCTGTTCTGCGCACGTGCACTTGTTGACTTTTCTCTGTTCGCGCACATGCGCTCTGTGTGCCTCTGTCTCCACTGAGACCCG
The DNA here is from genome assembly GCA_032191745.1 of Picea mariana. Lineage (NCBI taxonomy): Eukaryota > Viridiplantae > Streptophyta > Pinopsida > Pinales > Pinaceae > Picea > Picea mariana. Next base: position 459,638 of record JASDQU010101116.1, read on the forward strand.
TGCATTCGTGCAAAAACTCAAATTGTAAAGTTGTTGAGATGTGGGGAAGGCCATTTGCCTTCTTAAAAATGATTTCAAGCATGTTTTAAAGCTGCACCACACTTAGTCCCCTCATCATATAAATGGGTTAGTCAAAAACACATAGGCACTTAGGAGGTTAAAATCAATTTCCCTTCTTTGCTTTCATTTTTCACCACATGGATGGCTTGTTTTGACTCACAAGATAAGTTGGGAATCATTTTTAATCACATTTAACTTGCATTGGGACTAGAAGTTGAATAACAATTGCTTAGTATGCTCTTCTCTCGCGCCTCCAAGCGATCTTGAGAATCAGAAAAAGATTGTGAAACGATTTCATCTCCCTTAAGAACATTAAAACCTTTAGGAGAGGACAACAACCCTTCTTGGGACTCCTCTTAGTTTACTTTTTCAAACACTTCTTAATATTGTAATGGGCCCATACATGCCCACATGCTACAAAGATAGGATAGTGTTGAAATTTGCTTTCTTAGATCAAATCACTAGGGAAGTTTAAAGGTTTTGTAACGGGCCTATACATGCCCACATGATCAATCTAGGATAGTTTCAAATCTTTTCTTAGATTACATCACAATAGGGAGTTAAAGGGATAGTAACGGACCCACATGTCCACATGCTAGCTTCCTAGTGACTTTTGAATTATGCAAGGTTGTACCAAAGGCACTTAGTTAATTAGGTAATCAAACACTTGTAAGGACCAAGCGAAGTCCACATGCAGCAAGGTGACATCTAATTCACTAAAAATTGGCACACTTTCACTCACACACAAAAGTCACTTATCACTCACATAGCTTCTTCTTGAAACGTGGAGGTCAAAGTAAGTTTCCTCCAAAGGGATTCCGAAAACACCCCAGCCTTTTCTTGATGAAACTATCCACTCCCATTTTAAATCAACGAGGTTGATTTCCACCCCCAACCTCCCAAAACAACTTCACCTAAAATATTTCTAAAAACTCACTAAGTTTTCCTCCACAGGAGGTGCCAAAAGAAATTTTTTAGTCTAGGTAGGATTTCGGGGATAGGCATCCAAATAACTCCCCATTATCTGGTTCTCACATTGTCAAAACCATAGAAGTTGTCAAATAGGGAACTGAAAATCCTCCAAGTCAAGTTTCCTAACACCATAAGGCAGGGAGATACCCGTGAAGGGTTGAAGGCCAAGGTCCAGTTGTTCTGTGCATCCCCCCTTGAGGCACCCACCTCTTGGACGGGATCCAGCCCGTGACCCATTTCTGAGGCCGAAAATCTAAATGCCGCACTTTGCTCGAGGTACCTAGTGACCAAATTTTAGGACATCTACCCAGGTGGCAATTATGGGCTACAATTACACCTTGATTGGATTTTGTTTGGCTATTGGGAAATATCGCCAACTCTTTCGGGATATGCCCCCTTTACCCCTCATTATAACCAATTATTTCATCCTTCACTAGTTTCTCTTCCAGTGACTTCAAATCACACTGTTGAGTACTATTGGAAGGTCCAGTACTATTTGAGAGGAAGCACGTTACGTCTTCTAGGACACGAGCATTTTTTTTCTTTTGATTCCCCACGCGGACAAAACCCACTTACCCACATATATGCTTCTTTTTCAAAAACAGTTTATGTATGATGCACCTCTGATTACAGTTTGATTTGGATATATATATATATATATTGTGTAACATTCAACGCAAAGGCTCTTGTTTCTATATTACTCTCACCACTATTTGCACACACCCCCGTCATTCACGACACTTGCTAAACCTCCCTCCTATCTTAGGGGGAGTGTCTGGTCTTTCCCACTCATTAGCACCTCCTTCACACACTCCTGTGAGTGATACTGTTCTAGGATCAACTTTGCTTGGTTCTACATTACTTGGGTCCACTTCCCAAGGTCATCCGTTCACTCGCTCTCCTTTACACGAAAGCGGGGAACCAACTTCCTCTCAAGGAGGAAGCACCAACCCACCTAGCCCCCCTCAAGGGTCAGGTTCACAACACACTCACACCATGGTCGGAGCTAATCCTCCCCCCCCACTACAGATGCCATATTTGGCCTCTCTCAACATACCGGATCTCAGCAAACTCACCAATGATCCTATATTGCATGCTCCCACATGGTCTGCAATGCCCACCAAACTACCTTCAGACATACCAAAGTTTGAAGGAAAGGCAGGCGATGACCCTGCCAACCATGTCATGACCTTTCACCTATGGTGCTCTTCCAATAGCATTATGGATGATTCCATCAGACTGCAATTATTTCAACGCACACTCACTGGCCCATCAGCCAAATGGTATGTAGAAGAAAAATCAGGGTCCCACGCAACTTTTGAGTCCTTGGCCAAAGCATTCTTGACCTTCTTCCAATTACCAATCCACCACGACAATGGTCTAGAACTAATTTATAATTTCAAACAAACCTCAGCCACACATATCGCTGACCACATTCACGAGTGGTGTAGGTGACATAGTTTGTGCAAAGCAGAAACCACCAAGCAACAGTGTCTCAACTGGTTTCTTAGATCACTTGTCTCTCTCCTCGGTAAGGATGTAGCTTCCACCTTCCCTCAATCTGAAGAGGAATCCATCAATAAGGCCCACCATTATGACCTCATCTATGCACAGTCAGGGTACTTATACACTGTACTTCCTAATCTTCTAAAACCTGTGCCATTTGGCCAAGACAAACCTGGGATGTCTCACTCAACAGACGGACTGATTGGTACCACCACTCACCACGGTCCACAACCCCAACCACCACCGATGTATGGAACACCTCAATACACACCGGCATACGGGGGCACTTCTTATTACCCCCCACCCCCTTATCAACAACCATACCCTGTTGCGATACCTCCACCCATCAGTGGACCATCGCCGCCACCCCCCATACATCCACCTATTCAAACGAACTCTGGCACCCCCTCTACCTCATTTTATAGTACTAGCGAAAGCACTATGCCTTCCTATGTACCTTATGGATCGTTACCCCCACAGAATCCGTACTTCCCATTTCCTGGTCCCCCACAACCCATGGCTCCCCCACATCCTCATGCGGGGGTGAATTTTGTTCAACCCTTTGTCGTTCAGCAATACCAAAATTTTGAACAGCTGAATATGGCCAATCCAACCCATCCATCAAACAACACCAAAAAGAAAGGATGGAACAGGAACAAAAACAACCCAGGTCAAGGCGGGAATCAACCCCAGTAGAACCAATCCACTGGGGGCAACCAGAACCAAGGGAATCAAAACCCCCAGGGGGGAAATAGTAATAGACGCCAAGGCAGAAATAACAATAATGTTAAAACCAACTTCCCTTGTGCCCTTTGTGGTGAGTTCAGCCATTGCACCCATCATTTCCCCCAAATCGCTGATTTCAAATGGTTGAAAGACTCTGGTAGTCTTCCCCATCCTCCAGCACCACCTGCCCCTCAGCAGGCACCACAACAATACGTGCAACAACCCCCTCCTGCCGTGCTACAGAATCCCATTCCACATCAAGGTGTGATAAACACCCAATAGGACACACAACATCCTCCACCTCAGGTGGGACAATACCTCAACCCCAACAGTCCAGTAGATCGCACAAATCTCCTCACTAGTGAGGAAGAAATCCTTCTACAAACACGTAATCATCAGTATCATGCACCCACTGAGTCTCCTCCTATCCCTCCAGAGACAAACCCTACACCGATGGGACCCCTGTTAGTGATTCCTCTCCCTTCCGCTGAGCCACCACTTCGCATCCCTTGCATCCCATTACGCAGGAATGTCCACAACCCACAGGCTAGGGCAACCCATAACTATAGTTTGGTAGATGACTTAGCATAATCCCCGGCTGCCATGTTAATTTTGGAGGTCCTCCAGACTTGTCCTACTCAGCGGAAATCATTATTTTCCGCCTTGGGGGTAGTCGACCCCACAGATACCCGACTAATTACCTTTGATCTTGACAGTGGAGAACCTCACCTTCCCGCCTTGATCGCTTTTCAAATACCAGTAAAAATACGGAACATCACAGTTCATCGGTGTATCATCAATGAAGGTGCATCTACATGCATTATGTCCAAAACGGTATGGAAGAAGCTTGGTTCCCCCAAACTCATACCCTCTGCCATCACCTTACGAGCTTATGACGGGCGACCATCGTCTCCTGAAGGGCTCTTCCAAAATGTCCCCGTTGAACTCGGGCGCAAGACTATTCTCATCGACATCAAAGTTATCGACACACCACTCTATTATAATATACTGTTCGGTCGTAGCTACATTTACTCTATGAAGGCAGTGGAATCTTCCATCTTTCGGACAATGATGTCCCCTCACAATGGGAAGATCGTTACTATTGACCAAGTCTCACATTACGAGCCTAATCCATCTGCCAACATCAATAACATTTTTCCTCTCATCCACACAAGCCACGACGCATACCCACTCGTCGAGATGGGTCCTGGAATTTTCAAAGATCCATCATTGTTAGGAACTTACCATGGAGCACCACCACTCCTTCATCCTTCCAATCATGTATGCTTCGTATCATCTAACAGAACTCACACAGAGGATACCCTTCCTCCTACCGAGGCTTCTATCATATCTGACATCCCACTCGTCGCAGAACTCCCCCCTCAAGAACCTCCTGCACACTCGTCGACCCCACCAGTCCTTGGGGAAAGGTGGAATCATGGACTGGTGGGGTCGACGAGTGTGCAGGNTGACATCCCACTCGTCGCAGAACTCCCCCCTCAAGAACCTCCTGCACACTCGTCGACCCCACCAGTCCATGATTCCACCTTTCCCCAAGGACATATCCTAGTTTGGGAGACAGTTCCCCAAGCCATCACCCAAATTCCCTTCTTTTACCCTCCACCAGGCATCGAAGCTTTTCAGGTAGCCACAACGCTCACCCTACCTAATATGGTGTTAGCAATCCCAGTTTGGTATTTACACCCACTAGAGATGGTCCCTCGACCATCCCTCCCCCCCAAAAAAGAAGGAATCCCCATGACGATTCCCATACTTACTCCCACCACACCACCACTCACTAACCCCCCTGCCACAGCTGGGGGCAGGAGAAAGAAGAAGGAGCCCACAGCTCCACTTCCTCCATGCATCCAACCTCCTTGCGCACTATGTGAGAAAGATGGCCACCAAACCAACAACTGCCCATCTCTACCAAAGTTATGGAATTTGATTCCACACAATCACACTCCCCCAACACTCGCCACTACAGCTAGTCCTGCCACTACAACCCCCCATTCCAGTAGTAAAGGGTTGCGAACCAAATTCACTTGCGCTATATGTTTAGAATATGTCCATTATACCCACCATTGTCCAACACTGCCACGCTTTCGACAGACATTAGCCGCAGTATGCCAGAGCAACCCCATTCCTGCTACGTCCTCCTCAACAAATATCACTGACATCTGTTATGTCACCACTTTAGTCAATGAACGTATGAGACGCCCTTGCTCTCTCTGCGACTCATTAGCTCATTTTACATACCAGTGTCCTATGATCCTTGAATACAGGAAACGCCAATTGACCCTACTTCAATGACTCGCAGAGTCGATAATTGACATTACTTCGTCACTAGAGGATCTTCATGTCATTTCTCCCGAACCCGAGGCCCTTCCAATGCCTACCTAGTTCTTAGACGACTTATTTGAGGATTCACCCCCAAATCCCCCCAACTCTCCCGCTCATTCCCCTATGGACATTTTACACCCAACTACCATGGGTACTCCTCAGTACTTCAATATTTGGTTTATGTCGAGCGAACCCTCACCATCTCCTAGCGTTGTTCCCCCTGTTTCTTCCTCACCAGGGGGCAACCACACAACACCGGTCACCGATATCACTCCTCATGACCCCTTGTATTCCCGTCACTTCCAATGCGACGAAGAAATACTCGAAGATTTAAACCACCCAGACTTCCCCTGGGATGCGCTACACCACCGCGCACTCTTCTCTCCATAGGAAGCCTCCATGCCTCCTAACCAACACCCCATTTACGTGGTCGAAACCAAGGATTTTATCCCATCAGGGCCTATCGACTGGTTCAAAAACCCCATTCCTGCCCCTGATGCTTTTGAAGAAGGCAACATGGCCAACATTTCCCCAACCATTAAAATCGACATTTCCATCAAAAATGGTATCGTCGAAGAAATCACCATTGGAGCTGCTTGCACTCCTCAGGAAATCACCGCATATAAAGCCCTCTTCCAAGAATATCAGGATATTTTTTCCTGGTCATACACGAAAATGCCTGGCCTTGATCCCTCTATCGTCGAACATTGCATTGACACCTGGCCCGAAATTACACCAGTTTGTCAAAAAAAATGACCGCTACACCCATCCAAAGCTGCGACCATCAAAGCCGAAATTGACAAATTACGCGCTGTCGGGTTCATTTACCCCATCGCCTATACCTCATGGGTTTCCAACCCTGTACCCGTTAACAAAAAACAGGGCACTATCTGCGTTTGCACAGACTTTCGTGATCTCAATCACGCATGTCCCAAAGACAACTTTCCAATGCCTTTCATCGATCAAATTATCGACGACTGCGCGGACCACGAGGCTCTATCCTTTATGGACGGATTCTCTGGTTATAATCAAATTCAAATTCACCCCATCGATTAATATAAAACCGCATTCACTACCCCTTGGGGTACTTTTGCATATCGTGTCATGCCTTTTGGCTTAAAGAATTCTGGAGCAACTTTCCAGCGGGCTATGACATACATCTTTCACGATCTGGCTCATATCATCCTCACCTACTTGGACGACCTCACAACTCGATCCAAGAAACGCACCCAACATCTTGATGATTTACGAATCATCTTTCAACGGTGTCATCAGTACAATATCCGCTTGAATCTTCTCAAGTGTGTGTTTTGTGTCACCGCAGGGTGCCTCCTCGGCTTTATTGTTTCCCAAAGCGGTATTACCGTGGACCCCCTCAAAGTCCAAGCTATCACTGAAATTCCACCTCCCTAGAATTTACGTCAACTTCAGAGCCTACAAGGCAAAGCTAACTTTCTACGACGATTTGTCCCTGACTACACCATATGCGCACACGGTTTCCTTCGCTTACTACGTCACGACATCCCATTTCACTGGAACGACCATGCCCAATAGTCATTTGACGATCTTAAAACAACACTCTCGAACGCACCTTTAATTAGTGCACCTAACTACACTCGCGACTATATCCTCTACGTATCAGCATCAATTGTATCAGTAGCAGGAGTTCTCGTCCAGCTCGGTGATGACAATCGTGAGCATGTCATTTATTACATTAGTAAAAACCTCTCAGGGCCACCCTTGAAGTATAAACACGAAGAGAAACTTGCTCTTGCAGTCGTCCTTGCAGTCCAAAAACTGTGCCACTACATTCTTCTTCGCACGACAAAGGTCGTCGCAGATTCCAACCCTATGCAGTACCTGCTCAGTCGTCGGTAAATTAATGGAAAATTTGCTTGATGGATCATTATCCTTCAGGAGTACGACCTCGAGTTCTCAACACCTAAGAGTAAGAAGGCCCTCGTTCTTGCTGAACTTGTCATGACCCTCCCCTCTGACACCACCAGTACCCCCGTCAACACCGACTTTCCCGACGAACACCTCTTTTACATCACTTCGGATGATCCTTGGTACGGAGACCTCCTCATCTACCTCCAAACTCAAAATTTCAGTAACCACCTTTCATGAGATGATTGTCATCGTATTCGCCATCATGCCCCCTGCTACCTCCTCATCGGAGACATCCTATACCGGCAGGGAGTCGACACCATTCTTCATCGATGCCTAACTATTGATGAGGCTGATAGAGTCTTAAATGAATGCCACAGTGGCGCATGTGGGGGCCATCTTTTGAGCATATCCATTTCTCAAAGGATTATCTGATCCGGTTACTTTTGGCCTACCTTGTTTCACGATTGCATTCATGCCATGAAACGATGTGAGAAATGTCAACTCTACTCCAATAAAGCCCGAGCTCCCCCCGCTCTTCCTCATCTCGTCATTACTGCCGGCCCTTTTTGTAAATGGGGCATCGACTTCATGACTTGTAATCCCCCCTCCAGCAATGGTCACAAATACATTTTTGTCGTCGTCGATTACTTCACCAAATGGGCAGAAGCCATGCCCACCTTCAACAACACCGCCGACACTGCAACGCATTTTTTCTTTAACCACGTCATATCTCGCTTTGGTGTACCACTCCAACTCGTTTCCAATCATGGGAAACACTTCATTGAACTCTCATCTCGGTTAGGATTCTCTCACGAGTTTGCCTCACCATATTACCCTCATTTTAACAGACAGGTCGAAGCAGTTAACAAAGTCCTCAAGACCATGTTACAGTGCACAGTTAATAAACATAAAACCAATTGGCATCATATGTTATTTTCTGCGTTATGGGCTTACCGGATGGCTATGAAAACAGCTACTGGTTTCACACCGTTTCATTTAGTCCATGGGATTGAGGCCACTCTTCCCATCGAGTGAGAAATTCCCATCTTACGCACCGCAATTGAGCTATTACCCGACATTGCTCCAATGGAGTAGTGCTTGCTGAACTTAGAGTCTCTGGATGAAGATCGTCAATCTTCATTATAGAACAACGAGGCAGCTAAAAAATGATCCAAGGCTAGCTTTGATCGACATGTTAACCTTCGCTCATTTCGTGAAGGGGACCTCGTCCTGGCTTACGATATCGCTCATGATACCTTTGGCCACGACAAATTCGAGTCACTCTGGCATGGCCCATACATTATCCAACATTGCCTCACCAAAGGCGCATACATCCTGGCCTCCCCCGAAGGCCTCTCTCTCAAAGAACCCGTCAACGGGTTGTATCTAAAGAAATTTTATGCTTAAATGTAATCATTCCACTTTAGGTTATTTCTTTTATATCATTTTTAATCTTTTTTCCCTCCCTCACGTCTAAACTATCCTTTGTGCTATTGACAGATGCTTCCTCCACCAGCCTACCACATCGGTTACACCGACGGTGCCAGCCGTTGGACGCAAAATCTCACTTCGACCGCTTGGGCTCTCTACACCCCCTCACATGAAATGCTCCATTCAAGCGGCATATGTTTGGGTTCAGCAACCAACAACCAAGCCGAATACACTGTCTTCATCAGCCTCCTGGCCGATGCCCAGCATCATGGTATTCATCACCTTAGCGTCTTTATCAACTCTCAAATAGTCGTACTCCAGCTCAACAATGTGTACCGCATCCGTGATCCTTGCCTCTTTCGCAAATACCTGCAGGTTAGACTTTTATCTCAACATTTTGATTCCATTACATTTACACATATTCCAAGACAATTGAATCAAATTATGGATAACCTTGCTAATATTGTGTTAGACTGGCATATATCACATCAAGCTACCTCTACACATACATAAACATATAACACAAACTGTCATCACATATATAGATTAGACATCATCAATACATTAACAAAACACATGTAAACACCACATAGATCTCAAAAATGTATACTCATGTATATAGCGAAAGTTCCACCGTGCCATCCAAATGTTTACATACAAAAATACAACTATTCGCAGGCCAATGAAGCACCACGGTACAAAATGGGCTCACCAGCCTATATGCAAAAAATATATATACATCAATACATAGATCACCACTCATGGTGCCTCTAGAGCACCATCGCTTTCTCCTCCCTCAGGCGGTGGTGGCCCACCACCACCTGCCCCTCCCTCAAGCAGTGGTGGTCCCCCCCCTACCGATCCCCCCTACCCCGGCGACAGTCGTCCGATCATCACAGCACCAGCCACTGCTGCTCGTCGTACTACATCCCGCCATGGCGGCGGAACCCCCACGCACTACTCTAGGATACCCTCATCCTGGATGCGAGACCATATGCCCTCAGGCACATCCTGTAACACTGCCTCCAGATGACGGCGTATGTTCTCAAAATCCACTCCGACAGCTGCCGGAGGAGCGTGTGATGGCCCAGCACTAGGGTCATCAAACCGGCGTCTCCTCGCTGCCCTCTCTGGCTCAATTGGTCGCATTGCGGCGTCCTCACGCCGACGTCTCTCTCCCCGCGGCAATCTCTCCGGCTCCTGACGAGCCGACGCTCTCTGCAACTCTACCTCGCACCCACAAAGTGCCACATATCCACATACAAACAAACAACAGATAGTATCAGCATCTATATCATATACATATGGCATGCTATCTCAACAACAAAAAAACATACATATCAACATCATCAACATACCTCGGCGGTCAAACACCTCCCCTGGAGGTAGCACCATGTTTGGATCCTCCTGGAAGTCAACCCCGGCATAGGGGTACCGCAATATCACCTGCAGCATCTGTCGCCATACCTGTGTCGCCTCTGCAGTGAAGAAGTGGCCACCCTCGCCACCACCATGGCGAAGCAACACAGTCGACCACCACCTCAGTCGCGGCTCTCGTGCCCCAGGCACACCCAATAGAATCCTAGGGTGCAACATCGACACCCTCTCTAGAAACCAGGCCACCAGGATGGACCCGAAGGAAAACTCTCCCGTATCCGTGGACCGACAGTGGTCCAGCTGCCCCACCATCCTGGAATGCAGTGTAAGCCCCCAGGCGAAATGCTCACCGGCCAACACTCTCTCCGTCACCATCAGCTGGCCACCGCTGATCCGCTACATCGCCAACGAACCATACACTCTCACAATCATCGTTGATATACAGCGATGCGCTAGGGCATCCATCGCCCTAATGCTCACAACTGTGTCAGACATATAGTTCGGCCCCGAACAATATCTCTGACCCACTGTCACTAGCGGCGTATCTCTCGGTAGCATCGGCTCCGCCGGTAGGGGTGTTCCCCGAAATGGGAGCCCAGTCAAAAAATACACATCCTCCACCACAGTGAAGGGAATCTTCTCTCCCCGCACTATGAAGCAGTGTAGGTCCGGACTCCACATCCGGATAAGAAACTGCAGGAGATACTCCTGCGCCCGTATCAAGGGGCACTCAAAGAACTTCAGCAGCCCATAGGCTACCAAAGTCACACGTACACCTGGCTCCTTAATAGCCACGGCGTCTCGCAACTGGGACCAATCTCGCTCTCGCCAACCAATAGGCATCGTGCCTGAAGCTCACCTGCACAACATAAAACCATCCTAAATCAGCCACATGGACAATCAACAACATAAAAAAGACATGTTTTACACCCATCAACCTTGCCTCCACGGTGCGGTTGTTTAACCCACAGGCGTGCACACATGTGTGCCTATACACCCCATAGGCGCACATGTGTACGCGCCTGTTCACTACACAGGCGTGCACTCATTTACACCTGTTCATTACATAGGCGTGCTCTCAGGCGCGCCTGTTCACTCTACAGGCGTGCACATGTGCGTGCCTGTTCAACCGACAAGCGCTCACATATGTGCGCCTGTTCAACCCCCAGGCACCCACATCGTGCATGCCCTTTATCCCCTTACCAGCGCTCCCATGCACGTCTATCCGGTGGACAGGAGCGCACGTGGGCACACCTATTACCGGATTGCCCGCGCATGTGGGGGCCCACACCCCTAAACACCCCTGTACGACCTTCTGTACAACCCCTGCCCAAAAAAATGAAACCCTAATTCTATGCAGGATGATCATACCACTAACCTGACACCCGCGGGTCCTCAATCGGATGCCTCGTCCTCCCAAAATCTCACAATCTCCTCTGAATACTTCTCATCCAAATCACTGTAGCAGCAAGTACAAATGAGGTGGCAATGTGGGCCCTACAGCTATATATAGGCCTTTTTTCCAAACTTCCACTCACCATTCCGGGAGCTCTAGGCATCCATTTCTCGATCCATCTTCAACCACGGGATCAGCATCCCGTCATCTACATCACGACAGTCCCTGGGCCTCTTTTCATCCTAAGCCCCGGGGGTGCCATTTTTTGTACCCTGATCAGGTACGCATGCACATATTCACACTTATCAAATACATGCTCATATATTCGATTATCTTCAGATATTGTTCACGTCAGGTATTTGGTTTTCATGTGTGCAGGTACTTGGTTATCATACATCGACACAACCCCTTCAGGTATATACTCAGCACTGGCATGTAGTCATTCCCTCTGAATCTCACTTACATTTCCAGTCACTCCCTCTAACATTTGCCTCTAGGATCCCCATTTCTGGCTCTGGAGTACCCACACCTCCATTTGCATCTTCGGTACTGTCACCCGGTAACACTCTTACCCACATGAGTTGTCCCATTCATAGCACCCTTTTTCCCTTCTGACACTCATGCTGTTTTTCAAAACCCTTTAGGGATGGGAGTCCCGATAGTCTTACCTCATGTCGTGCATCAACCACACACTCATTCTCCTCATTTTTCTATCTTTCCCAACGGACTCCCAGATTATCTCTCCATGGTTCTATGGTCGAGCTGCCCCTCCGCAGTAGCATGAACCCTCCATTTCATCCACAATCCGTTTACCCATCTGCAAATCTCCCTTCATTTCACCTACCTCATACAGAAACCCACCCATGGGGCCCCCACCCTCCATCAGTTTTCCGAGAAAATTATTCCCTTCCCGGGCCAACCATATCACACTGGGGCACCCGTTTCTGTATTTGTACACTTGTCCACAATTATTCATTATTTATTGTACAAACGCCTTTATTTCTAGTCATTACATTACATTTTTGTCGTCACCTTTGGCGACCTGCTTCCCTGTTTTGGCCAATCGCAACCCATGTCACCCTTGGTTGGAGCACTACTAATCATCCACCCTTGTCAGCATTGTCCATATCTTTAGAGTACCCCACAAGCCACTTACCTCTGCCCTCTGAATTTTTTCACCTTGTCCCGCCTCTGGCACAACTTTTCCCCAGTCTTGTCGTCCCCCTGACACTTGACCTCGTTGAATGGTTGTGGCCACTTTTTATCTCACATATACTCCAACCAAGAGTAGTCTTGAGTCTTCCTACATCTTGACTTCGTCCATGTACCTCCTACACTTCCTAACCTCACCTAGTAGATTTCACGAATCCATTTGCTTCTGGGAGTCGCGTCCCCCTTTTTTGTCGACATCAACACAATTTTCCAGAAGGGCGACAGTATCTTGATTCTCATTACCCACCCAATGAGAGATCTCGGACGGCACAGGGCGAAACAAAACTGCTCCCTACTGTCGTTGACCCCCATAACATTGGACGCCAACACTTTCTCATGTTACGGTGGGTCTTACTTTGCGGCTATTGCAGTTAGTTCTTTCATTTGCCGAAGACCTCTGAACTTGGCTGGGCTATCAATGCCCACATAAACAGTGATACTTATTACTGTGATCACTGCCTACTATTCAGAGTATGTTCATCCGCAGAATTATCTTCTGCCTTTATCATGACTACCCCCAAGGGCGCTGCAGTTGTCTACACCAACACTTCATTCCTCTTTTTTGAGTTACGTGACACGAGCATGGGGCATGCCCGCCTCGTTTGTACATAGTTTTCTTTTTTACACACCTCATGGAAGGTTGGGTTCTACCGGTTTCTTTTTCCCTCCAACGGATCACTCTGGACGATCCCACTATTGCTTTCTCTTACAACAACATTCTCAGTAGAAGAAACATTCATGGATTTCGGCTATAGGTATGCTCCTAACCTCATCCATCAGGGGGCATCTATTATCAATGAAATTTCATCCGCACATGGTTACAAGAACTCAGCACCGTCAAATAGTGATGAAGTCATCCATGGACCTGAATTAACACCAAAGAATTCATAAAGGGTAAAACACTATACAAAGTAGTGAAAAATTGAAGGGCGATAGGAAGACATTGGGTGCGCGTGCACATGCGCGGCACAGGAACGCAGAAATTGCGCACATGCGCACGATGCGCGACTGTTATCGCAAAAAGATGCTCACTTGAGAAACGACTCATTTATGAGAGTGGTCGGCCTCCCACCCACTTATGGTTCAGCTCCCAAGCTGATTTGACACTCAAATCTGGACTGGATTCGACTGGATGGCTGGTCAAAGACCTAGAAATGCCCTAATTAGCCTCTTTTCACACTACAAACTAGTTGAACAATACCTCAAAGGAATGCTATAAAAAGGCCATGGATACACTTCATTTTTCAAGGAATTCAAAGCAAAGTTATGCTACCATTATTCTCTTGAGGACTCTATCCTTGCCAAGAGTATATTTGCACCATTGCATTGGGCAATCCATCTCACCCCTTGAGTGGATTAGCAAAGAGTTCTTTCACCATTTTTCATTTTTATTTTGTTGTAAGAAGAGCTTACTTGTGGGGGTCCAAGAGGCCTCCCTTGGAGGAAGAAAGGACTCATAGTCCCCTTGATTCTCGGTGTTTTCTTTCACTAATATCAGCCTTATCATTGGTGACATGGGTCTAGTTGTTCTTTTTGTCTCTATGACCCTATGCTCATAAATTTAGTTGTTATTGCATTTCTTAGTTTAATTCTTAGTTGTTGTTTTATATTTCTTTCCCTAACTCTTTTCCTTGTAGCTGTCCTGCTCAGAAGATCCAACTGAGCTTGCAAGCACCTCTATTTTTTTCACTAAGGTGACGAAAGAGGCGCAACAATGTACCCAAAAGATGTCACCCAACTTGGAATCTTTCAACATGGTTCTGGCCATTTCCTGTATTGTTTTGTTCTTTCTTTCGATGACTCCATTTTGTTGCAGTGTCCTGGTTGTTGAGAATTTCCTTTTTATTCCATGCTCACCATAAAAATATGTAAATTATTTTGATGTAAACTCTCCACCATTATCTGATCTTAAACATTTGATTTTCAGATCTATCTCAGTTTCAACCATTTCTTTGTATATCTTGAAGTTTTTGAATGCCTATGACTTCTTCTTGAGAAATATGACTACAATCATCCTTTTGTAGTCATCAACTAGTACAATAAAGTATTTTTCTTCGTTCAATTCCTTTGTTCTCGTTGGTACACATAGGTTGGTATGCACAATTTCCAATTGTTTTTTTCGTAGATTACACGTTTGACTTGAAACTAGTCCTAGTTTGTTTTCCCTATAGACAGTGCTTACATAAAGTATTAGTTGGCTTTGAGATCTCAGGAATTTATCTTACTGCTTCCCTTATGCTATATTTCAAAATATTATCAAAGTTCATGTGATCCATCCTTCTATGCTAGAGACAACTTTCATTTTCCTTTCCTAAACAACATCTTTCCTTTCCAATTTCATTCGGGACATATATGTTGTTTGGGATTCTCATATCTATAGCCACCAACCTGCTTGATCCTTCTTTCCTTATTTCACACTTTTTTTAGTCAAACAAAACTTTATGTCCTTGATCACACATTTGACTTACACTGAGTAGATTGTGCTTCATATCTTCAACTAGTAGAACATTTTCCGCCTTGACATCCTTGCTTCCAAGCTTGACTGTGCCTCTTCCTATAATTCTGGATGATTTGTCATTTCTGGATGAAACTGATCCATATCGTTCCTTCTTCAGGGTAAGAAACTTGTTCTTGTCACCTATCATATGCTTCGAACAATCACTGTCAACATACCACCCACTTTTCTTGTGTTGAGCTTGTAGAGAAAGTGAGCATTCTTCGGTGTTGAATTGATTCTGTTTTCTTATCCATATCCTTTATGGTTCCTGTTTATGACTGTTTGTATTATGTTTTAATTCTCTTGGGGGAACAATCAATCTACAATCTTTGTCCATATGTCCAAAGTTGTTGCATTTATAACATTCTGCTTCATTACTCCATGATCCAAAACCATTGTAGTTTTTATTTTGTGTTTCATAAGGCCTTATTAGATAACTATTATTTGAGTAGCCTTCAAATTTGTTTATGTTCTTGTCATTTTCTCCGCAGTTCACAACTTTGTGCCAAAAATTATTACATGAATAACATAAGCCAAGAAAAAGAGTTTAATACCTAGAGGTGGAAGGTCTTCTGAATGGTGTTTCTTTTCTGAAGTCTTCCTCTTCTTGAGGTCTTGCTGGTTGCTACTGATTCAAAACTCTGTATCTTCTAAATGGTGCAATTTCTTTGTGATTTTCTTCTTGTGTCCTTTTGTTTTATTCCTTCTTAGGAGAACTTTTGATTACTTCTGCATAACTTCTTTGTTCTGCTTCATGTTTTGTTGACTTTGAGCTTGAACCTTTCTCAGTCTACATTTAGTTGTATCCTAGCCCGATCCTATCATAGTATGGTATTTGAATGTTGATATTCTCATCCAAAATTTTAGTGTTATTCTGCTGCATATATTTCTTCTAGAGATCTTTTCTGAGAGTGACTATTTCTGCTTCCAAGCTTTCAATCACCTTTTCCTTTTCTTCCAACTCATTTATGAGTGCTTCTTCAATCCTTTTGTATTCTTCCACTTAGATTTTTTATTTTGTGATTATCTGCTCAACTTCTTTAGAGTTGGAATTGTGATATTTGTTCTTTGTATTTAACTCTTCCTTGAGTGACTTGTTTTCTTTTCTTTGTTTTATCATTTCTTCTAAGGCACTAATTAGTTATGCTTTGAGATAAACTTCACCTTCTTCTTCAGAATATTCTTCATCATCGTCTACTTCCATGAAGAGTACTCTCTTTGAATCACTGTCACTATCATCATGCTTGTCTGATGATGAACTATCTTCCCTTGAGTAGAAACTTTTCTTAAAAGATTTTTTTTTGTTTCTTCTTTGATATCCCTTTTGAATTTTATTTTTCTTATTAGGATCATCTTATTCATCGTTACTTTTATTCTTATCATCAGGACATTTAGAAGAAAAATGACCAATACCACCACAAGTGAAACATTTCAATGGAAGCATACCTTTGTACTTGTCAGTTCCTATTTTTAAATTTCTTACGAATTTTTCCATTTCTTCATCTTTCTATGAATCATTGCTGCAACTACAATATGATTTTGGATTTTTTTTTTTCTTCTTCTTTGTCTTCTTAGATGCCTTAAATGATGCTTTTTTTGTAACTGGATTGTCTTGATCCATCCTCATTTCTTAGGTAGTTAGTATCCCAAGTAACTCGTCCATGGTCAATGTAGCTAGGTCCACTCTTTCTTCTAGAGCTGTAATCTTTGGATCAAATCTCATTAGGAGGGACCTTAGTACCTTTTGAACAATGACTTGTTCTTTCATTTCATCTCCCAAACCTTTAATATTGTTCACTATTTCATCGACTCGTAGAAATAAAGTTGCAATGTATTCTCTTCCTTCATATTCAATTGTTCAAATTTGACTCTAAAGGTTTGAAGTTTAGCTCCCTTGACCTTGGCATCTCCTTCGTAGATATTTTGAAGCTTGTCCCAAATTTATTTTGCGGATTCATAGTGCATAACCTTGACATGTACAAATTTAGTCAAACCATTTAGGATAACATTTTTATCCCTTGAATCATTTTCTTCAAGTTTCTTTCCATCCTCATATGCTAGGAGAGTGGATGGTGTTTTGTATCCATCTACTATTGCTTGCCAGACATAAAATCCTTGTGCCTACACATATGTTTTCATTATTCTTCCCCATAAGACATAATCCTAGCCATCAAACAGTGGTACTCCAATCTTAGCATAATCCTTAATCTCCTTCCATTAGTTAGACTGCTTCTTGAAGGACCTGCTCTGATTCCAATTGTTGGAATACTGAGAGGGGGGTGAATCAATATTAGTATTTTTATCACTTTGAACCACCATATACAAACTTCAACTTAATCAACAATATATCATCATTCTATCAATCAACATTTTATAATCAATGTATTATGAGCACATAAACATAAGCATCACATCAAATACACAGTACATCAAAATTTACGTGGAAACCCAAATGGAAGAAAACCACAGAATGATTTATTATATATCAAAGATTACATTCATTGGAAGCAACAACTTCCCAATTATACAACTACAACAAGAAGGAGGCTACAACCCCCTATTTACAGGCTCCAAATTGAAGGAAGCTACAACTCCCTGAATTCTCTAGCTCCAACCAAAAGGAGGATACAACCCCCTATTTCTCAGGCTCCAACCTGAAGGAAGCTCCAAATCCCTATGTTCTATGGATCCAACTGGAAGGAGGCTACAACCCCCTTTCCTTGT
>JASDQU010101116.1:481951-492706 GCA_032191745.1 Picea mariana
ACAACCCCCTATTTACAGGCTCCAAATTGAAGGAAGCTACAACTCCCTGAATTCTCTAGCTCCAACCAAAAGGAGGATACAACCCCCTATTTCTCAGGCTCCAACCTGAAGGAAGCTCCAAATCCCTATGTTCTATGGATCCAACTGGAAGGAGGCTACAACCCCCTTTCCTTGTTCCGTCCTTCTACCCTAAAATATAAATGTAGACCAATTGTCACTACAACTATCACTGTCACTGCCTCTATCACTCTCACTATCTCTATCACTACCACTACCACTATGACTGTCACTATCTCTATCACTACCACTTCCATTGTCACTGTCACTGCCTCTATCACATCAGCATGTCACTATCACTATACCATCAAACTATAGTTGTCACTGTATCATCAACCTACCTGGCGCAAACCCCCTTCTCCCCTAAGGGATGCTCAACCTCCCAGTCTTGGATCGTTCAATATACTAAGTCGGATCAACTCTTCATGTCCCCGCGGGTACCCAAAACCACTATACACAGGACCTTTTTCTCTTGAGTGACCATGGGCTATGACTGTGGATCAACCCCTTCACAATTTCAGACTTCGGGGATATCCCTATCTCTAGCTTCGATGCTTTCCGAAGTGTTCTCTTTCGAACTCCAAACCTCGTTCCACGTGTCTTCTTTGATTTTGATGACCCAATAATGCTTCGGTTTTAGCGACTTCGCGAAACTCCCATTCACCTTGCACACAAACCTCCAGAATTCTGACTTTCGGACTTCCTAATCTGCTGCCATGTGTCTTCTCCGCAGCCAATGGTTGAGATCTCTTCGTGACTTCGTAAGTTCATGACTCTCCTTTTACCATACCTCCAAACTTCCTGAATCACGAAGTGTCGAAACACCTTACGACTAACCTCCGCATAGTTCTCCTAGATCTGACGGTCTGGAATAATTCGCCTCCCTTCGAAACGCATCTCATTCGTGGATTTTGTGAAACCTTAAGGATTCTCCCCCTTGAATATTTCTCGTCGCTCTCCTTCCTGAGCTTGTCTTCCTCGGCTTTCTTCGTCCATCAGAATGATTTCTTCGACACTTAGTTGAAATCTTGACCTGTGCACGCCTTGCAACAGATTCTCTTCCACAACCCAAATTCTCTTTGTGGATGATTTCACACTCTTTGCGACTGTTCTCCAACCACTTCTCTGTGAGTAAAGTCACGCTACTCCTCCTGAGCTTACGAGTCTGAGACTCTGTCACGCACTCCTTGCAGACACATATGCACTCCTGGCCTCCATAAGTTTCATGCTACCTCTTCTGAGCTTCGAGTCGAGACAAACTCGGTCACGCGCACCTTGCGGACATAATGCACACCTTGCACTCACTCAAAGAAGAGAAACAATTGAAACTTATTCCATCTTCATAGTGACTCATACATTCAACCATGTAAATGCATTCATAAACCACAAGAACCATAAATAACAGAGAATTTCAAATAAGTAGAAAGTCTACCATTCATTCATCTAGATAGACACAACAACAACATACATTTGAAACAATACTCCTCTATTATATTCATTTAACTGAAAATTACATACATTCATACAATTTTTCTCGGTAGCTCTCAAGTCTCTGCTACAATCGAAATCTACATAATAGATTCAACAGACTCCTTCTCGACAACATTACAAAGATTTATACAAGAGGTGCTCTTCGAGCCTTTTCCCTCCAACTACTCTAGGCTATCCTATCAAAATAAAATCTTTCAACTACTTAACATCTATTACAATAAATATTCAAGTCAGACAGATAAGAGCGAAAGCTCCAAATCTGTACTGCAATCTTCGACATTAAAGAAAAATGCATTCTCCTGTCGATCTTATGCGATGACTCAACCTCCAAGCATTAAAGATGTTAATAAATCAAAATTTTCCCCAGATATTACATTAATACGCCAACTTTGGAAATCAAAATATTTCAAAATACGCGGTAGTGCGCCCAGCTATCCTCCACACGTGCTTTGTTGGCGATGCTTTTGCATCACTACCATACCAAAACCTGTACCATGCCATGCATCAACTGTGTACCAACAAATGGAGTATAACATGCATCAATCATGTACCATAAGATATGCCAATCATATAACATGTACTAGAGAATCAACCATATAAAACCATTACCATATACCATATTAATCATGTATATATCTGTACCATATCATCAATGAAGTGCCTCAAAGAACCCGAACATATGCCTCATTCATATACCACCATACATCAAGTGTATATCTCAACCATACACCCGCATCTCAGTCATACCATAACCAGATACCAAAATATACCTATATCAACCATGTAGCCAAGATGCACCTCAATCATGTGCCAAACTAACATACCTCAAGCATGTATCATACCATAACCATGTATAACCATCACAACAAGTACATAAGAATACCAATACCTCTGTAGTTGACTTGATGCACAGTATATCTAACCTGTAAGCTCACTTATGACTTCTAGGACTTATAAGCTATCTTCCTCGCGGGACTAAGACATCCTGTCTCATGGGGCCTCACATGACATGTATACTGCAACACGTGGGGATGCCTTGGGGATGCCTTGAGAGACACTAGTGGTATGACCTGCGGGGGCCAATCAAACTAGGGTTTCCTCAATGAACTTTTCTCTCCATTGCAACCCCGAAACTCCACACTCCTCTCTTGTCGCTACCTCATATTTATTTGTCGCTAACTTGCCATATATATCACTAATTCACCATAAGATGTTCACTAGAGTGAGTGAATGTGCTTGTAAATGACTCCTTGAGGTGTATTTATACTTTTTCTAAGTAACCTCTCTCCTTAATCTTAGGGGTTTCTAGACTTTCTTGTTACAACTACTTTACCCTTTCATTAAAGACTTGTAACCAACTAGGGGCTTCTTGACCATTCTTCAAGGCTTCTAACTTCGCAAGGCCATAACTCCTCAACCGTGAGGAAGCACGTGGCATACCACTTATCACCGAAAATGACACAACAAAGACTATCCATCCATGAGTGAGTTACCTACATTTACACCATCCTTTGTGTCCATATTTCTCAATCAACTTTGGGTACCAAAACCACACTGTTGGGGCTTCTTCAAGGGTTGACATCAATGACAACCAATCTTTCAACAATATGGTTCTCCCAAAATGTCACCCTATGAGGTTGTTTATGGGAAAAAAAACCCAATATGTAGTGTCATACTTACCAGTTACAACCAAGGTTCAAGAAGTGGATATCAATATTATTGCTAGAGCTAACATTCTTTGTACACTTTAGGAAAATTTGGTCTTTGTGCAAAATAGAATGAAGCAACATGTAGATCAATAGTGTTGATAATGCTAAGATTTAAAGAATGAGATCTCATATTTCTTCATCTCCATCCCTATAAACAAACATCTCTCAAGGGATAAAAGCCACAATATGCTAGCACCCAAGTTCTATGTCCCCTATCGAATCCTTTAGTGCATTTGATAGGTTTCCTATGGATTGGACTCCTAACCCACTTCAAAACCCACCTATTCTTTCATGTCTCCTATTTGAAAAAAGTGATTGGGTTGAATTTCCAAGTGCAAAACATCCTCTGTGAACTTGATGCATAAGGTTTTATTTGGTTATAGTCCAAAGAAATACAAGAAAAAAGACAACATCGACTATGTCACCACATAATCTAGGAAGTCTTGATACAATGAAATGATATGCAATCTGAAGATGTCACATATGAACCCACAACAATTTTATGGTAGTTTCCACACCTCCATCATTGGAGACAAAGCTTCTTTTGAAGAGGGAGGGCATTCTAGGGTCCTAACCTAACCTCCCTACTTAGAGGTAATTAGGAGCCAACTAGTTAATGTATGGGCTCATGTTCTTTGAATAAGACCCACTAAGTAGTTGGTGTGGGGTTAATTATTGTAAAAGGGCCACTTTTATGAAGGACGCCTACTAGGTAGTGGATACTCATTCATGTTGGGATTGTTAGTGGTTAGGGTTTAGGTAGCGAGAAACTATTTATAAAGGTAGGAATCTATGTAATGGATGACACATATTATCATTGTTTGGATCTCTCACCATTTGCAGGTTTCCCTCTCAAAGATGCTTATGAACGTTTCTCTCTTTCTAGAGGGTTATTATTCTATAGGTTCAATATCTTGTTCTTTCCATTTTACTTTCTACAATTTGAATTTCTTAAGATATTTCTCTTAATTATGTATATCTACAATATAAGTATAGTACAATTTCTTCATCTATTGTTCTTAATTCTTTATATCTACAATATAAGTAGATAGAAGAAAACCCATAAAAAAAGGAAAATTACTTATCTCATTATGCTAAGATCATACAATCCTAGCATTGTCCATGATGATCCGTTGTCCTTCCTCAACTTTAATCAAGAATCTCACATATCATAATTGTATTGTTTGAATAACAAGAATGATCTTTACGAGAAAATATATACACATCTATCTCCCTTTCTTAACAGATTCCTTTATTTATAAGTGGAGAATAGGTTGACATGGTTAACCTTGATCATTGGATGAGGGGTTGGACATAATAAACTTTGATACCCCTAAAATTTAAATCAATAAAAGTTACTAGTTTACCGAGATTTCCTTATACCCAACTATTAGCTAAGTACATAGTAGCTCTTGCAAATTCAAGATTCTATCGATGTTATATGTATTTGAGTGTAGTCCTAAATTAAGAAAAGAATGTTAATAAAATAATATATAAGTTTTGTTTTTATTGACCATAAAATATATAAATTTTAAGCATTATGAGAGAAAAAGGTTTTTTAAATATAATTCTTGAGTAATTTGAAATGAACATCATTCCCGAGTTAAATGTTTCTCATTAGCGAAGGTAATTTGCAACTCGTGCTTGTATAAGTATATTTACATGACAACTTTATTGATTTGTTATTGTTAACAATATTTTCCTTTTGTTGATGTATAAGTATATTTATATGACAACTTTAACAATATTTTCCTTTATTGATTTGTTATCACAAAGGGTTAAAAAAATGATCCAATTAAACTAAAAAAAATAACATCACTAGATGAGAGAGAAATATTAAAGAAAAGATCACTCAACAAAAATAACAATGAACAATCTTCTGGTTTTAAGATCACCATTGATTGGTTGAATGGAAAGGCAGATCTCCAAGTGGCAGCTCTTAATTGCTGGAAGGCACGGACCAAAGATGCTACTCTACTCTTCAGAAATCTTACCTTCCAGCATATTTACCATGAAGAAAACAAAGTGGCTGACTCACTCTCGAAAAAAGCTTTGCTCCTCCCCCCGAGTCAAATTTACTTTTCATATTGGGAGGATGGTCATGAAGGCATTTCACATAAGATAACTCTTTGATTTGATCCTTATCTGCAATATTCAATCTTTGACAAATTGCCGTATTTGTAGAGACATAGATGATTAGGATTCATGTAATTGTGGAATGGGCATGATCAGCTGGTGTATTAGTAAACCGTCATGTAAACTTTTATATCCTTTTGAATATAAAGAGCATTTTTTTCTCGTGAAAAAAAAAAAACCTTCGGGTTTTAAGACATTCTTTAGAGAGGCAAGTTAAATTCCCAAACACTATATTACAAATTGGCTAAAGGTCTATAATGACAGCTTCGTGAATTTTCTCAACCCACCAATTAAAGGCTGTACTTGTGCTCATGGAATGTTTTATAAGAGCATCTTTCCAGATGTCGTAGATACGTTTTTGCTCAACCAATGGGAGTGTTTCTGCAACTTCAATAATTCCTGTGTCGTAGCAAGTCTCGAAGCGACTCCAAGTGGAAACGTGGACCATAGTTTCAACCCAATTGGTAAGAAAAAACACTCGAAATGAGCTTGGAGTAATTATGTCCCCATTCCCCATGGCTTTTAGAAACCGATTACATAAAATATTAATTATAAAATATGCAAACCCATGAAGAGCTTTTTCATTTATTGAATTACGAAGATTTGTATCTTCGCAAAACAATTTGAGGACTGTTTCGAACAATTTTCCATCGCAGCTTTGAATGACGCCGACTAGCCATGACAATCTATTCCAATACAATTCGATATTCTTATCCTCAGATTTAATACGTTCCACGTCTCCAATGAATTCTTTCAAAAGAGCAGACCTGCAAGCATCTTTAACAGCTGGCGACGCCTCTGCCTTAAAATACTCTGACATATGTTTCTCGGCTGTGTTCCTATATCCATCCTTCACATTCAAAGTCCTACACAGCAATTCTTGGAGAGAATCCTTCAGCATCTCTATATGGTCGGAATCAGACTTGCCCAGAATACCAAGTCTGGTACCTAACTCGGGCAATATATCTAGCTTCAGAGACGTTAGTAGGGCTCGAAGTTTGGCTTTTTGCTCGGGACTCCAACGAACAGCATCTAAATAAAGCATACATGACTGAATACAATCGTGAAACATTATTTGGGAAGCAACTGGTAAAATAGCTAGTGCGTCATCCACAGAGGAGAAATAAAAACGTTGATCTTCCTGAAAAGAGTACAAGAGCTGAATGCATCTGATGTAATTCTCACGATTATGAGAATTTGTTACCTTGATTTCAAACGGCCGCTTATCTGAAGACGAGCATTTAGAAAGCTTGGTTTCAAAAAACCCAGCTTTTTTCAACACTTGTGAATGAACGAAAAGAGGATCTTCCGTCTCCTGTCCACTTGAACCAATTAAATATAATCTTATGTCTGCGGTATTCTTGTCTCCGAAGTGCAGCCCGTGCTTAGCCATTTCTTCCTGCAAATAGAGTCAATATCTTTGCAAAGGAGTTTGCAGCATAATACAATATTTCTGCTCTGTATTTTCTGTGAAGGCATAAACACTTCTTAAACACCGTCTCGCAACCTTTCTCCGTCGTCATTTCATTTCATTTCATTTCTGTAGGTTGATTGGACATCACTTTGACAGATATTGCTTGGCTGTGGCTATCCACCATGCAGCAGCCCAATCATTGGGAGGCTGCTGCAATGTATTTGGTCTCACATCCATCACATATACATTGCAGCAGCCTCCCAATGATGGATAGGCTTTATGCGCCTGTACCTCTTTCATTTTCTCGTCAAACTTTATGTGAGTGGTTTTGAGAATCTAGGGTACAAGTAATTGGYTSTGAGCAAACGCAGCWTCCTGTCGGCCAGTAAAGTGCAGGTTGATTGGAGATCASTTTGACGTATGTTGCACGGAGATATTGCGTTATTATTAATGTTGCACGGAGATATTGTTGTCGTTAAACTTTATATGACAGGTTTCGAAAGCGAACATCCATTGCACTCCGTCAGTAATCGTTCTATGATCGTTCACTTCTTATCATACAAACATCTCATTATAAGCTGTCCAATATTCACCTGAAACACTGTTAAAATCTATTAATTTTATTCGTGAATACGGTCATAACCAATTTTCCAAGAAATCAATGTTTAAGAATGATAGAATCATATTGAAGATCATGATATAATTATGAAAAAGTGATTCTTCTCTTTCCAGCTTCTGCATTACATCTTTAAAGGATAATAGAATACCACATGGGAGGAGAATGGACTTGGCAGAGGGAGTGATACGGAAGCATGCAAACTTTAGCATCATAGTCCAAGGATTTCAACGCATTGGACCTTTTTAATTCTGCAAGTTCATCGAATGAATTCATCACTAAATACATGGGCATGGAATTGCACTTCATTCTTTGGAAACAATGAATAAACTCGCATTCTATGTGCTCAAATTAGAGCGAAAGGTATTTTGTTGCTTAATGCTGGTTGAAATATTCCTATTAGAACATACATTATGACATCATTTTCATGTTAAATTTTATTAATTAGATAGACATTATGACATCATTTTCATGTTAAATTTTATTAATTAGATAGGGATGCTTCTTGATTTTTTTGTACCTATACATTTTCTTTATAATATAATAAGTATTATTTCATAAAAATAAATGTTCAAAACAATGGAAAGAGAAATATGAGATTGAATAATAAAAGATATTTTGAGATAGAGAAAAACTATGCTTGTTAATTAAACATAGAAATTTTGGACTGAACTCAATATATAGCAAAAAAAATATTCATGAGAAAAATGTGTAATAATGATAAATTGATATATTAAAATAAATAAGAAAATATGTAATAAAATGATGCACAAATATATTTACCTCAATATATAGAAAGAAGTAGACATATGGAGAAAGCAATTTTCGATGTTTAATACAAAGTGTCACTCACAAAGAAATTTGGATTAATAAACACTACCTTGGCTAAGATTAGCTACAACCACATGAAACAAAAAACAATAGGGCATTAAAATGAAGCCCATAATATATAACATCTAATAATACAACAAACTACCTTGTAATATTGAAAGTAGACTTAATTTAATTAACATTGCAAAATCACATATCTGAAACAGTTTTTAATTTCATGTACATTTTAATTTATATATAAATGTTAAAATTGGTTGAATTTTGAAAAATAATTATTATAAAATTACATTGCCAATTGCTATCAACTACCAAGCAAATTAAATACTTGAAAGTTGGATGAGAACATGTCCATATGTAATAGCATGAATTTTGGTTGAATTTTGAAAAATAATTGTTATAAAATTACATTGCCAATTGCTATCAACTACCAAGCTAATTAAATACTTGAAAGTTGGATGAGAACATGTCCATATGTAATAGCATGTATCCTCACCATAAGGGGAAATTTTAGATCATGGTCGCACTTCAATAATCCACCTACACATTTACATACATTTAAATTCTCAAATGCATACATGTAAAGAAAGAAGAGAAAAAAATAAATTCTAATTGTGGTGTTAAAAGAAGCAAAAACCTTTACAGAATATTTGTGACTTTATGCTTGAATCCAACAAGGGGATTAAATTTCCACTCAATCAGATCGTTTTGAAGCCTATTGTAAGCTATATTGCTCAGTGCCTGAGTATCAAGAATATAAAATGTTAAATAAGCCAATCAATCAATGATTACATATGAAAATAGTATAAGAAATAATTGAAGTGGCAAACCTCGCACATAGTGGAGGTGCTATTTCTAATGGTGGAACTAGCCATGAATTCACAATGCAGATGGAATGAGAACCAAGCATGGAAGCAAAGGTAATTATAAAAATGAAAAAATCATAGACAAGAAGATGCCCTTACATTATCCACAAAAATGCCCCACTCACAACGCTCTTGATGAAGCCTCCAAGAGTAGAAGTCCACTAGGCTTGACACTAAAAGACACATTAGGTCTATACATAGTGGGAAATAATTGAATATGATTTATCCTATTGGTGAACATTTGACTAACAATATTCAAGCAACTTTGTACACCTCACCTTTCTCACAAAACCCCAGAGCATTTTCTTAGTGAAAAAGTTGATGTTAAACTACTTTTAATATTTAGCATTAAGTTTAGTGCTAGATTTAGCATTGGGTTTAGCATTGATTTTATAACCAAGTTTAGTACAGGATTTAGTGTCGATTTTAGTGCTTACTATCTATAAATTAAAATTTATGAAAATAAAACCAAAAAATGATAAAAATTGAAAAATATAAATAAAAAATGGTAATTAAATGTTAGGATTTGAACCCATATCACTTTTCAAAAGGCAAGATCTCTACTTGAGATACATACCCATAAAAATCTTCCATTAAAAGAGCATATTTGAACTAAAACTAGTCTAAGTTGTTGCAAATAAAATTTACAAAAATAGAAATGGAAAATGGTAAAAGAATGAAAAAATAAATTGAAAGTGCCATAAGTGTATGAGAGGATTTAAAATTAGATCACTTTCCAAAAGGAAACAACTCTACTTGAGCTATGTTCCCACAAAAATATCCCATTACAAGTGCAAATCTAAATTGAAACTAGCTTAACCTATGCATGAAAACAAGTGAATAACGTAGATCTGAGATAAACATCAACATTTGATACCAAATGAAAATTAACTAATGAGAGATAGATGGGTGTCAATATTTGAACTCATATGTCCTTATAGAAATACAAGGGCCTTCCTTAGGACACACCCACTTTTTTTCTTTCTCCATTAAACTTGCAACAAAAAAAGAATAATAAACATTAGCAAATCAATAAAGAAAAAGTAAAGTAAAAGAGGAAGGAAGGAGGAGAAGGAAAGGAAAAACCCATTCCCTCCTTCATGGAGGTTTCTCTATGAAAATATAGCCTCCATGCATGAAACCCTAAACCTTGGAAAGAACTCAACTCAATTGAACTCTCCAGGTTGTGTAGAAGAAGTTGGGAAAGGGAAGAGTCCCTTAACTCCTTTCCTAATTATTATTATATTCCTCTAGGATAAGAGATCGATATGTTGTTGTATGTGAACACTTTTGGCATGAGAAATTTTGATGGTTGTATGACTGTATAAACAATTGAAAATTGGATTTTGCTTATACTCATGAAAAACGTTGAGGCAATGATATGGGATGCATATAGAAGTGCTAGAACATATCTGGAAAAAATTCGTCAAATTAAACGATGTGGTACACACATTTTATTTTACATGAAAGCTAATGTAAAATGTAAGTGTGGTGATGTATGTCATGTGTAGGATATGATTGGAGTTATTGGGAAAGGACAATTGCCAATGGTGAACATCCTGAAAAAGGAGGAGAAATACAAGAAGGTTGTTGTTGAAGATTGATGAAGGGACTTTAGAAGTACCCCATAAACAACAT
>JASDQU010101116.1:492960-511508 GCA_032191745.1 Picea mariana
TAATAAGTATTATTTCATAAAAATAAATGTTCAAAACAATGGAAAGAGAAATATGAGATTGAATAATAAAAGATATTTTGAGATAGAGAAAAACTATGCTTGTTAATTAAACATAGAAATTTTGGACTGAACTCAATATATAGCAAAAAAAATATTCATGAGAAAAGTGTGTAATAATGATAAATTGATATATTAAAATAAATAAGAAAATATGTAATAAAATGATGCACAAATATATTCACTTCAATATATAGAAAGGAGTAGTCAATATATAGAAAGGAGTAGACATATGGGGAAAGCAATTTTCGATGTTTAATACAAAGTGTCACTCACAAAGAAATTTGGATTAATAAACACTATCTTGGCTAAGATTAGCTACAACCACATGAAGCAAAAAACAATAGGGCATTAAAATGAAGCCCATAAAAGTACTATATATAGAACATCTAATAATACAACAAACTACCTTGTAACATTGAAAGTAGACTTAATTTAATGAACATTGCAAAATCACCTATTTGAAACAATTTTTAGTTTCATGTACATTTTAACTTAGATATAAATGTTAAAGTTGGTTGAATTTTGAAAAATAATTGTTATAAAATTACATTGCCAATTGCTATTAACTACCAAGCAAATTAAATATTTGAAAGTTGGATGAGAACATGTCCATATGTAATAGCATGAATCTTGGTTGAATTTTGAAAAATAATTGTTATAAAATTATATCGCCAATTGCTATCAACTACTAAGCAAATTAAATACTTGAAATTTGGATATGCAAATTAAATACTTGAAATTTGGATGAGAACATGTCCATATGTAATAACATGAATCCTCACCATAAAGGGAAATTTTAGATCATGGTCGCACTTCTCAATAGCTTCTAAAATGTGTAATGGTCCACCTACATTTTTGAGTATCTTATTAACTAAAAAATACCCATTGAACTTTCCACTTGAAAATTGACCAAATTCACAAGATATCCATTTTATGAAGGGTGTAAAACCACCTTAAAAGATTGTCAAAACCCTATAGATATTAGTGCTCTCTTAAAGAAGTCCGAGGACATTTCTATTTACACTTTAAATTTACTCAAAATTATCTATTTTACTTTAATTGAATACAAAAATGTTAACATATAGGAAATAATACTCAAAAATAAAAAGTGAAGAAATACCATATCGAGATATAGATATGGTCATTGCTATAGCTATGAGGATGCAAAGGAGCAAGGGAGAGGAAAATACCTTATAGTGCACATAAAATTCAAATGTAGACACAAAATAAGATACCATAAAATAAAACTAAATGACATAGAATAAGATACAATAACCATAACATGAGGGGCTTCCATGGATAATACTCTGGAAAATAAACTTGTATTTCATAAGGTTCATTGGAATACAAAGTTCCCCATGTATCACTCACTTCAATAATCCACTTACACATTTACATACATTTAAATTCTCAAATGCATACATGTAAAGAAAGAAGATAAAAAAAAATTCTAATTGTGGTGTCAAAAGAAGAAAAAACCTTTACAGATTATTTGTGACTTTATGCTTGAATCCAACAAGGGGGTTAAATTTCCACTCAATGAGATCATTTTGAAGCCTATTGTAAGCTATATTGCTCAGTCCCTGAGTATCAAGAATATAAAACGTTAAATAAGCCAATCAATCAATGATTACATATGAAAATAGTATAAGAAATAATTGAAGTGGCAAACCTCACACATAGTGGAGGTGCTATTTCTAATGGTGGAACTAGCCATGAATTCACAATGAAAATGGAATGAGAACCAAGCATTGAAGCAAAGGTAACTATAACAATGAAAAAATCATAGACAAGAAGATGCCCTTACATTATCCACCAAATTGCCCCACTCACATCGCTCTTGATGAAGCCTCCAAGAGTAGAAGTCCACTAGGCCTAACACTAAAAGACACATTAGGTCTAGACATAGTGGGAAATAATTGAATAGGATTCATCCTATTGGTGAACATTTGACTAACAATATTCAAGCAACTTTGTACACCTCACCTTTCTCACAAAACCCCAGAGCATTTTCTTTGTGAAAAAGTTGATGTTAAACTACTTTTACTATTTAGCATTAGGCTTAGTGCTAGATTTAGCATTGGGTTTAACATTGATTTTATAACCAAGTTTAGTACAGGATTTAGTGTCGATTTTAGTGCTTACTATCTATAAATTAAAATTTATGAAAATAAAACCAAAAAATGATAAAAATTGAAAAATATAAATAAAAAATGGTAATTAAATGTTAGGATTTCAACCCATATCACTTTTCAAAAGGCAAGATCTCTACTTGAGATACATACCCATAAAAATCTTCCATTAAAAGAGCATATTTGAACTAAAACTCGACTAAGTTGTTGCAAATAAAATTTACAAAAATAGAAATGGAAAATGGTAAAAGAATGAAAAAATAAATTGAAAGTGCCATAAGTGTACGAGGGGATTTAAAATTAGATCACTTTCCAAAAGGAAACAACTCTACTTGAGCTATGTTCCTACAAAAATATCCCATTACAAGTGAAAATCTAAATTGAAACTAGCTTAACCTATGCATGAAAACAAGTGAATAACGTAGATCTGAGATAAACATCAACATTTAATACCAAATGAAAATTAACTAATGAGAGATAGATGGGTGTCAATATTTGAACTCATATGTCCTTATAGAAATACAAGGGCCTTCCTTAGGACACACCCACTTTTTTTCTTTCTCCGTTAAACTTGCAACAAAAAAAGAATAATAAACATTAGCAAATCAATAAAKAAAAAGTAAAGCAAAAGAGGACCCATTCCCTTCTTCATGGATGTTTCTCTATGAAACTCTAGCCTCCATGCATGAAACCATAAACCTTGKAAAGAACTCAACTCAACTGAAATCTCCAGGTTGTGTAGAAGAAGTTGGAAAAGGGAAGAGTCCCTTAACGCCTTTCCTAATTATTATTATGTTCCTCTAGRATAAGAGACCAATATGTTGTTGTATGTGAACACTTTTGGCATGAGAAATTTTGATGGTTGTATGATTGTATAAACAATTGAAAATTGGATTTTGCTTATACTCATGAAAAATGTTGAGGCAATGATATGGGATGCATATAGATGTGCTAGAACATATCTGGAAAAATTTCGTCAAATTAAACGATGTGGTACACACATTTTATTTTACATGAAAGCTAATGTAAAATGTGAGTGTGGTGATGTATATCATGTGTAGGATATGATTGGAGTTATTGGGAAAGGACAATTGCCAATGGTGAACATCCTGAAAAAGGAGGAGAAATACAAGAAGGTTGTTGTTGAAGATTGATGAAGGGACTTTAGAAGTACCCCATAAACAACATYGATGAGGTAATGTCWGAGAAGKTGTTGGAAGMCAGARTAGGTATAAAGGTTTTCATGCYTATGTGGCATAAGGTATGAAGGGATTGGGTAAGAATACCTTATGAGAATGTTTTATATCTTTATGATATGCATGTGATTCTATGTGGTTGATTGTAGGCCATTGATACCCAGGTAGGGTATGGTCCAAGAAATAAGAACCTGAAGGACAAAGGAGGGAACCTCTGATAGTCTAGGATGTTTAAAATCCTTACAAGAAAATTCATTAAAAAAAGTATCATGAATGTAGTGACCAATCAGGAATGATTGGGAATAATAGAGCTCATAAGAAACACATTAAAACTGGATGCATTGAGAATATGCATGTTTGCATGAAAGGGCAGGTAATAAGATGTCCATTATGGAAGGAGGATCTTCCAGTTCTCTACATAGCTATACGATGGTAAATAGAGGATATGGGTGGCCATGAACATTGACACCTCGGTTACTAGTACAGAAAGAATGCTTAAATGCATTCGTGTGAAACTTTTAGTTTCATTTGTAATGATTTGAGGCTATTATCATCTCAAAGTAGGAGGAACGGTCCTGCCGTATTAATGAATGTGGATAGAGAATCCATGTAGTGAGAGGTTGGATGAGACCCAACACACCATTGTAAGAGTGCCTAATGTGATATGTGGTAATATGAAAATCAATGAAAGGATGCATGGCGTGTGAATTTGGCCATGGGCATTGACAATTGATTAAATTCACCTAAGGATGAATCACATCTGGAAAGGTTTGGTATGCCGAAATGATGCATGTGTAATGAATGGTATTTCATTTTTACTTTATATCATCAAGTATATAAAAGTGATTTGATTATCAATATGCACAATTTAAGAATTTCTTGTGATGCCATTGTAAAGGTGTTGTTGGCCCTTGACCAAGTTTTGGAGAACCTTGGTCACGTTTGACCATTTTTGGGACTTTGACAGGCCGGTCGAAGGCAAAGTGCAAGGAGAAGCGGAGATCGCGGAATCTCCACCCCTTTTTAGGGCATTTTTGGGTTTAGGGTTTATGTAATGGGTATGGGATGTTGGACCATGGGTTTACCCATGCCTTGGCCCCTTTTGTAATTGTATAAATAGAAAGTTAGGCAATGTAAGTAGAAGGAGGTGGTGCTAAGTGTTATATTGTGCTAAGTGCAAGAGATGTAAGTAGTTGGATTTATGTGACTGAGTTAGCTTTGTGCATACTGTGTGCATAAGAACTTGTAGAGATAAGTGCAAGTGACTGTAAAGAGGTTGTGTGTTGTGACCTAACTTGGGGAAGGAGGATCTGGCGAGGTGCACGCAAATCTCTTGTCCTATGCGGAGTGCGTTCTTGTGGCTCTGTGCTTGTAGAATATTGACATAAAACAATAAAGAAGAGAAGATTTGGTGGATGTAGCCCCACACTAGGGTGAACCACATATATCCTGTGTTTTGGTTGCTTTGTGCATTATAGTTGTTATGTTATTGATGTGATTTATGTTTAGTACAGTGATATATGTTAGATGCACCTGATATAATAGTATCTTAGTGCTTAATAGTGTGAATGAATGCTAGATCTGATCTATTTCTATATGCTAAGTGCTTGGATGTATTAGATCTTGTTGATTACTGCGTTGTTCTGTAATTAGGGTTTTTCCCCTGCAAAGTGAATATTAATGAATGTTAATTGCTAAGTGCTCTGTTAAGTGTTGTAATCATAGATCTATGTCCCAGCTAGGTTGCATACACTTGAGTCCTGCAACCCCCCCTTCTTCTACCTCAGGTGAGACTTCATTTGCTTCGCAGGTGTTTCTGAAAGGGTGTTAGCCTCTTTCTCATATATAATCATTAAGTCTTAGTATACCACCTTTATTTATTTTACATACTAGGATATAGTTGCTACCCTAAGTGTGTTTCTAGATTCCTATATTGTCTCCTCCTACCTTATATCCTGATGAGGTGTCAATGTGAGAACAATTGAGGTGGTTTCATTATTGTATTATATATTTGTATTATTAAGATGAATACAATGTTGAGAATTATGGCTTGAGGCCTTTTCTACCAATTCTATTGTCCTAATATTCTTATGCTCAATTTCTTCAATTGGTATCAGAGCACTTTTGGTCTAAGGACCTAATTGCTTCACCATGGTAGTTTTCCATGGGAGGTGAGGTGCACTCCAAGTCGAAGTGGTGAACAGATTGCTTCCTCATCTTTCTACCTTAGCGATTTCTTCAATTGGTATGAGAGCGCTTTTGGTCTAAGGGCCTGATTGCTTCACCATGGTAGTTTTCCATGGGAGGTGAGGTGCACTCCAAGTCGGAGTGGTGAACAAATTGGCGCTTATGGTTGTGAATTATGAAATATTGCAGTGACTGTGCATCATGGCCGTGATTGTGGATTTTCTCACAACATTCCACTCATTGAAGATCTTCCCACAGAAATCAGATCCAATGATTTGCAAATCTGAGATCAAGTGATGAGATCCTGCACCAATCTACCTTTCTCTCCACAATAATTCCATGGCCAATAAAATATTGATCAGATCCAACGGGCTTGGCAGAAGATTGGTTGACATAGATTGGTTTCAATCTGTGGAATATTGTTCTCACCAATCAGCACGTACTAGGAAACTGCAATCAACAATCTTCAATTTTCCATGAAGTGGATTTGGGACTTGGCCTTGAACTTTCTTTGTACCATCGTATGTGGAATTCTCGGTGGGATGTATGATGCGCAGACCGGTATTGAATCAACCCATGCATTTACCTAGAACTCGGCTAACCTAAGCACACAAGAAAAATGGATTTACAATATGGCATGCAATCACTATCAGCTACAGTTAAGGCGAATTTCCACAACAAATACCACACAATATGATGTATTGAACACATGTTTTTTTTTGCAATTCCCACTGAAGAAAATTACAGTCGTAAACCCTCGAATCTCCTTTTGATTTGTTTTTGGAGTCTCATCTCCCTCTGATTTGGTTTTTTCCAAAACTGATCCTGATTTTGATTGGGAACTTGATCACCCTGCATGTGTCCTTCACTCAAACAAAAGAAAAGATTCAGATCGTGCTCACCTAACAAAGGCAGAAGCTCCGCAACAATTTCGTCATATTCTGGGTAACAGTTCTGCAGATCTCCTTTCAGTCAATGTAATAATGCATGTATTCATGTGTCCACGATCGCATTCTCAAGGCGCACTGCATTGAGAACATGATCCTCATTGGTAGTTGAGGGATTGGATGCGTAGGAAATTCACTTCCTTCGATCTGGCACATGGCAAGACGTTCTCACTGTCATAGTCTCGACGTCAGTTTTAATGGACGTTTCAAGCCCATTAAAAGCTGGAAAATCAGAAAATTGAGAGGATATCCTCTTCACCACCATTAGGGAGGATGCGTACGCCAGGTTCAAGAGCAAAAGGAGGCAATTGATTTGATTTCCAGCAATTGATGCACCCTGGCCTCCTCATCGACTTCAATGATTTGCTCGATTTCAATGCCAATCTCTTCATTTAAGGTAAATCCTTTCACTTGGAGCATCTGCACAAGAACCCACCAAAGAATTTTGGAAAGGAGGTATACTATTTGTTCCATTGCATTGAAATTCTTGACATTATATTAAATTTGTGGTGATGGGTTGCTATGATATATGCAATTTGGAAGAACTAAAATGTGATTTGGTGTGAAGTGTTTAGTGAAAAATAGAAACATATTTTTTAACTATAAAAAAAAGAAGGAGAGAGCTAGAAATGAAAATTGAAAAACACATTTGAAAATATGCAAATAATGAGTAGCTCGAAAATTTGTACTTTCATTCCTACTCAAATTTTGTAAAAGAAGAGGAGATGTAAGGATTGATGTATTAATGTATTTTTAAAAGGAGGCATTTGAGCACTGTTATTGTAAGAGAGATACTCATAATAAAATTGTTTTTTTTTGCTGGTGTCCTAGATCCATCAGAAATAGAATAAGGGTATCTTAGGAACACCTTGCATTGTGTGTTATGGTGAAATATTTCTTGAATTTTTTCATGGTATTGTGTCTAGTTTTGACACTACAATTGTAATTTATTGTACAACTATTCACACATGAAATCCACAGCAAGTTAATGTAAGCACACAATTAATGTCAATGAAGTACATACTTTGAAGCATGAGTAATCAAGCATCACTAAAGATATCAAATTGGCAATCACATCAACATTGGACACATCAAGCTCATAATCAAGGACTCAAAGCATCATCAAATTTGAAGATCAGCTCAACTTTGAAATCAACATTTATTGTAAACTTGAAAATAGTATTTTTTGTAAGTAATCAAGATCAACTATAGTTATTTTGTAAGTGTCCAATCAAATCAAGTTGAATTTCTTTGTAATTGGGTGCATTCTCGGTTGAGCTGACACCTAAGATTCATTGTAATTTTGAGTTCTAATTAACAAAGATTGAGTAGTTTAACTCAAATCATTGTAAACATCATAAGTTTGGATGCATTTTCAGTGGTAACCGACATCCTCAAATTCCTAGAAGCAAGTTGAAGTGAGCGAGTGTGAAACAAATTCAAGCGAGTGAGAAGAGCAAGTGAACGAGAAATTCAAGCAAGCATGTTCAAATGGAGCGAAATCTAGAATTATTAGAGTTATTGAACACTCTAATAAACACCATTGAAGGCAACACAATAATATTGAACAAAGAAACTCTTCAATCAATGCTAACTTGTTTGCAAGTGACACAAGCTAAAGTTAGACTTCTTTGAGCACAATCCCAACTATTGAATGATGAGTTGATAAATCTCAAAAATCAACAGCTAGTGCAGTTTTCTGAACTAGTTTTTGTTCAGAACAACCCTCTCTATGATGATAATGATGATCAACAGTCAGTGAAGGAGAAAATCAGCAAGACAAATTTAGAAGTAACTTCCAATGAAGATGAATTTGTTCAAGTTCAACATAATCAAGCTCAAAATACTCTTTCCAAGCCCATCATCAGACCTTGGGAAGAATTACACTTCAATAGGAATTGACAAGGCTTAGGATATTAAAATCAAAACAGTTTTCATATTCCAAATTACTCCAAACCAATTTTGTTTGTGAGCGTTGGATTCCTTCAAGAAAATTCAACTTCACCTATTCAAGTTCAACATCAGAAAGATAAGTGAAAACATTGTAATCGAGTTGGTCACAAGGAGAATCAGTGTTTTGATCTCCATCCTTGACAGCATTGTGGCAAGCATAATCATTCTTCAGAAATATGTTCAACACTGAAGAAACCTGCAAGACTAAAGATTCACTATGAGTGGATTGATCCTTGGAAATGGTCATCAACTTCCAAACGATTATATAAGCCCTACCGAAGAATACAATCTCGAGTAAAGATGTGTCATGTACTAGATAGTGAAATGTGTATATAACTCCAAAGTGGTCCCCTTACGACGTAGCTTTCGTGCATGGCCCTCATGGGATGAGATAACATTGTGGTTAATTCCACATGCCCACTTTGAGTTGTACACAAATGGAGTAAAAGTGAAATTCTCATGCACCTTAAGGGGGGGAGTTCAAAATTTCAGTGACGATGGTTCATGAAACCACTTGTGATATCTCCTTTCAGTTGAAAAAGGGGGGAATTGATGATGTAATTGAAGATGGTTGTCAGACAGAAAGTTTTGACAACAACAAACATCAAATATGCCAGATGGGCATGGAATTTTCCAAATGGGCATTTGCGGTCTGTAGATGACAGACTTTGGCACAATTATGATTCAATGACTTGCAATTGAATCATACACATGATACATTGGGATGTTGTTGGACACCTAAAAGTGTCACAATTAGCTAGTGGTTATCCAAAAACCATCAGATACATGGTATCAATTGGTTAGTGGTCATCCCAAACCACAAATTCAGAGAGAAACTTCAGTAATACACTAATAAT
This sequence comes from Picea mariana, assembly GCA_032191745.1. Lineage (NCBI taxonomy): Eukaryota > Viridiplantae > Streptophyta > Pinopsida > Pinales > Pinaceae > Picea > Picea mariana. The sequence goes on from JASDQU010101116.1 coordinate 502,293, forward strand.
AGAGTGGTGATACTACATGTTCACCAATTAGTAGAAGACATCATATTCTTCTAGCTAAAATACTTGGCAAAATGATTGAATTGTCAAGCAATCAGGGAATGTTCAGATATTGCAGTTGTTCACTTCCATATCTCAGCTCTCTTCCAGTTCATTTCAGATGAACCATTCAACATCCAGATTGGCGTTTTTTCAAGCAGTTCTTCATTGTGGCTCAGCTCAAGAGTTTCAGCATGAAGACATGGAGATATACTAGTTTATGCACCTACTTTGCTGGTATTATTAATCAGGCTTATGATTGAAGGGGGGAATGCTAGCCTCTTTCTCATATACAATCATTAAGTCTTAGTATACCACCTTTATTTATTTTACATACTAGGATATAGTTGTTATCCTAAGTGTGTTTCTAGATTCCTATATTGTCTCCTCCTACCTTATCTCTTGATGAGGTGTCGATGTGAGAACAATTGAGGTGGTTTCATTATTGTATTATATATTTGTATTATTAAGATGAATACGATGTTGAGAATTATGGATTGAGGCCTTTTCTGCCAATTCTATTGTCCTAATATTCTTATGCTCAATTTCTTCAAAGGGCCGATAGTTAGGTTTTTTTTGGTGCGTTGTTGAAGCATTGAACCTTGGGTCTGCCCCTGTACCAAAAAATGGTTCTGTTGTCAGGACTTGAAACTATGATTGTTGGGAATTGAAGAAAAGAAAGCTCTGCGCGTAGATTTGTTGCTTTAGTGCACAGTATTCTACCTGAATGAGAAGCTCTGTGCTAAGAAAGGAATCGGATCTGAAGAAAAGAGGTAAGATCTTAAAGCTTTGTGCTCTGATAAAGGTAAGATAAGTGAAAATTTTTGTTTCGAAAGAATGGATCTAGGTATGTCTAATAGATTTTTTCCTAGTCTGAAAACTAGGGAACATATAGAAGAAAGAAGATTTGATATGAGTAGATCTGATAAGAATAGTGAAAGATATGTTATTCCTACACATAGAAAGAATGTTTGGACTAACAAATGGATGCAAAAACCTAGAAAGAATTTCTTGCAGGTTAGTTACTGTGATCCCAGTCCGTAGTATAGGAAAGGTTCGGGGTCATTTAAAAGAAAGAGAGGATTAACTCTTTGTTATAGTTGCATAAGACCGAGACATCTTGCTAAGGAATTCCCTGGTAGAGGTCCTAGTTGTCTTTGTTGTAAATATATGGACCATGAGGTTTTGGATTTCCCTAGAATGATTGCTAAAGTTGAAAATATGAATATGAGACAAGCCAAGAAACTAAGGATATGATAGAATCCCAGAAAGAATCAGAGACTGTATTATTATAGATGAAAGAAACCCTGAATGATCACATAGATATCAACTTATCAGAGATATTAAACGAGAAGGAGTGCATAGAAACACAAATAGGAGACTTCGACATAGATTGTGTCCTGGATGAGGAAACCCAAGTGAATATCACGACAGAAGAACTTGGGAAATTTTGGGAAATCCTACTATGGTTCCTTCATTGGGAGGAGTAGGATTATTTAGAGGAAAGTTGATAACCCTTTGTGGAAGACTTACCCAGACATCTATGAGTGCTCATGGAACTTCGACAGAGGAAGAATTTGAGGTCATTAAATTTGTTGAGAAAAATGCCCCATTTTCTATTTTGCTAGGAAAAACCTAGATTGAGAAAGATCAGATACGAAGGAAACAAGAAGAGGAGGATCTAGAACAGAAAAAACAAGAACTAAGAGATTTCATGGCTAGGAAAATAACACATTTAATAGAATAACAAGAGGACCAGTCGAAGCTACTGAGGACCAGAGATCTGGACGTCAAAGTTGAAAGAACACAGGAAGACTTGAAACACCTGTCTGTACAAGAGAGTAGAGCACCTACCCCAGAAAGAGAAGAAGTATTACCCTCGAACCCTATGAAAGACCCTCCATAGTGCAAAGTTACTATGCCAAGAGGAGATAAGAACAATAATGGAAAGAGGAAACCAGTAACTCAGATTATAGGAAAGAAAGCTAGAAAGCTCAGTAAGAAGAAAGCAAAGTTAGAGAAATTGCAAGAAGTTCCAGAGATAACTTCTCAGAAGGGAGGTTTGCAACACTTGAACTTTGTCGGAATAGAAGAACAACGAAGATTGGCACTTCACCACGATGAAGCAATATGACCATTGGAGGCGTCCTGAACATTATCCCGATGCTCCAGAATGACTCAAATCGCAGTTATGCCCAGAAAGATCACCATTAGACTGTTGGGACCGCGCCATAATGGATGGAATTGCATTGATTAAGGAGTTCCTACCCGTTGGAGGAATCTATTACAATGTTAGCTATTTATCTCATTAAGTGTTGCATCGAGAACACTTTTGCAAACAGTGATTATTCGAACCCACAGAGAGCTAGATGCTTTTACGTTGTGCCTATTTGAGACCTCGTCGCTTGTTCTATTACATCAAGTATTTGATCACTGACCTGAGATAACTGATCTTGAGCGTGCATGTCGGGTGACTTCAGCGCAGTAGAGAAATCCGTTGAAGAGATCCTCATATACGTCATGGTTGAGAAGGTCATGTCCACAGGAGTCCAAGCCTCGTCGACGAAAGGAGTGCAAGAACCCCCGTTGATTGCTCGTGGATCTAAACCATCCCAAGCTGCAACAGAGAAATGAACCAAGCATCTTGATGACTTGACAAATGTGAAGCTCATCTTGCCTATCCTACCCGACTATATCCCGCCTTTGGCTGGCACGGTGAGCCATGACAGTGTCCCGAGGAACTTCGACTACACCTTGATCACTGCATACCTCTTGAAGGGGATACGCGCAATAGGACCATAGTTAGGAAAGATCATGACATTGAATATCAGTGACTTCAACTTGGGAGACCGCAAGAACTATGGCATGCTCGCTCCACATAATTATTTGACCAAGAAAAAGGGGAAGAATTTGAAGATCATCCCCCATCCGTGGACTATGGACATCGCAAGGTCCACTATCCTGAATATGATGAAGATACCATGCTTTGGAAGACATCARGAGGTTAACGCTTGCGTTAAAATCATGTTGTSTTTCTTCCATGGCAGTTATCTGTGGCTGCACAGACCCATCGCCATAGATCCAATGTTGATCCATCAGATCACTAGATTAAGCATGCAAGAACCGGACCCACAAGAATTTTATCCAGGGAAGGTTGCAGATCGTGACCTGGCGCAGAAAATTAATGATACCTATGGCGATGTGGAGAAGGTGAAGTGAGGCTACAAGGTAGCTTCCATTCAGAATGGCGCAGTGCGCCTAGCCTGTCATTTGATCACTGGTAAGCTAGTAAGGAAGAACAAACCCACGCAGGTTATGGGGTTCATTGTTAACCTCGCGGGAAAATGCATTGAAGGACTACAAATGAACTGGGTGAGTTACCTCGTCAACCAGTTAGAACAAGACTGCCATGAAGCTTAGGATCAGGGCTACAAGTTTCATTTTAGTTGGCTACTAATCCTCATCACCTTCATTGCCTGGGAGATGCGGAAAGGAGCAACCTTCCTTGATATTGAGCCATCTGAACCCCTAGCTGCGAAGTTCACCACGCTATGGTATTAGAGCGACATGGAGAAACAATGGCAATCAAACGCGGTGTTCCACACCTACTATATGCAGTTGAAGAGGGCTATCGATTCTTTCCCTCATATGACGTCAAACACCTTGCACAGGTTCAGACCATTTGTGAAGTTCTGCGCAGATAGACATTTTATTTATATCACTGTGCGCAGAGATGAACATAAAGAAGAGATCCAATCTTATTATAAGCTCACTGAGGAGGACATGGAAGAAATAACTAAGGAGTGTGTTAGCACTAGAAGTCACCTCTGGATTGCTGCAGATGTAAGCCCAATACCCATCAGTCTGTATGTTAGAGTGAATAGTTTTAAAGGGTGGTCTAATGGATGCAGTCTCAAGATTATATCACTTTAACTCAGAAAGTTGTGTTGGTATGTATAGGCAAGTAAGGTCTTGATCTAACTTTAGTCAGTAAGTTTGCATAGTGGTGAGTAAGTGGAAGAGCACGAGGATAAAATGTGAAGGTCTACTATGAACATCTGGTCTTCTAGCAACCTACAAAGGAAACTCTTCGGATATAAGATCCTCTTAGATATTAAAACTTCAAGAAACTAAAAAACTGCGACAATATTGCAATCAAACCTACATTACATTACAATCACAACACTTGACTGGATCATCCATGCCCGAGTTTTTAGAATCAGAGGCAAAGAAATGAAGGAGAAATTGATTTCCATTAAACAAGAAGTCTCAAGTGACAATACACAACCAGAGAACCAAATTCCTCATCAAAACTTTACAATCGAGAGCGTAGTTCAACCATCGACACTAAAAAAATATGAGAACGACTCCTATATACTCAGAGAAAAAAAAGCAGCAGCAGGATTGAGTCATTTCAGTGAAGGCATTATGTCTGCATGCTTCCTAATAGACTATGCATGCAGTCTCTGGTTAGTCATGAACTTCAGTCAGACGCAATCACATTCCAGAACGGGCCTGCAAATGAGTTGATCAACTAAAATTCCTTTCCTAGGCTTTCCATTTATGGTGGAAACGATGCCCAACCACCACCAACTGCTTCAATAACTGTTTCATTGGGATCAGGGAAGGCCCCAGTCAACTATGCACTTGTAAGACGTGGAGGCCTTCGCACTCTTCCATCTGGATCTGCTTTGGGAGTTCATGGCGAGATTAGTGGGCATGCATGGAGGCTGACGTGATGACTGGAGAAATCGGCACGAAGTGGTGAATTGACGGTGACCAGGCGGGGGCGATTGACAAGCTCAATGTGGAGATGAGTCAAGGGGTGGCCATGTCAACAGACGTGGCAGAGGGAAGATAATAGGGAAAGGCGTAAATGAAGGGACGTTAGCACTGAGTTGTACAGGCACAACAGTAGGGTGGCACGAGAATGTGACGTGGAAGCTGAGGAGGGACTGTAGTGGTAGGCACAGTGGGGGAAAATCTTCCTAGTTGGAGGTGAGAGGAGGTACACATGGTGGGAGATGATAGGAGGAAGTGAAAAGGGATATGATGCGGAGGTGAGTGGAGGACAGGTGTGCGCTAATAGAAGGAGGAAAGGGGGTGGGAAATGTGACAGGCAGAGGAGAGAGACGGAGTGGGAGACAGAAGTCAGTGGGAGGCGAAAGCAGTAAGAGAGGGTGGTAAGCGGTCTACTCGAAGGGGGTAGGCAGCGGTAAGAGGTTTTAGGTGGGGGGTGTGGGGGGGGGTCTGAGTTAAAGAGAGGACAACACGTTAGTGGGGGCCCTACGCTCCAAAACCACCAACTTAGACACCCCTCGTTAACGACATAACGTCGAGGGGGGTGGGGGGTCCGATATGGATCCTGCACTGTAGATCTGGGTGCACAGATCTCAGCTGCCCAGGTCTACGCGCTGCTTAGCATGACGCGCCCAGGCCCCAAAACTTAGGATAAGCGGGATTTTGTGGGATTTTAGCGCACTTCTTGCCTTTTTTTCTCCAAAGGGGTCAATTTCTTAGGAAAACACCCCCCCTACAAATGAATGTGATAACATTAGGCTCCATGGGGGATGGCTTGCTCCCTGTGATATGCCGAGAACTCTTCTACAGTTTTAGTGCCTTGTTGTTGGGCTATGGAGTCACTTATAAACCTGAAACAAAAGAAAAAACAATATTTACAAAAACCTGGGAGCCACTTATGGCTCAAATAAATAACTTCTTCAAAAAATGACCATTCACGGGGCCACAAAAAACTTCATTTCCCTCCAAATTCTGCAACCTGTAGGTATTATTCGAAATTATCTCAGAAACTTTGAAGGGCCCAATCTAGAGGGCTTCAAATTTACCATGCTTTCCCTTGTCTTGTTTGGGTGCATCCCATTTAATTACTAGATCTCCCAACTGGAAATCTTCTTTTCTTGCCTTTCTGTCAAAGGCTTGCTTGATCCTCTACTGACAGTCACGTGATATGTCCATCACCTTCTCTCTAGTCTGCTAGACTTCTACCAGTTGATGAATTCTTCTGATCACATCATTAGGCTCTCCTTGATAATCCTGAAAGAATTTCGCTATAGGCAGGGCAAGCTGGGAAGGAAAAACTGTTTCAGTCCCATATACAAGTTGGAAAGGGGATATGCCCAGGGACCTCTTTGTTTTCACTCGATCAACCCACAGAGAAAATTTTAGCTTTGAATCCCAAGCTTTCTTGTTGTCCTCTAGCAATCTTTTAATAATTTTAATAAGGATTTTGTTAGAAGACTCTTCTAGTCCATTGCCTTGGGGATAATAGAGGTGGAGTGGATTAATGAAATCCCAAACTGTTCACAGAATTTTATCAATGGCTCAGACTTGAAGGATGCAAAATTATGAGTGATGATTTTGTTCGGACAACCAAACCTTACTATAATATCCTCTAGGAAACCAATGATCACCTTATGAGAATCACTCCTTGTGGGGATACCTTCTATCCATTTGGTGAAATAATATGTGGCAGTTAAGAGCCATCTGTGTTGACCACTTGAAGCAGGATGAATTTCCCCAATATAGTCTAGGCCCCACTACTGGAAGGGTACTAAAGCCACCACAGGCTTCAATGGCAGAGACTTGAGCTACTTCTTCCTTGAGAATTTCTGACATTTGATACAAGCTCTAACTTTTTCACAAACATCGGTGAACAAATTAGGCCAGAAATACCCAGCCCGAAGAATTTTATAGGTTGTGGTCCTCCAAAAGTGATGTCCTGTACATAGGTTGTCATGGAACTCAAACATAATTTTTTGGCCCTCCTGAGGATCTAAACATCTCAAAAGAACTCCTATAGGGTCTTTCCAATACAAGACCTAGTCAATAAGGCAATACCTGATTTCTTTGAGTTTTAAATCTCTTGATTTTCTCTTCCTCATTCCATTTGTAGGCCTTAATTCTTGCAGAAAATATATAATGTCTTTATACCAGGTGCATTCTGCCAATGGAGGGCTATCCCAAGGACTGTTATCAAGCACCTCAGCTTGTTGATCATCTGAGCAAGTGTTGATAAAATTAACCCCAGAGATTTACAATTAGATTCATCCAATAGCTTGGCTAGACCTTGACCTTTAACTAGCTTGGTGGGTTTTATTTCTAGATCAAATTCGAGGATCTTGGCAATCCTCTTGCTCCTTCTCCCGTCTATGTCAGGCTGAATGAGAATGTTCTTCACAGAAGCTGAAGGAACGTATGAAATGGTTTTTGAATGTAAAACATAGAATCTGAAAGCTTTGATATCTTTGACCATGGCATAGGCCTGCTTCTCCATGATGTCATATTTTACCTCTTCATTCCTCAATGCCTTGCTGAAAAATGAAATAGGTTGCTCCAGCCCTTCAACATTCTTCTGTAGTAGAACAACTACCACTGTATCAAATGAAGCAAAAGAGAAAATCAGAAAATCTTTAGAATAATTAGGATTGATAAGCACAGGTGCTTTAGTCAGTGTCTTATTGATTTGGCTGAAGGATTCTATGGACTCAGTAGTCCACTTTACTTCATTCCCCTTTCTAAGCATATCTATGATATGCTTCACCAATTAAACAAAATTGGAAACAAACCTCCTCAAGAAATTAATTTTTCCCATGAAGGACTGAACTTCTTTTTTGGATCTGGGAAGTGATAAGGTTTGGATTTCTTTCACCCGACCTAGATCAATCCTGACCCCTTGAGATGATACTATATGTCCCAACAATTTCCCCTCCTCCATGGCGAATACAGATTTGTTAGGATTTAGGGAAAGACCATACCTCATGCATTTCAAGAAGACTTTCCTCAAATGACAACAATGCTCTTTATCAKATTTGGAAATGACGGTTATGTCATCCAAATAGATGACCACAAATTTATCTTTTTCCCCAATGAAGGCTATGTCCATGGCTCTCTGAAAGGTTKCTCCTATGTTAATTAATCCAAAGGGRATTTTGGCATACATGAATGTGCCCCAAAGAGTGGTGAAGGAGGTATTTTCTCTATCGTCAGGCAGGACARAGATCTGATTGTAGCMAAAAAAKCCATCAATCATGGAAATCCTAGATGCACCARTTACCCTCTGCAATATGTGTTCCATCTTTGGCAACRGGTAATTTTCCTTCTTAGAACTCCTGTTCAGGTTTCTGAAAWYGACACATAGTCTGATTTCTCCATTATTCTTTCTCACTGGGAGCAGGTTGGCCACCCATTCAAAATATCTCAAAGGGACAATGATTTGGGCATCCAACAACTTCTTTACCTCTCTTTCCATAATAGGCAACAACATAGGATTTATCTATCTTAGTTTTTTCCTAAATGGTTTCACCTCCTCTTTCAATGGAACTTTATGTTCGATGACACTGGTGTCATATGTTCTGAGGTCTTCATAGGTCCAAGAAAACACATCAGCAAATTCCTTTAATAACTCAGAATACTCAGATCTTTGCTCCCTTGACAGGTTGCTTGAAAACTTAACAAACTTTGGCTCCCCCTCTATACCAATGTTGCACTCAGCTACATCAACATCCTCACTTGAGATTTTACTCTTTACTGCCACATCGTTTCTATCAGATAGTCTTTCCAAGGGGACTATTCCCTTTGGGATGTGATTGCTAAGCAATTTAACAATATAATGATCAACAATTTTGTTCAGAAAAACATCGGGATGAGGATCTGTTTCAGAATCAGGCTCTTGATCAATATGTAATGTAGAAAACTCGTCAATGGTCTCCAAGAAACCTTTTATTTCAAGATCGTCTTCAAACACTTTCCAATGCTTGATGTTGTCAGGTATAGAGGGTCTACATTTCACTTCTACATCATACCTGAGCTTGGGTGGCAGAGAGACTCTGAAATTGTTTGTTGAAACGACCAGAGAATCGTCCATGAAATTGTCTTCTCTATGAACAAATGAAATGTTAAAAGCTAGGAAGAAAGTGTTAATGAGGTCCCATACTTGGTTTTTGTAACTTCTGAGCCGAGGGTGTTTCGTCTGATAAATTTTCTTAATCTGCTGGACAATCAACTCAGCATCACCAAACACTGATATCTCTTTAATTCCCATATCCTTCGCAGCTCTTAAGCCTAAAACAAGAGCTTCATACTTTGCCACATTGTTGGTAGTTTCAAACTCTAATTTGTATGACAGAGATATGGTTTCATGACAAGGTGACACAAAAACCA
>JASDQU010101117.1:20817-31172 GCA_032191745.1 Picea mariana
GAGGAAATTGTGACACACATTTTCATTCAATTCCCTTTTGTAAGACAAATATGGGAATAAATATCCAAATCCATGGGACAAGAATGCTCTTGGCAGGGCCAGTCGATTGAGGAGGCATGGCGACCATGGGATACAAATTCCTCATACCATATCATAAAGGCTCTCCCGTTGATTATAAACTATGGGACATGGATGGCTAGGAACTCCTCCATCTTCCAAGACAAACCCTCCATCTTGGATCTCATTGCAACATAGGGCCTTAACATCCTTTCTCATTTCCCTCGGGAAAAAGGGACTAGTTCAACCAGAATCATTCTAGAAGAACAAGTGGACTTCTCTCGACCATGGGATTATTTTGACAGGGCCTCCCAAAACAATAACCAGGGGGGGGAGTAGTTCTCCATTTATCATATTTTCACTTTTTAAACTTCAATTGGGATTGGGGCTAAGCACAAACAATTATGCAAAGCTCATGGAACTAAAACTTATGTTGATCTTTCCAGGGGAAAAAAGAATTAAATCACTCTAGATTTTTGGAGAGTCCATGATAGTCATAAATTGGGTCAGAAAATCACAGAAATGTCATAACATCATACTCCTTCCAATTCTTAATGATGTTTTCTATATACTGGACACTTGACTTTTTCTCATTACAACATTTCTACAAGGAGCGCAACACGGAGGCTAATTCGTTCTCTAAGGCAGGTTTACAGTTGGATTACAGGAAATGGCTGATTTCATAATCGAAGGACGGATCCCATTATGAGTTCTTCCATAGACATTTTATAGATCCGCTAGGCCCTCACGACCATGTTCTTTACTTTATGATGTGACTTTGACATCTTTTTGGTGGCGGCTATATGGACTCCTTTTTATGTGGTTTTTTGACATTTTCAATTGTCTCTATATAAGATGTGCTCCAAATTTATCTTGCATATCTTGGAGACTCAATGTTGGCTACTATATACTTGGTTGAGTTGGTTTTCTTTCTGAAAAACTAGTAATGGTTAAAATTTTCAGGAGTCTTCTTGAAAATATGTCTTAGCTACTTCATAAATACTTGTTTTTATCTATAAAGGCCAAGCTGAAAAAATAAAATAAATTTTAAAAAAATTATTAGAATAATAAAATTATTAGAAAAATTTAACCATCATAATAAATATATTTATGTAGAAGAAGATTTCCAAGAAAATATATAAGTTAAAAAGCAATTCGAAGTTAAATTGAGTTTAAATATTTTGTAAACTTTTTAAAAATTAAATTGAATTTAAATATTTTGTAGTTATTTATTTAAAAAATTATTATTTAACTTTATGAAATTATAAGTTAAATAGAGTTTAAATATTTTATGTTTATTTATTTMACTTTATGAAATTATAAGTTAAATCGAGTTTAAATATTTTATGTTTATTTATTTAAARAATTATTATTTAACTTTAATATTATTATACACTGAATAAATTATATTAAATTTTATTTTGTGAAATACAATATAATTTAAAAATCCATACAATCTAAAAATTAATTAAAACACATGAAAACTGAAAAAATAATTAAAACACGTGAAAACCCAAGTATGTAAAAACAAATTCAAAATCTTAATATAAATAATAATGAAAACCCAAGTATGTAAAAACAAATTCAAAATCTTAATATAAATAATAATGTTAGATGCAATTTAAATTAATGTTAAATGTTTATTATATTTTTATATGTAATTTTTTTTAGATAAAAAAAAACTTAATTCTATTCATCAACACATAACCAATTTACATTTTGTAGATGTTTTAAGTACGTCCTAAAAAATAGGTAAATAGATCTCATATGAAAAAAAATTAAAACACATGAAAACTTAAATATGTCAAAACAAATTCAGATGAAATCCTAATATAAATAATAATGTTAGATTGAATTTAAATTTGTAGGTGTTTTAAGTACGTCCTAAAAATAGGTAAATAAATCTCATATGAAAAAAAATTAAAACACATGAAAACTTAAGTATGTCAAAACAAATTCAGATGAAATCTTAATATAAATAATAATGTTAGATTGAATTTAAATTACTGATAAATGTTTATTATGTTTTTATATATAGTTTTTATTTCCTAGAAAAAAAAAAAATTCTATTCATCCATAGATAATCAAATTACATTTTGTAGATACTTTAAGCACGACTCAAAAATGGGTAGAAAGATTCCATAAGAACAAAAAAGTTACTAGTAAACCATAAAAAAATAAAAAATACAAACATTGGAAAGAGACACCAAATAGATCGGAAAAAACGGAACAAGAAACCACAAAAGTGCAAACCTAACAAAAAACTGGTGATCTGATGGACTAGTACAGAGAGGTATGAAATCATCAGAACCAGATAAAAACAAAATCAGTGGAGACCTCTACCAACAACAGTAAGACCAGAAGGACTTCAAAATGTCTGATACACTACCGCAGGCTCAAAGATAGGACCTCAAAGCTGTGGCACTACCCCACCAGATATGAAGATAATATCATCAGCAGCCACCAAAAGAAGTTGGATCTAAGCATACATCAAACCCTGAACAAACCAAAAAAATCACGAGAAAAACTTCACACAAAAAGCAGAGAAGAGTAAAAAAACCCAACACCAAAAGCAAATCTGCGCATCTCGAGAATAGAACTGCCATGACAAACAACAGAAGAATCTTGACACAAAAATACAGATATGAAGAGAAAAAATACCAGGCTGCGCCCCGGCAGACGCTTCCACAAGCATAAACGCAACCCTAAGCCAAAACTGAGCAAAGGGTGCACGAAATAGAGCTCTTAAGACAGAAGCATAGCCCCGGATCAACAAAGCAACAGACAGATCCAAAGCGTCAAAGCCCAAAGAAGCCATTAGAAAACTGAATAAAGCCAGATAAAAACTCCAGAAAAGGAAACCCTAGCTCCGTCGTAGGCCGAAACAGACCAACCCGTGAACGTGAACACCGAGGGTGATCCAAAGGGAAAGGAGGACAGGCTCCAAGAAGAGATATGATGCGGCCTGGGCGGCCGCCATATTTTTATATGTAGTTAAAAATGTGATCTTGTCATTATTTTCTCTAATAAAAAATATATTTTATTCAATATTAAAAAATATTCCTTTGATAAGTTTTAAAAGAATACACTAATAAATATAAAAAAATTATCATTTACTAGATTTTTGAATTAGATATAAAACTAGCACAGTCACATAATTGTGGCTGATTAACACCGAAAGGTATATTTTATTTGTAAACAAATGTTAATTTATTTTTTTATTGCTTATTTTATTTACAAAACAAATCTTAATTGTTTTGTTTTTTTTTCCTTATTTACAAAACAAACCCTAATTCTTTTTATCCTATTTCATTCACAAAACAAAACCTAATTTTTTTGGTCTATTTCATTTACAAAATAAACGTTTTCATTTACAAAATAAACGCGGAGGAAAATAAAATAAATGCGCAGAAACTCATTCTCCGGGCAGGAAAATAAACGCGCAGGAACTCTTCTCCGCGCAGGAAAATAAACGCGCAGTAAATTCTTTCTCCGCACAGTAAGATAAACGCGCAGGAAGATAAACGCGCAGTAACTCTTCTCCGCGCAGGAAAATAAAAGAGCAGTAAATTCCTTCTCCGGGCAGTAAAATAAACGCGCAGTAACTCTTCTCCCCGTAGGAAAATAAAAGAGCAGTAAATTCCTTCTCCGGGCAGTAAAATAAACGCGCAGTAAATTTCTTATCTGGGCAGTAAAATAAACGTGCAGTAAATTTTTAATCATTGAACATGGCAATCTGGTGGTGAGCAAGTAATTTTTTAATCTGATTTAGTAAATGTAAAAAAATAATCACATAAACGGACGTCTTTATAAATGAGTGGAAGTTAATTTATTAAAATCTCATCCATTGATTAAAGAGGACGACGAAGAATATGCCAGCATCTTCAATTGCCAACCCCAGGATTGAAATTTATGATTAAAAGGTGATTAATTCTGCCCATTGTCAATAGGTATACAATATGTTTTACAACCATTTTTTAATCCAAAATAAGTAAAGCAAGTAAAGTAGTAAACTTTCACAATGTGTGTTCTTGAACCGGAGAACCATCCTTCGTTTCTTTTGGATTTTTTTTGGAAAGGCTTTGAGATCAGCATCTATATATATAAGTTATTAAATAATAAATATATTTTAAATTAAATTTGAATTAAAGTAAGAATTTACTCACCTGAAGAGATTACCAATAACTGGTAGGTGGAAGAAGCCAAAACTCATTTAAAATTCAAAACCGAAGAGATTATCCTCCACTGAGAGCTCAAAGCAGCATAGAAGTATCTCTCATTGAAAGCTCAAAACTGCAGAGAATTATTCTCGTAAAAAGGTAAAAACCTCACAGACTTATTATTTCCATTCAAAACCTCAAAGATATAATGTTATAAATAAAATATCTCTTTCAAAACTTCAGAAAAATATTCCGTTTAAATGTGAATAGGAAACATGAAGTTTGGAGTCACAATAATATATATTAAAAAAATATTAAAGATATTTTAGATTACAACATATTTTAGATTACAATGTATCTAGATAATGATACATTTAAAATCTTATTTCAATAAAATTGAAAGTTAATCTAGGATAGTGTTGCTCCTAATGCAACAACTACAATATCAAAATTAATAATTTAATTTGTACTAATAATTATATGAATATATTTAACACAATATTGAAACTTTAATATCCATAAAGATTTGATTAGAAAATGAGAAATAAAATTGAAATTACATATATAAATTTGATTAGAAAATGCTTGCTATGGATAGGGTATTGATTTATTCAACTTTGTTTAGGTTAGAAGGAAAATATATATGCATTAAAAGTTTTTCATATCTACAATTATAAAGTGAGTAGTATAAAGTCTTTTTACTTAAATAATTTTTAAAATAGTATTTAGTGTATTTTAGTCTTTGTTTTATAGTGATATTTTAAATAAATATAATGAAAATATTTGTAATAAATTATGTATTTGTAATAATGAGATAAAAGTATTTACATTTTAATTTAGTATCATTTTAATTTAAAGATTTTTATTTTGGAAACTAGTTCTCAAGCTCTCATTTCCTTGACATTTAAGCTCCTAAAAAGCTCCCAAACTCCCAACCAAATAAGAATATTTCCTACCAATTCTTAAATAAAAATGTACCAAATTTCAGAAATGCTAAAAATACTAAGAACAATTCCCATACAACTATGTAAATAATTTATTCAAATTTTATATTTATTAAATAATTATTTAAAAACAATTCTTAAATAAAAATGTACCAAATTTCAAAAATGCTAAAAATACTAAGAACAATTCCCATACAACTATGTAAATAATTTATTCAAATTTTATATTTATTAAATAATTATTTAAAAATAAATAACAAAGATATTATTTTTTATAAATTTTTATTATTAAATATTTATTCTATTTCAATACATTAAAATAATAAATTATCTTAAAATGTCAATACCTCTATCAGCCTAAATAATTTTGTCAACATTTTTATTTTTATTTTTTCAGTTTTTGAAAAATAAAAAATTTGGCACTTGAAAGCACTTTTCAATACATTAAAATAATAAATTATCTTAAAATGTAAATACCTCTATCAGCCTAAATAATTTTGTCAACATTTTTATCTTTATTTTTTCATTTTTTGAAAAATTAAAAATTTGAAACTTGAAAGCACTTTGTCAACATTTATAAATAACATATTATTTTTTATAAATTTTTATTCTATTTCAATACATTAAAATAATAAATTATCTTAAAATATCAATATCAATACCTCTATTTTAAACATAAATAACTTTTTCAACATTTTTATCTTTATTTTTTCATTTTTTGAAAAATTAAAAATTTGAAACTTGGTGATAATTAAGGTACCCTTCCAAGCTCACTATATTACCTTCTTTGATGATTCTCACTCCATCCATTTAAGGTTATCATAGGAGTGAGGTCAAATAATTGGGTTGAAATTTTTGCTTTAAAACTTTTCTTAATCTCGTTGTAAATGTCGTTGTATAAAGAGAACAAGAGGTGTTTCAAAAATTCGTATTTTGAAAATTGGATATTATATATATATATATATATATATATATATATATATATATATATATATATATATATATATTATATAATAATTATTATCCTTATTATTAATTACATTTTTTTTTAAGGCAATCTAAAATAATAATTGTTATTTATTATTTTATTTTTTTTCATTATGAATATTTCACCATATATTCTAAAAACTCATTTTGTTAGAGGGAGATTCCTCAAAGTCATCTTAGAGTGCCTTTAAGAATATATGGAATCATTAGAAAAAAAACCCGAAGAAAGAGATGTCAAATTCCAAATAGAGTTAGAATCATTAGAAAAAAGAGCTGAAGAAAGAGACCTAAAACTCCAAATAGAGCTAGAGAGAATGCTTGATAAAAAAATTAAACTCTTCGAAGATATGATTTAAACTATGGAGGATAGATTGTTAGGGTTCAAGAGCCAATTGCAGACAATGGAGGATAGCATTTAAGAAATGGAAAAAACAAAAACAATGAACCCAATATGGAGAGGTTGAAGAAAATCACAAGTTGAGAGATTGGATTAAAGATCTAGAAGAAAAACTAACCAACAACTTGACCCTCACTAGTCTATAAAACAAATTGGATATCAAACCCATCAAAGGGGAAATGAATAAGCTAATCGAACTAGATCATGAGCGTAATAAAAGAGCCTTGAACCTCATAATTTTTTGTATAAAAGAACAAAAAGAGGAGGATACATTAGCAATAGTAAAAGAACAATTAAAAAATCAATCACAAATTGAAACAACTTACCTCACAGAAGAAAAGAGGCTAGGAAAAATAATTGATCATGAAAATAGGTTGATCTGTGTCAAATTAAGTTGTAATGACCATAAATATAGCATACTCAGTAAATCTTCGAGCTAACTCATTCCTGAATACCAAGAAAAATTAAGGAAGGAAGTTCAAAATGTAATATAAGCCAGGAAAGAAGGAAAATGGGAAATAATTAGAAATAAAAAATCTATTGTTAGGGATAGAGACTAAAAGGATAAGAATAAACATGAATTTGGTACACTTAGAATCCTTTTTTGGAACTATCATGGCTTTCCATGGCGCAAAGGTCCTATGATAAGTTGGATCCTGAGTGATATTGATATTATTTGTCTAGTTGAAACTTGGAAGCATGAAGAGTCTAAAGTCCCTAACATAGAAGGATTTGTCTTGTGGTCAGCATAGAATAAAAAGTCCTACAGAAGAGGGATAGGAGGCATAGATTGTTATATTAGAAAGATGATTTCCCCTCACACTCAAATTCATAAGATCGACCCTCTTAATTAGTACATTTAGATAGAAATTTCAGACATCAATGTTAAGAAGATGTACATAATGATTTGCTATTTTCCCCCTATTAATTCTACTTTTTATAAGAAAAACAATCTAGATAGAAATTGTCCCTATAATAATTTATAACACGATATTTATAGTTTGAAAAATGAAGGTAATATCCTCTTGCTAGGTGACTTTAATGCTAGGACTACAACTAACCAAACTACTCTTTTAAGAAACGATTCCAACCATAATCCTTTATGGCTATATGAGGACCTTGTTTTAGCTAATAACTACAAAAAAAATCTCTAACGACCCAGCTGCGAATTTATTTGGGACTGAGCTAGTGAAACTCTACAACTCTCAAGACCTAATAATTTGCAATGGAGTAATGAACTGACCAAACTCCAACCAGATGACTTGTATTCATGGACTAGGTAGTAGTGTTGTAGATTATGTGATATTTGATATCCCCATTTCTAACCAAATAGTAACTTTTGACCTTTTAAATGACCATGAACCCGACTCTCATCATAGAATTTTAACCCTAACTCTAAACTTTGCCTTGCATAAGAGCATCATTGAAGAGAATTCTAATAATCAAAGACAAGTGTTATTTGAAAAAATTAAAGTTGTTCGTTTCTTAAAGTATTTAAATAATGAATTACATATCCTAACTTATAATAACAACATTGAATACTTCTATCATAATTTTACAACTACCCTTTCCACTTATATTAACAAGTTCTCTTTCGAGGTGTCCTATAAAAAGAATAATAGAAAAACCAACCCTGGGTATGATAAAGAATGTAAGATTGCTAGGAAAGTCATTAGGGATACTTCTAATGAGTCCTTAAAACTTGATAAGATCAATACGTACAAATCCTTATTTAAAAGGGAAAAAATGTACTATATCAACAAAAATCAAGAACAACTTTCACAACTATCTAAGATTGATCCTAAGAAGTTATGGAGGAAAATTCTAATCTGCAATACTAAAGAAAATAAAATGATTCCCTTAAGGGATTGGAATTCCTACCTTAAAAATATTTACGAGTTCCCTAATGACATGGACACCATTCCTATTTTCCCTACACAGAGGATGGAGTTTTTTCTTTGGATGACATAGAGTTTGAGGTTAAGTGGCTTGAAAATGGGAAAGCTAAGGACATTGAAGACTACCAAGCTGAAATTTTTAAAATAGGAGAGCCTATCCTCATCCCTCACATACGCAAGATMTTCAATTTAGCAGTTAAGAAGGGCTTCCCTAAACCCTGGATGAAAATCCTCATTGTTCCTATCTGTAAAAATGGGGATAGAAACATTCCCTCTAATTATAAGGCCATTATGATTAGCTCAATTTTTTCCAAGCTTTATGGAATTATTTTGGAAAAGAAGATTATTCTTTGGATAGAAATTCACAGTAAAAGAGACAAAGTCCAGGTCGAGTTTAGGAGATATCATTCAACTGTGGACCATCTTGTTACCTTCAGGGTCATTATAGAGGAGTTTTGCAATACTAAAACCAATATTTTTTGTTGTTTTGTTGACTTTAGAAAACATTTTGACACGGTTCCAAGGAAAAACATTTGGGATAGTTTGGAAGAGATAAAAGTGTCTTTCGAGTTGAGGGTTGCTACAATAAGGTTGTATGGGAATGTTATTCCAAAGTTTAAGAACACTGAGGGCTGCTCGAAAGATATTAACTACAATATTGGAGTTAAGCAAGGTTGTCCCTTGTCCCCTACCCTTTTTGGCATATACATTGACAAGTTAGAAGACTGCTTGGAATAAGCAGGTTCTTTCATCCATACTGTCACTGGTACAGTCATGAATCTTCTTCTTTATGTTGATGATATCAGCCTTATGGTGAGGAGTCCCCACGATATTGGAAAGAAACTAAGAATCCTCAAGGATTTTTTCTCTAATACGGGTATGACTATTAATATTGAAAAGACTAAAGTCATCTTCATTAAATCCAATAATATAACTTATGATACCTTCTTATATGACAACAACAACAACTTGGAGGAAGTGATTTCATACAAATATATTGGAATCAATATCACCACAAGCTCAACTGGAATTATAGCATTGAGAAAAAGATTATTGGGGGATGATAAACTTATTATGGGCTTCAAAACAATTGTCAATCAACCAATATTTGGATATGGGATAAGAAGAAATTCCTCTTTGAGACTCTTGTTACACTTGTTATTCTATATGGATGTGAAGTTTGGGGATGCAATATCTCTCGTGAATCTTGGAGAAATATATAGCAAATACAAAACAATTTATAACCTATAATCCCAAAATTGAAGGAAATAGGCCCTATCTCATCCTTCTGTTAATGGCAAGCCTTTTCCCCATTGATAACACAACTATGACTAGATAACTAATGTATAAGAACAAGTTAAACAACATGGAAGACAAGAGGCTTCCTAAAATTGCTTCAAAATCCAGTCGTAACCACCTTCGACTCAAGTGAGTATGGCATAAGATGCCAAGTATTGGCTAAGCCATTGGGGAGTCATGGAAGAGACCAATTTGTGGAATACAGATACTATTAAAAATATCATAAATCAAAATTTAAGGAGAAAATGTGGTGTGACAAAGAGTTAGAGGAAAAAAGAAAATCAAGGTATTATAAGGATCTTCTAGATTAGGGTTGATTACATCAACCCTAATCTCACGAGTTCCATAGTGAAACTGGGCGCTGGTCAATTCCTAAAATGCCATGGGATGAAAGAGTGTGTCACCTTTGTGACACTAAGAAGGTTGAGGATGAAAAAAACTCTCTTAGATTGTCCAACCTATACCCAAATTAGATCTCAATTTCAAAATATTTGTCACACTACCAACCTTCCTAACCTTTTAATTCAAAAAAACTATGGTGATCTTGGAAAGTTGAATCTCTATAATCCCTTACCCTCTTAAGGTTCGATAGACCAATTTAGTCTTAATGAAC
>JASDQU010101117.1:37908-57736 GCA_032191745.1 Picea mariana
CCGCTACTCATCACCCTCCTCTAGTATCTCTAATTCGGTACAACATTCCATGGAGTATCAAGAGGAGGAGGGGAATTCTTCTAGTGTTTGAATTGAAGATAAAATGTGGGGTTATGCAATTCTAGAGGAAGAGCTTCCTCAAATTAATGAGGAGGCTCTTAGCCGACCTCTCAGGGAAAATGCATAGAACAAAGATCCTAATTATGAGGAGCATAGAGGCAATGAAAATGAAAACATTTTCTAGAAAAAAGTGAGCAAAGAATGGAAGAATGAATCACCCACTTTTTCGACGACCAATTGTAGCTCATCTTTGACCTCCGTAGGGATATGGGAGAGAAAAAGAATTGTCACGAGTAGATGAAGAGGAGAAAACACAGGATTCAAATGATTCTTTCAACCCTTTACTATGTTTATCTTTCCCTCTTCGTGAATACTAATACGAGTGTCATTATGGTGCCATGAATTGGTGGGCGTTTGACTCTTGTCCTCATAATCAAAAGTGATGGGGTGGTGACTGTGGTCGGTCATCATCTTCATCGCCATTCTAGTATGGCCCAACTAAATGGTCCAATGAAATAACCAGTCCCTCATGGCCGGATCTGCAACCAGATATCCATATCTACTGTGGTTTAAATTAGACATATATGTCAACCTGATTCTGGTAAACTCCCTTAATGCCATATTAATGTTCTTCATGTTGGATGGGGTGGGTGGAAGCATGTGTTGCCTAGGGATTAGCATTAGGTCACCTTGTGGAACCCATGGCACCATGAGATCYTGTCTCTCCCCCATATGTTTCACCACAATTAAAAATAAGGCTCAAAACCAAATTTTTTCATTATGCATTTTTATTCATCCAATTAATTACAACAATAAATTAAAAAAAAAATAAATMTTTGAAGCACCTTTAAAGAAAATAAAATTAAAACATCAAAAAACCATTGAAAAAGAAAAAAAAAATTTAAGAAAAACTTTCAACCATTGAGAAAGAAAAAAAATTAAAGAAAAACTTTCAACCCAATTATTTGACCTCATTCCTAAACCAACCTTAAATATAAGAGAGTGCCATAAAAAAATATTGCTAGCTCATAAGGGGATCTTTTTTAGCACCATGAAAGTACTCCCGAGTCTCACATTTTTAATTTTTTTAAAATTAAGTATACTTAATAAGATAAGAGGTATTTACATCTTAAGAAGATTTATAAGGAGGTATTTACATCTTAAGAAGATTTATAAGTTTAATATATTGAAATAGAATAAATATTTAATGAATAGAAAGTTAAAATAAATTATTTATTATAAATATTTAAAAAAAAAATAATAATAAAAAGAATTGTGTTTTACTTGTATATGTACATGGAAATCTTCTTCTATGATGATGGTTAAAGATTTTTAATAATTTTATTATTCTAACCATTTAAAAAAATATTTTTTATATAATTTTTATTATTAAATATTTATTTTAATTAATTTTTAATGAATTTTTATTATTAAATATTTATTCTAAAATTTTTAAATAATAAATAATATATTATTTTTCATACCATTTTTTAATGGTATGAAAAATAATATATTATTTATTATTTAAAAATTTTAGAATAAATATTTAATATAGACAGTTAAAAAAATTATTTATCACAATTATCAATTTTAAATAATAAATATTTAAAAATAAAAATGGCATAAAAAACTAATTAGAATAAATATTTAATAATAAGAATTATATAAAAAATATATATTTTTTAAAATGGTATGAAAAATAATATATTATTTATTATTTGTTCCCGAGGTGTAGGAAAGTAGGTGACGGAGTATGTTGTTAAGCCACTCCGTGTTGTTAAAGTCATGGGTTTGAAATCTGCAGGGACAAAAAATCTAACCATGTTAAGGGTTGGTGTGGCTTAGGCATGTGCGATCCCTAGGTGGTGCGATCCCAAGGTGATTTTGATGGCTTAGATACCCTTGAGTTTCTCAAGCCATAGGTTAATCTCGTAGCCAAGGGGTCCAAACAAATTAACAAATATTTAATTTTTTATATCAAATTAAAAAATTATTTAAATGTTTTTTAAATAAATATTTAATATAGACAAAATTAAAAAATTTATTTATCACAATTATCAATTTTAAATAATAAATATTTAATAATAAAAATTGCATAAAAATAATTAAAATAAATATTTAATAATAAAAATTATATAAAAAAATATTTTTTTAAATGGTTAGAATAATAAAATTATTAAAAATCTTTAACAATCATCATAGAAAAAGATTTCCATGTACATATACAAGTAAAACACAATTCTTTGAAATTAAATTAAGTTTAATAATTTTTACATTTTTGAACTTAAATTAAGTTTAAATATTTTGTAATTATTTATTTAGAGATTTATTTATTTGATTTTATAAGTTAAATTAAGTTTCAATTATTTAGCCCAAAGGGGTTGGATTCAATGGTGGAAAGCGATGAGTTTTTCACTATTGGGCAAGGTTCAATTTCCATGAGGGCATCATCTGAAGCCATGGGGGCACCTTGAGGTAGTGGTCGAATGTGTGGTTGCACCCAAAGATATTATATTAAATGATATTGTGACCCGTGCACATATAAGTGGATCAAATCCCACCCCCATGATCTTCAATTTTTTTATCACGTATGGGGTGCCACGTAGCAGAAGGAGGCCACACAACCCTCCCATGAATTCTACTATAAATATGGCCAGTCGTCATCCCTCACCTCGGTCTTGAATGAAGGGCGAACTCAATTACTTGCAGAGGAAGGGAGGACAACTCCCTCCTGTCAATTTAATGGCAGTCTTATGGATTCATGGTCGGAGGCAGGTGAGTACAACAATCATGTTCGTCCCTTGGATATCTCTCCCACTCAGCCCTGGCTTGCACTATTTCACCTTCGAGCTCTGTCACCTTGCTCGTTCCAAGAATTGGGTTATTGCACAGTGGGTTCTCTTGGCTGTAATTCAATGGATTCTTCGCCTCCCTGGTTCAGCCATGCTAAGAGAGAGAGGAAAGTCGAGGTGAGGACTTTCCTGGTACAGTTATGCTGCCTAGAAGAGACGCCTACAAAATTTGGAATGGGCCCTGTCCATTGTTAGGACTTAGCACACTGCGAGGCCACAAACTCCACCAATGGCCTACGTCGAGGATGAATCCCCAGAGGAACCTATCTAGGTTCCACCAGAATCCCTCCTCTACACGGTCTCAGACGATTACTTGTGCCCCAACACCAACAAAGCTGATACATGTACTCAGGCTACCATGGAAGGCGCTACATGTGCTATTTAGGAGGAATTCCTAGAGGAACTCCTCCACATGGCTCCAGGCACTTACATCTAGGGTAACACAGGTGAAGCAGATGCAGGAGCTGTGGCAGAAAAGGATGGAGCGACCGGTAGTACGCAGGAGAATTTTCCCATCTCTGCGCCTCCATCACTGAATGCAATTCTAGAATTCGACCTAGCTCCCCCCAACCTCTTAAGCCCAGAGAATCTGGAGCTCATTTTCGATCTCAAAAGATACATGGCGGACCAGCTTCATCGGGACACCCTCATCAGCAATCAGATTGATATGATGTTCAATGAAATTTCGATTGCACCGACCAAGCAGCGATGCCCAACCTGTGCACAACCCTTCGTGATACAACCCAACAATGACACTCTCCCTGGAGCTTCAGATGACAGATCCCATGGTGTCAATGATTAGTTTTGTGCAGTATTTTGAGCTCCACCAGCACAATGATGGTGTTTCCTACTTGTTACTATGCACTGCTACTCTACATAATTCTTGTCTAGTTTTCTTTTTTCATAAGTTGTTAGTTTGTTCTAGCTTGCAAAGACAACTTTGTCAGAACAATCATCTGCCACCTTCTCTGGTTTCCAATTGGTAGGGAAAGTGGCGGATGCCTTTTTTGGCCAAAAGTATAATAGGCAGCTACCTGTTCCGGTTTCCACTAGTTTGACAGAACATGTGGCAGGCCAATGACATGTGTCTATTTTGTACAGTGACAACAAAGTAATAAGATTTACCCCTTTTTATTTACAAAAAAAAAATTAGTTATTTATTTAAAAACTAGTTATTTGATTTTAATATCATTATTTATAAGATAAAATTTTATTTTTTTAAATAAAATATAATTTAAAACTCTACACAAATAAAAAAATTAAGTAAAGCACATGAAAACCTAATTAATATTTCAAAATTTAGACTTTTATATATCTCAAAATATGAAATCATAATATAAACAAGTACGCATGGCATTGGCATGCGCAATACCTGCTGCTAGGTATGAAGATTGATAGCCATAAGATACGAGCCATAATTTTTTTTAGATTTGCATATGCCAGTAACTTTGGCATTAATAAATTTGATATCATTATTGGTTGCATTAGTACGAATTCTACAAGATGGCCCCATCTTTTGACAGTATATATTAAAAAAATTAAATCCTAATGTTAAACTATGTGAAAACTTCACCGATTTTTTTGTAGCCTCCACTTCAACAACAAGGTTGCGTGGCACCGTAGTCCCTGCCAATGAGGTTAGAAAACAAATTGTGGAAAATGGGGTCGAATTGTAAATGATGGAAATGTTGTGTGCAACATGTATATCACAGAACATGGGGCAAAAGTAAATGACACTTGGCATGTAGAGCACCATTTATTTTTTGAAAGTATATAACAAACTAAAAATTTGTTGATAGTGGAAGAAATTTTTTTGAAATTTAAATGCATTTTCCATATGGACTGGTGAAAGATAAAAATGTATGAAGACATAAATTTGAAAGGAGATATGAAAACAATTTTATTTGAAATATGTAAAAAAATAAAAGTTTGTTACATACTACTAGAAATTTTGAAATTGTATATGATGGATATGTTGTATGCAACATGTATATCATGGAACATGGGGCATAAGTAAATGACACTTGCCATGTAGAGCACCATTTGTTTTGAAATATATAAAAAAATAAAGTTTGTTACATATAAAAATTTAAATGCATTTGTCAACATGGGGCATAAGTAAATGATGCTTGGCATGTAGAGCACCATTTATTTTGAAATATATAAAAAAATAAAAGTCTGTTACATATAAAAATTTAAATGCATTTGTCATACAGACCGGTGAAAGATAAAAATGTATGAAGACATAAATTTAAAATGAGATAAGAAAACAATTTTATTTGAAATATGTCAAAAAATAAAAGTTTGTTACATACTACTGGAAATTTTGAAATATACAAAAAAATTAAAGTTTGTTACATATTAATCGGAATATCAATGTGTTTGTCATGTATATTGGGATTGGGGCTCCCGCGGACCATTAGAGAAATATGTACAAGAAACAAGACCGTAGAAAGAAGATAGAGTGTAATACTTGCAAAAGAAATAAATTGAAAGGTATAAGTGTTTGCCTACACATCTCTATTTAAGAAAGTGGAATAACTAGGTTGAAAAACAAAGCAGGATGCGATCAATAGACTTACATTGAGGGTACATATGAGCCCTTTGGATATTTTCTTGTGGTTTCCGTTTCATTGATGTCACCGACGACTGCGGTTTCAATGATGTCGTCGACGACTGCTGGAATCCTGGCAACTGCCTGTTGCCTTTCGTCGACAGCCTGCTTCAATTACCTTTCAAGAAATTCTTGAATGTAGCTTCTCATTGGGGTGATGTTGATCTCATTCTGGGTTGAAAATATCGTTTTCTAATTCCCGAAAGTTGATAGAAAGATTACACAGAGCCTGATGAATTTCCTCATTCTGTACTGAATATTTGACTAGCCAGTCATCGACGTGAGCTCAAGGAGATCCTTGATATCCTTCTGGTATTGCGCAATTGCTTGCACAATCTGGTCAATCTTTTCTATGGCTGGGAGTTCGTTTCCTTCCGCGGTGTTTGGAAGTTTCCCAAAAATTTCTCCCACTTTGTGTTCCATTTCGTTCTTGTGTTCCATCTCCTTCCGAGTTTCAGATTTGGCCTGCTCATACTCTTTTTCCAACGCTTCCCACTGCTTTGTTGCTTTCTGTAGCTTGACTAAGTTCTTATGTGCCCGAGACTGCATCTCGTGGTTGACACTAACCTGTAATTTGTGCAGTTCCCTTGACGACTTCCGTGTTAAGACCAATTGAATGTGGTCCAAATCCTTCAGTGGTGTCTGTCCCACTATTTCATCCATTCGCAGCATGCTTGGTTTTATGTGGACCATTGCGTTTTCATGTGGCATTGGGAGGGTCAAGTCTCGTTATTCGATCTCCACTCTTTCATTGTTTTGTGTTGTCAACTTCTCTATGCCTCTGCTGCTACTTGCTCTCTGGGCTTCTCCGAGTGTCTTGAGGAGATGTCTTATTTTTGCCAGCTCTTTCTGTAGATTATCCCTGTGATGTGTTGTGTGGTCGAAGTCTTCCGCTAGACAATCCTGAACCATTTTGGTGATCATTTCTCCATCGTCCTCCATGATCGTCAGGTTTGGTGATGCTTGTTGTGCCTTTGATTTCTTGCGCGAGCCTGCAGCCTATTTAGCCAGTCTCTTATTTCCCCCAGGCTCCTATGCAATGGGGTTTGGGGCGGTCTCCTGCGTTCCCTTAGCTTGTTTTGGTTGTTCGTTGGTCTCTTTCTACCCCTTCTAGGTTCCTGTCTACTTTGACCCTTCGCTTGCTAGAGTTGGTTTGTTTTGGCTCGTCCTTGGTTTCTTGGGCACTGGTTTTTGCGGAGGCTGTGTTTCCGCCTACATTGCCTCTTCTTTTGCGGGTCCTTTCGGTAATTCCAGGGGAATGGATGGGATCTTCCATTAAGCATGCCATTTGCTGATGACCATTTCTATATCACCTTCTGTGATGCAGTAGCGCATCGGTAGCCACTGTTTATTAGGATCCTACCTTGGTTGTATCCACATGGCTTGCTGTGTTGCCTAGAAGTTAGCGATGTTCCGGTATCATGAGACAGCTTCTGGTGTTATTCTCCATGACTGGTTAATATATTCCTGCATATCCTATAGGTATGCTTCAAAGATGATCCCATTGTCCCTCTTCTGTCTGGTCTGTGGCCCCGATCTCAGTACTTGATATCTTGCTCCCTCGGGCTGTGGTATCGTAGCAAAAACTACATATTTTGGTTCTCGCCATCCCATGAAGTCTATAAGGGTTATCATCCATAAGTAATGAAATTTTGTGCCAAGTTATTGCATGTCCCTGCAGTCCACTTGGAATAAGTTTAACAGATAAGGTGCCCATCTCACGAAGGTGCCTTCTGTGCACTGAGTTGCAACTATGATGACTCCTGCTGGTACTTCATCTTTGCGGCATTTTATTAGCAACTTACAAGCTAAGATCTTTACGCCCAATTGTGTTGCTAGGTTGTTGATTCATTTGATTATAATGCCTCTTGTCCCCCTCGCTATGCCGTATTTCTTCTTCATTTCCTCTACTAACGCTTTTTCCTTGGATTTATCATCTAGAATCAGCGCAGGATCCATACCCCGGTTGGGTAGTCATGTTATCTATGCGATAAGGTCCACTGTTATGGGGATGGGTCTGTCCAACCATATATCCCCACCATGCGTAACTGCTAATAGTTGCTTGATGCATGCTGTCGCGTACCGACCTCTGCCAAAGTGTGGGAGTTGTAGTAGTCCTAAAATGTCGGTTCGGTCTAGTTCCAACTGCCCACTGATGCGGCTGGTTGATTGTTTCTCCAAGTTGGTTGACCACTATGTTCTGCATAAACACTCTGGGTGCAAGTTCTGGGTACTTAGTGTCATCTGAGACATCATGGTCAAAATAATTGAGCTTCCCAACGTGACCTAATAACTGCGGCTCTACCTGTACTCCCTCTGGTATGTGTGGTAGCACAATTTCTGTTGTCAGTTTATTATGAGGTGAGCTCGGTATCAGAATTCTATCTTCCTGCTGTGGTGGTTGGTACGAAGTTCCAACAATTCCTGTTTGCTGCCTTGTAAGCCATTTTGGCCAAGCCGAGGTAGTTCCCATGGTCTCTTCTATCTATTGACCAAGGCTGGGTACCTAGGACTCGTCGGATTGTCCTTTTGATCCTTGATTCTGTATCATGCCGTTACCTTCTGTGGCTGGGTTGGTGCTTTATGGTTTCACTTCTTATTTAGGTTCTGCTTCTTCATTCAGAGGTTCATGCAGTTCTGCTTGCATGTCCTCTTTCATTTCCTATGGTTGTGGATGTTGAATCTCTTCCAGTATCGGTGTAGGGCTCAATGATGGTATCTCTGGGGATGGGATCTCATCGATATCGATGATCTTCGGTTGCTACTGCTCACTTTCTTTCAATGGTCCTCATGAGCTAGTTTGAACTCTAGTCGGTCTAGCGATCGAGCCTGATTCAATGGACTTCGGTGGTGCCATAGTGGTGAGGTGTTGATCATTTGTTATCTGTAGAGGACTGTGATCTCTCTATGTTCGTTCGAGCTACTGTTGCTCTCTTTGTGTTCTTCTTTTGTGAATAGACAAGTTTCTTCCGTTCTCGTATGTTGTATGGGATTGTCCTGAAGCTTATCGAAGATGCTTCCTCCATGATGTGATTGATGCACCATAATTGTGCATTCAATGCATGTGCAGAAGTTTCGTACTTTACATTATGCTTCTTTGGCCGTTTCCAGTTGGCGTGTTTAATGTGACGTTCCATCAGTCCTTGCCATGCCTTAATTCCGCTTTGTGCTATCCTATCGTCCTACTTTTTCTGAATTTCTGTTTCCCTCTCGTTTGTCTTAGGCATGTGACCATTAATCTTTCCTTTACTACATTCATTTTTCGAGTGTCCTGTGGCTTTTTCATGGATTTTTGGTTTTTTCTCTTTTTACTGCGCGGTGGGTGGTTGACTGTCCTTGTACAGCTTCAGTCAACTCACGTTGATCATTCCTTGGAGGTCTTCTCCTCCTAGATCTCTTAACTGTACAGCTCCACCGTCTGTTATAGATTTGACCTCGTATGGTCCTAACCAATGCATTCTCATCTTTCCTGGGTGCTAAAATGATTTGCTGTTGTAGAGAAATACTAGATCTCCTTTCGTGAAAGTCTTCTTCTTAATGTGTTGATCATGCCATGCTTTGTCTTTGGCCTTCTGCACTTGTTGATGGAATCCTACCAGGATTTGTTCTTCCTCCATTGCTAACAGCTAATGTAACCTTTCATGTAACGCGTTGCATTCTGTCATTTGTGTGATAGTGGCTACGCGTAAGATGGGTATTAAAAATTCCAATGGTACTACCACTTCTTGGCCATAGACGAGTTTGAATGGTGTGTGCCCTATCAACTTCTTACATGTCATCCTATACACCCATAATACTGCTGGTACTTTGAGGTCCCAATCATCTCTATTGATGTTATAGATCTTTTTCAATGCATTCTCTAGAACTTTGTTGAAGGCTTCTATTGTGCCATTCGCCCGTGGGTGATACGGTGTGCTTTTATGGTGGTGAACTTCAAATTCTTCGAGCATCGTGCAGATGGTGATATTTATGAAATGTGTGCCTTGATTGCTCATCAGAACTCTTGGGCATCCAAACCTAGTATTTACTTATTCGAATAAAAAGTGTGCAGCGGTCTCTGCGCTACAATCCTTTACTGGTGCGGCTTCCACCCATCTTGTTAGGTATTCCGTCGCGGTGACAATGTATCTTTTCCCTGTTCTTTTAGCTGGTGCATTAATAGGTCCCACAAAGTCTATTGCCCATTTTTCAAATGCCTGTAGTGTCACTTGCGGTCATAACAACATCTCATCCCTTCTATTGGGTTTTCCTACCCTTTGACAGACATCGCATCCCTGACAGTATTCTTTCAAGAAAGGATGATTTTAGGGGCTAAATTTCACTCATGGGCTAATTTTCCATGGTTTTTCCCAAAACAAGATTCACTATTTTAAAAATGATTCGCCCAAATTCTATAGGATAAAATTATTTTACCTTAAAAATCGTCAAAATTTTACAAAAAATATATAAAATCCTTAGAAATTTGAATATTTTTACAAAAATATCGCCAAACATTTATAGTTGGCATATGAAGGATTAATAAGATTTGCCAAGATTTGTACATTTTAAAATAAATTTCCATCCTTAAAATCATCCCTGCTTTCAAGTCCTTATGGATCATTGGCCACCATAGTCCTGCGCAAAGTACCTTCTGCGCAGTAGATTTTCCTACATAATGTCCTCCTGCCAATCCCTCGTGGGCTTCTAATAAAATCCTTGGTCGTTCGTGCTCAAGCACGTACCTTCGTAAAATTCTATCTACACCCATTTTATATAGATGTCCTGCAATCAATTGATAGTCGGCTGCGCAAACTACCAGGTTCTTCTTCTGCGCGGTGGTATACTCTTGCGGTGTGGTACCTATGCTCAAGTACTAGATAATATCTGCAAAGTAGTCATCAATAATTTATACCGAGAATAGCTGTACATCCGAAAAATTGTCTTCTATGTTGGTGGGTTCTTCTCCTTTTGTGACCCGTGATAGGTGGTTAGGGCCTGCATTTAGTTTCCTTGGTTTGACGATTACTTCGAAGTCAAATTCCTGAAATAACAGTAACCATCGACATATTCTCCCCCCCAACACTGGCTTGTTGACTAGGTACTTTAGGGCTGAGTGATTTGTAAACATATTAAAACTTTTTCCCAGTAAGTAGTGTCTAAACTTCTGAAGTGCGTCAACCATAGCTAGGCCTTCTCTTTCCATTGTGTTATAGTTCTGTTCTAAGTCAGATAGTTTTGTTCTTGCAAATGCTATCGGGTGATCCAAGTCTCCTATTCCTGGCTGCGCTAAGATAGCTCCCAGTGCTATCGTTGATGCATCTACATGCACATGGAATGTCTTTCCCCAGTCCGGAAATACTAATATCGGTGAAATGAACATTTTTTCCTTTAGGGTATCCAGACCGTGTTGACACTCATCGCTCCATTGGTACTTTGTATCCTTCCTTAGCATTTTTTCCATTGGTTCTGTGATCTGCGCATATCTTTTGATAAATTTCCGATAGTATCATGTGTGTCCTAATGTCGCTCATAGCTGACAGACTATTTTCAATGATGGTAAATTAATGATGACGACGATGTTTGTCAGATCGACCAATATCCCTCGTTTGCATACTATATGGCCCAATAGTATCCCAAACAGTGTTCCAAATATGCATTTATTTATGTTCAGTGATATCTTACACTCTCTGTATTGCTCTAGCATCAAGCATAAGACTTCTACATGGTTTTTCAACATACTATATACTGTCCAGTCGTCCAGATATACTTCAAGAAAATGGTGGATGAATTCTTTAAATGATACGATAACCACTCTAGAGAAGATTGTTGGTGCATTCTTCAGTCCAAAGGGCATGACTTTATATTGGTAAGATCCCCATTCCATCGTGAATGTGGTTTTGTATCTATCTTGCTATGATATCTTAATCTGATGGTAACCTGAGAATCTATTGGTGAATGAGTACGCTTCATGTCCCCCCATATTCTCTAGCACTTCATCCATGAACGGTGTAGGGAATGGGTCGTGTAGGTATGCATCTTTCAACTTCCTCAAGTCGACGCATATCCTGATCCCTCTTCCTTGTTTCTTGTCCTGTACGACCATCAGGCTTATCCGTTCTGATTTCTCGACTAGTTCGATTATGCCGGCTTCGAGCATTCGGTCAATCTCCTCTTTAACTTTCTATTTATATATAGGATTCAGTCTATATGGTCATTGTCTGATCGATCTCGCTTCGGGCCTGAGAGGTATTTTCATTTTTCCCAGTTCGCCTACTATACCTTTCATCTCTATAAATGTTGTAGGAAATAAGTCGCTATATTCGCAGAACAATTCTGTAATTCTTTCTACTGTTGGGTCATCCCAGTAGTCTCCAATGCTGACCAATTTGGGATGTTCCACTGTGTCGATGTTAAATTTCTTTACCTTGATTGGTGTGGAAATAACTTCAGATTCTATTTGTGGTCCCTTCATGTCTCTGTCACTTTCTACTTCTGCAATCTGAATGTCACATGGGTTCTCTTCGTCTGGTATGTCTTCCTGTACCTGGTAACATGACAATAGTTCCTTGATTGTTTGTTTATTTCGCTGCTGCTCTTTGGTAATACGTTCTACTTTTGGCTCCTCAATGAATATGACTCCTCTGATTCATTTTAGAGCTGTGTCTATGTTGGGGTTCTCATGCTCGAATGAGAAAGTGGTGGTAAATGTTTGTGGCAATGTCACCCATGTTATAGTTCCTTTACGCAGTTCTTGATCTGTATACCAATTCGCTGGTATGCCTTCTAATGTATGAATAAAGTGGTGAGGCCATTCCTCTAGTGGTGTCAATTTCCACAATGTTTCACACTCCATCAAGTGTTTCGTTGGTGTCCCTAATCCTTCATACTTTTGTTGTTTGTTGTTTTTCTGTGTTGCGCCGAACCTTATGCGCAGTAGCCTCTTACATTGGTACCAGTTTGTGATGGTCTCCTTGTGTGCGCCCCACCATCTGGCGGGTGTGGCCTTGAGTGCTAAGTCCAATGCTAGTAGCCTCTGGTTCTCTAATACTTCATCTTCATATTGTGTCAAGAATGTTTCCAAATCATTAAGTCCATGGAAACTGGGTGGTTTTGCGATTTCTATGCCTATCCATCGTACTGCGCGGTCTATTCTTCACATCTTCTCGTGGACACTTCATGTAGTCTCTGCTGCCGGTTTTCTAACCCGGTGTCTGAATCCATAGCACATGAATTAATACTACACCAACTGAGTACCCCATCCTCCTCGCACGCAGTTGTTCTGTACAATTGGCCTATTTCCTCTAAGTCTAGGCAAGTGGGTTCTATGAACCTTTCCACTTCTGATGGATCTAGTGGTGCTATAACCCTATAATATCTGGATTGAAATGTCATTTTTCTTGTCTTCAAATTAATTATGGTCTGGTTTTCAAATTCCCAGTCTAGACCGAGTAGTGCCGGGTATGGTGTTGTGCCATCTACTATTTCGATGACTTGAAAATCTGCTTTGGTGCACACACCATCAAGATCTACCATTACACCCTTGAGCCTCCTGATTGGTAGGACTCTGTGCTAGTTCGTTAGTTTTAATTGGACATTCGAATATCCCAAGGTTGGTTCTCCCATGCATTTCCAGGTTTTCTTGGGTAGTACATTTACTTCGGATCCTAGGTCCAGTATAATATCTCCCATATTGAAATCCCCAATGTTGGCATTCAATCTGAATTCCCTACTTGTTCTTCTCCTTGCGTGTAGGTGGTTCACAATCTTTGGTTCTAGCTTTTGTTCTGTCTCGTTGCTACATTTCTCTAATATGTTTTGCAATATTTTCATAGATGAAGGATCACTTAATATTTTGATGCATGACTGCAAAAAGTCTTTGATAATACTTACTTGTCCCTTGAGTGACATTCCTTTGGTATGATCCAATGATGGCGACATTTCATATTCCGGGGTTTCGTGGGCTAGTTGCATAGTGGAAGTCGACGCTGTGTCCTTCTTCTGAAATTCTTGTCTGGCTTCCTTAAAAGTCTCTTTTTCTTTGGGCTCATCGAACTACTTCCTTAGTTTAGTGTTCTTCCTTACCCACCGGTTCTATGCAGGTTCTTGTCGGGCTGTGTTGTTTCTTGTCTTCGTTCCTCCATGGGTGACTATGTTGATATTTTGTCCATCCTCCCTTGCTTTGACTAAAATACATTGAACATTCTGGTTGTTCTGGTTCCTTTTTTCCTGGATCTTTACTAACAGTGTTGGGAATTCCTCTATCACATGATCCAATGCACGACAATACATACAAGTTGTTGGCGACAGTGGGCATTCCCTTGCATAATGTCCCAGTTGCTAACAATTGTGACATGTGATTAGTCCTCTGCCATGTCTGAAGCCTCCTCTGGCTCGTCCTCCTCCTTGATAGCCTACTTTGTCCTTTCTTGGCACGTTATATGGTGGTTCCTGGTTGTACTGTACGATATTATATTGGGGTTGCGTTGGGTTGTACTGTGGCCATGTATTGTTGTATGGTTGTTGCACAATGTTGTACTGCTACTATGTAATATTGCATGGAGTTGGGGCTTGATTGAACTGTGGCGTTGCTTGCCCAGTCATCATTTTGGCTTGTACCCTGTAGGCGTCCGATGTTCTCTCCCGCATCAACTCCATAGTTCTGCAATCTTTTTCATCGTGGACTACGAACTTACAAAAAGTGAAATAATAATTCTCGGGAACCGTCTAGTACTTCTACATCATCGTGCAGTGATAAGGGTCGTGACTCAATTTCTTGCATATTTCACACCATAATCCTCCCTCTGGGAGTGGGTTTGGTAGACATGTTTCCATATACTGTGCGAATGTTGTACATTCATTGTTGTGGTGTCCTTATGTCCTGCATATGGTGCACCAAACAACTTCTCGTTTTTCCTTGTTCTTGTTTCGATTCAACTAAAATGTGAGGTTCTTCAAATCCTCCTTCAATTCTTCAATGATTGGGTCCGTCTGCTAGTATTGGTTCTCTTCCAGCTACAAGGCTTCTTGTAGCGTCTCAGCATCTGAAAATTTTGTTGTCGTAAGGGGTATTTTAGGTGTGGGAGTAGTGAGTTGAAAAACAGATGCCGGTGCTGCATTTCGTTCATAAGGTATTTTAACTTTCCCTTCAATTGCTTAAATCTTTGGTGAATATCCCATACAGATGCTCCTGGTTTCTGTCTGATCTCAATCATTTCATTCATGTACTGGTCCTCTGAGCTCAGCTTCTGGAACTCATTAATCAATAGCTTCTTGATTTTTGCCAGTGTCCTTGTCATCTCAGGAGCATATTTTGTGTCTAGACTCATGTATCATTCTAGTGCACGGTCTCTTAGCGTGATCACTAGCTGCACAAGTTTGGTATCTTCATCTGTGATCTGTTTTGCCTCCTAGATATTTTCTCAAATGAACAAATTCTTCTCTGGGTCTTCTGTTGCTTCTCCTTAGAATTCTGGTAATCTGATCGTGGGGTCATGTCCTGCCATTCTAAATACTGAATTGCTACCTCCACCGTGCAGTGTAGATACTTGACTAGTACTGCCTAAATTGGCTCCTCCAGTTGTTGCTCCTATGGTATATGTGCTTCTCACTATCAAACTTCCTCTAAACTTCGGTTGTCTAAACGATGATGTTCTCTTTGGTGTATTAGTCACACATGGGTTTATGGGTTCCACACTGACATTAATATGGAAAGGATGGATATCTTCTCCTTCTATTCTTGGGACTCTTGTTTTCCTCTCATAGGTTGCATGCAAGATTTCCTCAATCTTCTCCACAGCCCGGAGATCCTCTACCTCTCTTCATCGCTTGCCAAGCCCTCCCTCACGGCTACAACTCTTTTCTTGGTATTCACCTTATATTGGTAGGGTACTCCACTATAGGTCATTCCAAGTGACGCTAATATCCAGTTAAGTTGGTCATCATCCATCAAGATCGGGTCCAAGAATTCCTCCTCCTTCTTGCCTTTATCCTCTCCTTTGGCCATTTATCCTTCCCTCTATCAGTGCTTCCCCCTTTCCCCCATGCACGCAGGGAAGTTTAGCTGTCTGCTTCCATCGTCATTACACCTTTGTTATATAGCAGTATTTTAATCGAAGTATATAGTGATCGAATGTACCTTCTGCGAGGCCCGCATAGAAATTCTTTCTCTGCCATGTTGTATGACTTCACTGTGTCAATTGCAAATACTGTGATGAAGCCTGCCACAGTACTATCAAGCCAAAAGTCGACTGTGCGAGTGAATTTTTTGTTCACCTGTTGTAACTGGTCAATCTGTATTGGGGTCTAGTCTAGTTGTCAGATCCAGTTTGTCGCATGGTTATCTTTCAAACTTAGTATCTACTTCTGTAATAGGTGAGGAAAATCACAGAAAAAGACTTTGTGTAAATCCGTAAACACGTATTTATATARATATTTGCGAGGCATCAGAATAGGGTTTCTATTATCTTTCTGGGCAAACTCTAGCTCTTTAGTTCTCAACCAGCCTTCGATTTCTTCTTTCGTGGGGTTCCACGGTCTCAACATTCCCTTCTAGTGACTCARCRGTCTTCTAGTTTCACTCATTTTTTTCCACCTGTTTTCTATCTCATCTACTCAGTCCTTTCTTGTTCCTCCTACAATGACAACATAACCATTTGTTGGTTTTAACCTAYTGAACATCATTGCGCTACTGACCCRTGGTTTGTATCTTTTAGGGTACTAACAAAACCTAAAACTATCGTCCCTTCTGGTGGATTAGAAGGCARCACAACATACAAAATGCACTGCGCAGTCTCACCTGAGATAGATTTTATGGGTGGCTGTAAGACTTAAGTGTTTACAACCTAGGATTGAGTAGGAGATAGAGGGTCTGCGTTCTAAGACATTACTTATGATTTGTATTACAAATTACTGTTATCTGACCTTCAGGATTTAATAACGCAACAACAATGAACTAAGTAGTATACTAACTCATTCATTCATTGCATTCAACATTTAACTAACAAAAGTAAACAGAGATATGCATGCATTCATCACATTACATAGGTATTACCTTGGTTCACCCCATCCTGGCTCCTCAGCCTATGATTTAATCCTCAGGATCTACCTCCCGCTTAGCTCACTTGTTACAAGTAGTTCTCTTATCAAAACATTACATAACACAAGTTCAACTCTACAACAATAGTAAAGCTCAACCTTCACAAAATCTCCAAACCTCTTTTTGATAACTACTTTCCTATATTTATATTTATCAGGCTCTTCAGCCGTTTACACAAAAACTCTTACCCAAAACCCTAACTCTACTGTCATTAGGTCTTCCTTCTCCACATGCGTTCGCTCCTTCCTTCCAGCTGTCACCTCCTTCTTGCATGCGTGCGTGTTGTGCTTCTTGCCAGTTTTCGCTTTCCTCCTACACTCTTTCTTTCCCATGATTTCTCTTCCAATTATCATTCTTCTTCATGCACGCTTTCTTTCCCATTTTGGCCTGCTTCCAACATGAAAGATGTTGTAAAAAATTTCCAGAGACAAGGCGTTAAACATAGAAACCTGTTTATTGAACTCTTGCATGGTTAAGGGCAAGGAGTTTGTGATTAAGTCGGAGTCTTGGAAGTCGTTGGTTTTTCCAGCTAAGTCTATTCTTGACAGCCTTGTGAATAATTTATCTTTCTTCGATATGGATTGTTCACATGACTGAACAATGATATGCAGGTTCTTCACTTTTTCTTTCCAACATGCATTCAATTGATTGATCCGGTTTTTGGATGGAAGATCTTGTTCTATTCTTTTTGTTTCTGTCATATTGTTGAAAATGGAGCCAAAAGGAAGGACCATTTTTAAAAAGAAATTTTCTTCATCTTTTAACTCCGCCTGCAAATGTTCGAGCAAACTATGTGCCCTGGTTCCAAGGGAAGTGATGGTTTGTGATGTTTTCCATGCCTCAGTAATTAGCTCCATACTTTTCTTGATATTATTCTCCACATATCCTCCACAGGATGCGATTAGGGTGGAGGATGCTTTTACGTTGCCTGCAGGGGTGGCAGACATCGCTATTGCCAAAGGATTGACAAGCAATGGCATAGGAATAAAAGCCTCTTCCAATTCCTTGACCCGGTCCTTCAGGCTGGCATTCTCAGTCTCGATGCCTCCAATGGAATAATGAAGTGCTTCTCTACTCGTGGTGTGAAGTTGACAGATTTGGGACGATCGCATGTTGGCAAGGGAAACCTATGAACGAGATTTCCCTTTCTTATTTTTAACATATTTTTTCTCAATTATCATTTTTTTGGACTGGCTANTGGGACGATCGCATGTTGGCAAGGGCAACCTATGAACGAGATTTCCCTTTCTTATTTTTAACATATTTTTTCTCAATTATCATTTTTTTGGACTGGCTATCAAAAACAATTCTTTGGAACATGAAGGATTCATCTTCGTAAAAAATTTCGGTAACGGATATGTCCATTGGACGGCTATGTTGGATGGCATCTCCAAGATGATCAAGGAAGCGGAGCATGTTATCCAGATCAGTGTCAAGTTCCATGTTCTCACTCTGAATTTCCGACTCTTCCGCCTATCCCACATTTTTTTTCTCTTGTTCTCTACTGGAAGCTTGTGAGAACTATCAATTTTATAGTGAGGAGGGTCGTTATCTCCTCCTCCATTTGAATAACTTTGAGTTTCTTTGTTGCTATGGTGGGTCATTGGAGCGATGCTCTAGGATGTTGTACTTTTTGGAGTGCTATTTTCCGATTGAACACTCTTGTCACCAGGGCCTTTCCCCTATTGTGTGTACAATTTAGTGTAGCTTTGCACTGTGTCCATGTCTCCGACATCAAAGGCAAGAGAGTTGCTGCCACTATCTCTGTTTTCGAGTAGGTGTTTTTTTAAAAAACAATCGTCGACGCCAAGTGTTTGTAAATGTTGTCGAAAAATATTATAGGGGTCAAAACCTCTTATGATTTCAGCGTATCTCAGGTTGGAGATGCTAGAATGCACTGCAAATTCATCAATTTTCTTGACGTTTTTCAACACAAACTCCCCTACTTTCCAAGGTAGAGGAATGAACTATTTTTTCTCCTTCTTTTGCAACAGATGCAACTAGTAATTGTATTGTCATCCTACTTCTGCAACAAACATTCTATCTGTAATGTGACATGGAAGGAGAGAAGGTATTTTCGTGGAGCCAAAAATTCTTATGATAGTGTAATTATCCAAATGTTCGAGTGTTCCCTTCCTGTCCAAAAAAATGGTTGCCTGTTCAGATATGCAGGGAGAATCTTCTCCTAACAACAAAACTTTGAAAAMAGACACGAAGCCATTAAAAACTTCATAGAAATAGTGGGAAGCCTTGTGCTTCCACAAGGCCTGGTACCAGAATGTTACTAGGTGGAATTTGTAGTTGACATTCTTGGAGAGAGATAGTTGTGGAAACCAACAGGAATGCGCTATCGCAAAAAATAAATAGGAYGACATATAAAATTTCTTTTCCCTTTTGAATCTTGACAATTGGGAACATATTTCATGGGAAATTAACTTGCCCCAATAAAAAATGGCTTGTTCATTGACTGTGAAATACAAAATATAAAGAGCCATCTGGGAAACAATTGTTGTTGACTCTTGTCCCGTTATTCTTGTAAACAGTCAGGCAATTTCATGAAATGGATTTCTAAATGAACTCACCTTCAAGCTTGTAATATCTGTTGGAAAATGTTTAACAGGTAGTGTATGCTTGTCATTGATGGCAAGTACAACAGTGAAGATGGCATGAGTATAGAAAGAATGTAACAGATGGGCATCAGAAGCAGTTTGGGAAGACACTGCAGGAAGAATGTAACAGACGGGCATCAGAAGCAGTTTGGGAAGACACTGTAGAGGATGGTTGGCATGCTTTATAGGCAGTATGCGCTTGTCATTGATGGTAGGATCAGAGAGTGCATCGATGGAAAAACAGGAACAACGTCAGCTTAGGAGGAATTAGCATAGAGTCGAATGCAGTGCGTAGGTGTGCACCAGAGATGAGGTTAACTCATGGCTAAAGCTCAAGGGAGATAGCATACTTAGGATCACAGGCGGATCAAAGGTCGAGGCCTTTGACACTTAGAAATTCTTCCAAGTAAGGAGGATGCGTAAGCTTGGAGGAGAAGCATCAGTGATCGTTGGATCCCATCCCAAATTCCCGATGACCGTCAGCTCTCAATGTAGACAAGAGGAGCACGCAGATATGGAGGATAGATCTTGGGCATTAGATTCAAGCACAGGGTCTGACCACCGTTGGATCGAGGAGAACCTACACGTTCTTTAAAGTGCAAGGAGTAGAGGGCTCACA
>JASDQU010101117.1:68964-84373 GCA_032191745.1 Picea mariana
CCCATTAGTTCTATAGTGTGTTAGCATTATTTTTGTTCATGCCTTGATTAAACTCTATTTTGCTGAAACTCTACTTTACTGAACTTTGTTTTGCTGAAACTCTGCTTTACTGATTGTTACATTGTTTTCATACAATTCATGCTTGGGTAACTGTTAATCATTATGATTGGTAATTCTGCTTGATGAATTTATGAAAGTGTGATAATCAGAGACAGGTGTTGAAGATTCCTTCTTGGGGAATAGGGTCCTATTCTCTGTTATGAGATAGTTAGCCTTCAGTACGTGTCAATCATTTTGATTAGTAATTAATTCATGAAAGTGTGATAGTCGGAAACAGGTGCTGAAGATTCCTTCTTGGGGAATAGGGTCCTGTTCTCTGTTACAGAATAGTTGGTATTTTATTTTGTAGTATCTTGAAATATTTCTTTCCTAGGTTGTTGTTTCTTAATGTAATCCAGGATTCTTCTGATAATTATTTCCTTAAACTTCGAACTCTGCAATAGATAGATTGCTTTTCTGTAATTCAAAGTAGAACTTCAGTCTGTTTAAGGCAAGGTGTGATTAATGTACTTTTACTACAACTCTAGATTTCTTTTGAGATTGAGCATATACAGTGTGTGATTAACTTTGAAATAAACAGACTTCCCTGGGTTGACAATTTATGTAACACTTGATTGTTTAGTTAATAAGCAATTAAAGTGACCAACACTTTGGTGCCGTTGTCGGGGAAGGCAATTATAGATTTCAAAAGAACTTATGTTCTTTCAGATATACGGATTGCATGAGAGGACATAAAGACCCCAAAGAAACTGACCCTACAGGTGGCAAGGGCATAGGAAGGGGAGGAAGAAAGACTTTTATTGACGAGATTATATCAAAATCTGAATCTGTTGCTCCTCAACGACCAAGCTCTCGAAAACCAAAATCCCAACCTTCCTTTCAAGCAAACTTTGAAATGGGGAAAGAGATTTGGAGTCCTGAGACAGTTGAGAAACTAACAGAAAACATTGAGGATCGAGCAAGTGTATCAGGGGAACAAACAGAAGAAACAATGGATGAGTATAATGAAGAACTGCATCATGAAGAACTGGCAGGTCCTGAAGGAGAGGTAAATGATGAAAACTCTTTTTCCACCTTAGGATTTTCTATTGGTGATATTCCTAGAGGAGTAGCTCCCATGAATAATATTCCACTCTCAGCTTTACCTAACTTTCATGGTTTATCTTCAGAAGATCCTGATGAATTCGTTTTCAAGTTTGACATATTATGCAGAAGTTATGATTACATTTCCAATGCTCAAAAATTAAAGCTATTTCCAGCAACATTGAAAGGAAATGCATTAAGATGGTTCATGAGTCTTGGAGGTCATGTAATCACAACATGGGATCA
The DNA here is from genome assembly GCA_032191745.1 of Picea mariana. Lineage (NCBI taxonomy): Eukaryota > Viridiplantae > Streptophyta > Pinopsida > Pinales > Pinaceae > Picea > Picea mariana. The sequence goes on from JASDQU010101117.1 coordinate 70,354, forward strand.
GATGAAACAGAAATTCCTACATAAATACCAAGACTATTTCCGAACAAGAGAAAAAAGAGAGGAACTATTCAAGATGATACAGAAAGAGGATGAAAATCTGGAGGACTTTGTAGAAAGGCTACAGTATAATATACAAAGATCCAGTCACCCCGATGCAAGTAAAGATATTCTTAAAACAATATTACTAAAAGGAGTAAGGGATGACTGTCTAGATATGCTGAATATGCTTGGAAAAGGGGACATATCTAAAGAATCATATGATGAAATTGTTAGCCTATGTAAAAGATGTTCAAGAGGAGCTTCAAGGAATAGATCAAATAGCATGGATACCACATTTTCAAGAGTTCAAAAATCAGCCAGTGGAGGAGCAACAAGAGACGAAATAGGTAATTTACTTGAGGGTTTTAAAACTGAAATGTTAATCTATTTTGCCTCACAAATTGATATCTTGCAGATTCAAAAAAAAGAAGCCGAAGCAGAAGCAGCTCTGTCCATCTTTTGTTCCAAATGCAAAGATAAGCACCCACGAAGGGAATGCCCATTGGACAAAAAGCCAATCTGCACCATTTGTGATAATGATCATGAAACTCAACAATGCCCTTCTTTACCAGGAATCAAGGCAGCATTACAACCAACTAACGAAGAAGATGAAGTTGTCTATCTGTTGACACAGAGAAGGCAATGGCAGCCACGGGGACAAGTTATGAATCCTAATATGCCATTTACATCTTCTAATCGTTGGAATAACTATCCTTCTTTTAATCAAGCAAATTACCCCCCCTATAATCAAATGCAATACCTCAATCAAAACTAACCCTCCCTTTGTAGATCCAACAATATGGACTCCTTGGCCTCCACAACAACAACCTTACCTTAACCAATGGAATCCAAATTGGAGAGGTCAACAACCCCCGTTCCCAAATCAATTACCTCAATCACAATTTCTGCAACCACTCTCCTTACCATCAGGTACTCCACCAAACAATCAAATGATGAGGCCCCAACTACCTGTAAAACTTAACCCTAACCCCAATAATAAGGCTGTGTAGTGCATTGATATTCAAAACCAGCCTATACTTTCTCTTTTCCCTGTGCAATGCAATGATATTCATTTACGATCTGGGAAAATAGTGGAACCTATCATTGCTGATGTTACCTCTTCTAATTCCAATAAAGAGGAAACAAAAAAGCATGATGTACCTGAAGAGGTACAATCATCCTCCAACACTGCTGCTGAAACAACAAAACCACCATTTCCTGAGCGTTTAGCTTTGACTAAAACGCCTGAGCCACCTGCTTTCAATATTCTAGGGGAATTACAAAATCTTTATGTCAAAATCCCACTATTACAAGCACTAAGAGACGTACCAATTTATTCCAGAACTATGCGAGACATTTGTGTTAAGAAACCCGATAGGAAAACTAAAGATCTCCTCACAGTTCATGTCATGGGTGATTTGTCTGCACTAATGTCGGGTAAAGTTCTCCCAGTTAAATATGGTGATCCCGACCATCCTACCGTCTTAGTGAAAATTGGAAAAACAATAATTCCTCGAGTCCTGGTAGACTTAGGCGCTGCTATCAATATTATGACTCTTGAAACCTCACAATTGTTACAACTGAAGAATGAAATCATGGACACCCCAACCATTCTAGAATTAGCTGACCGTTCTACAATCAAACTGGAAGGAGTCATTGAAGACCTAATCATATCAGTTGAATCCTGGAATTATCTAGCTAAATTTGTGGTATTACAACCTAAAACAAAGTTGGGGGGCCACCCTCTAATTTTGGGCAGGCCTTGGCTAGCCATAGAAAACGCTTTTATCAGCTGTAGATCTAGTTCAATGACAATTTCCAACAGATATGAGACTAAACAACTTACCCTCTACCCTCACGCTACACCCTTGATTAATAATGACAATTATTTATGGGTGGACTTTGATGATCAAACTACTCAACCTATCTTGACTATTGGACAAGCCTTAATCCTTAAAGATGCCACTGAGGATGAAGTAATTAATAATTTTATTTGTGAACCTTCCTCCATGAATCCAGAAACTCATAACCAACTAACTGCACTTTTGGATTCAAATAACCAATAAAACCTTAACTCTGAAAACCCACCTCAAACATCAGCCACCATCTCTTCTAAAAGTATACCAGCAGAAATTGAACCTGGCAAAACACTGAACATAAACCCCAACCTGACAGATGCTGAAACACAACAATTAATGAAGTTACTTCTTGAACATAAGGAAGCATTCTCATGGGACTATACAGATATGAAAGGAATCTCTCCCGAATTATGTACTCATCGTATCTATATCAAGGAAGATTGTCGACCGATCTGCCAATCTCAACGATGAATGAACCCTAATCTAAGAGAAATTCTTAAGGAGGAACTTAAAAAATTTCTTAATGCAGGGTTTATATATCCTATATCGGATAGTGAATGGGTTTCCCCGTTGGTAATAGTTCCTAAGAAAAACAGGAAATGGAGAGTATGTGTAGACTATAGAGCCTTAAATAAAGCCACTCAAAAAGATCACTTTCTGTTACCATTCATTAATCAGGTGTTAGATAGTTTGTCAAGGAAGAAATTTTTCTCCTTTTTAGATGGTTTCAGTGGGTATAATCAGATCAAAATTTCACCCCAAGACCAAGATAAGACCACTTTTACTAGCCCTTGGGGAACTTTTGCTTATAGAGTCCTCCCATTTGGACTATGCAATGCACCAACAACCTTTCAAAGAGTAGTTATAGGAATCTTTTCTGATATGATTAATGACTCTATGGCAATTGTTTTGGATGATTTTACCCCTTATGGTGTTTCTTTTGAGGAAGCACTACAAAACCTTGAGAAAGTACTTAAATGATGTATACAAGCCCACCTCTCCTTAAGTACAAAAAAATGTCATATGATGATGAGTGAAGGAATAGTTCTTGGACATTTTATTTCATCTCAAGGAATCCAGGTGGATCCATCCAAGATACAAGTCATTAAAAATCTTCCTATTCCCAAAACCCAAACAGAGGTGAGAAGTTTCCTAGGACATGCTGGATACTACAGAAGATTTATCAATTTTTTTTCCAAAATAGCTTCTCCTCTGTTTGTGTTATTGATGAAAAATGTTGAATTCAAGTGGACTAATCCTTGCCAGGAAGCATTTAATACACTCAAACATCAGTTATCTACAGCCCCTATTCTAAGAGGACCTGATTGGACACTTCCCTTTCATATATCCTCTGATGCTTCAGATACTACAATAGGAGTTGTCTTGGGACAAGAAGAAAATCATCTCCCTTATGCTATTTACTTCATTAGCAAAAATATGACTCCTGCTGAACTTAACTATACAGTTACCGAAAAGGAATTCTTAGTAGTTATATATGCTATTAATAAATTTCGACATTACATCACTGGGTACTCTACTCTTGTCCATACTAATCACTCAGCTATCAAATATTTAATGAACAAACCTATCACAAATGCTCGAGTCACCAGATGGTTACTATTATTACAAGAATTTGATATTACAATTGTAGATAGACCACGAAAAGAAAATGTAGTTGCTGATTTCCTTTCTCGGTTAACATCTGATGATAATACCCCAGTAGATGATTCCTTTCCTGATGAATATCTATTTGCAGTATCTTCTCACTCACCATGGTATGCAGACATCGCTAACTACTTGGTTGCAGGGAAGTTACCACCACACCTATCCCACCGAGAGAGAAGAAGAATCATTCAACAAAGTGCTCAGTATAGCTGGATAAGTGGGTGTCTTTTCCACACAGGACTTGATCAAGAAATACGAAGGTGCATTAGAGAAGATGAGGTTGATGATTTACTAAAAGATTGTCATGATGGCCCTTGTGGAGGGCATTTTGTTGATAAGAGAACAACACATAAAATTCTCAGGATGGGGTATTATTGGCCCTCACTTTTTAAAGATGCAAAGAAATATGATCGGGCCTATGATAGTTGTCAAAGAATGGGTCAACCTAATCATAGAGATGAAATTCCATTAAATCCCTAGGTAGTACTCGAACCATTTGAAATATGGGCCTTAGACTTTGTAGGACCCATTAACCCTCCATCCAATCAAAAATTTTATATAGTGGTCTGCACAAATTATATGACCAAATGGGTGGAATCTAAAGCACTCCATAGAGCTACTGAAGAAGCGGTTCTAGATTTTTTATTTGAAGACATCTTTATCAGATATGGATTGCCTAGAGAATTAGTTACAGATGGAGGACCTCCTTTCACTTGTCACGGTTTTAAAGCCACCCTTAAAAAATATCATATTCATCATAGAATGACTACACCATACCACCCCCAAGCCAATGGACAGGTGGAAAGCACAAATAAAGTAATAGAAGCCATTCTCATAAAAACAGTGAAGGAAAACATAAAGGATTGGTCTCACGGGCTCCTTGAAGCATTATGGGCTTACAAAACTACCTGGAGAAATACTACATGATTCTCTCCCTATGAATTAGTTTATGGAAAAAGTGTTATATTTCCTGTGGAATTTGAAATCAAAACCTTAAGGATTGATTTAGCTATCAACCTTGATTTGACCGATGCATAGACAGCCAGGTTGCAACAGCTTAATGAATTGGATGAAAAAAGACTAGATTCCATTCATCAGACAACTATGATTCAACAACAAAGATCAAAATGGCATGACAAAACCATCAAGCATAAGCAATTCCAAAAAGGTAATTCGGCTTTACTGTATGATTCTCGGTTTAAATAATTTCAAGGGAAACTACGTACAAGATGGCTTGGACCTTACGAAGTGGACACTGTTTTCCCCAATGGAACAGTCAGGCTCCTCACAATCGATGACTCTAAAACACCATTACTAGTGAATGGTCATCGGCTACGTCTGTACCAGTGCCCCATTTCCAAAGAAGATTTTAAGGCCACATGTGTGGCAAACTCACATTATCTCTTTTTAGAGGGGCCTCCTACCCCTCATTGCAATTAATTCTTCTGAATTTAATTCCTTTAGTATTAGATTAGATTTCTTTTACTAATAATCCCTGTCAAGGAATGGCATGTTACAATTTATTCTTTTGTAGATGCTCGATCAAAGAAAAGGCCTACCAAGAAAGGATGATCTTACTTCAAGAAGATCCAAGCTTCATTTTGTGAAACACTACTCCCTCTTTCTTTATCACTTTCCAACAACATTTTTCCTCATTTTTCACCCTTTTCCCCATTGCTGAAACACCACTATTCAACAATTTTTTGCCCTTTTAACCATTGCCGAAACATCACTTTCCAGCAATATTTTTCCTCATTTTTCGCCCTTTTCCCCATTGCTGAAACACCACTGTTCAGAATTTTTTTCGCCCTTTTCCCCATTGCTGAAACACCACTGTTCAACAATTTTTCGCCTTTTTTCTCCATTGCTGAAACACCACTATTCAACAATTTTTTGCCCTTTTTCTCCATTGCTGAAACACCATTGTTCAACAATTTTTCGCCCTTTTTCTCCATTGTTGAAACACCACTGCTCAACAACATGTCGCCACTGCTGAAACACCATTTCTTCAGCAGTATTTTACATTGTTAAAACATCACTCTTCAGCAAACATTTTTCTATTCTTTTCCTGTTGCTGGAACACCAACTTTTCAACATTCCCTGTCAATAAGCTCTTTCTCTCTCATACTACATTTTGTCCTTCCATGACCCTCTCTCATAATTAAACAAACCCTTGATACAATTTCTCTAATAAATCAAAAGTCTCCCCCATGGTTACTGCAGAACTATTATGGACAGGCACTATATTTTTTTTTTTGAAGTACGAATCAAAGGTAAAGATGAGGTATGTAAACTTTATATGTAAATACAATTGAACTATGGCTAATGAGAAGATCCCGACTCATTATTATCACTCACTTAAAATCATTATTTTAGCCGTACTTGGGGGGARAAAAAAATATCGAAATCTTATACCATCATTTCACACGAACCGACTACCGTCATTCCTTTTTACCCATCCTTTCATTTGTTTTCACCACCATTTGCATGCCTTCACCCACAAAACTTACTCTGTTCAGAAGTGGTTACTTGACTCTCTGACTATGCATTTTACTGAGCTGTTAGCTATGGGAGGCCCTGTTATATGGTACAAACCCACCATCATAGCCCTGTTAGAATTATATCCAGAAGTCTATCAAATTTTTTTGCAGGCAGGCTAGTTGGGTTATTTTCAGAGGCTCCAAGGATTTGATCAACAACAGGTTCTTCAATTTGCTCGAAATATTCAGGAAGATTATTCCATTGTTCAAGGGGTTCGGATTCTAGTCATAGAGGATGATATAGCACAGGTTTCGGGTCTCCCTGTCACTGGCATTCACCGGTTCAGCCACAAACACATTATCCTTAATGCCCAATAGGATTTTCTCTTGCCAGGAGAACAAATCGAGCCTAAAGTCCGGGGTGTTCGACTTAGCTTGTTGCCGCCTCCTTGGCTGAAAGTTACAGAGTTTGTCAAGCACTACATCACCTGTGAAGGCCGATACCATGTAGTCTACCAGTACGATTTTTTCTTGTTGTCTCATTTACGACATGCTAGATTGGTGAATATTCCCTACTATCTGCTCGAATGTCTTAGAAATATGTCACATTACTGTAAAAAGGCTAAAAATCCCACCCTTTCCCTCACCCATCACCGTCTCACTCAACTACTCATCCAAAAGGGTTTTGCCCAACAAAACCCTCCCCTAAACAACTCACCCATAGACCCTCAAGAAGTTGTTGAACATCCTGATAATCTTCAGGAACAACAACCACAAAACCTTCCAGACCCTCCGGAAATACCTAACAGTCTGCCTACAGACCCAATTGATCCAATTAACCTCCCTACCATACCAAGCCCACCCCACAACTTACCGGAATCATCTACTCCTACCGTTCATATCCTTAGCGATGATTCTGAACCAGACAACTCTCCCTGCCCCATCACTGAGGAAAAACCCACACGCAAAAGAAAGAAGCAAATTCCTCCTTTTCCCTCCTTTTTACAAAGAAAACGAACGAAGACCTCAACAAGAGTAGCCACTACTGCCACTGCCCTAAACCTCCAACCCATCTTGCTAAAATCCCGTACACCTCTACCCTCCCAAATTCCAGAATTTTTACCTATTCCACCCATGGGCACTGAAACACAAGAACCAGAGGCCCAGTGTATTGCGACATCATTCTCTTTAAATCAAGTAGCTGAAACACAAGAACTAGCTACTCATCTAGTAGCTAAAACACAAGAACCAACTACTCATCCAGTAGTTGAAACACAAGAACCAACTATTCATTCAGTAATTGAAACACAAGAACCAACTATAGTTGTTACACAAGAACCAGCTACAGCTTGAACACAAGAACCAACTACTGATGTTGTCACCAAAATATAGGAATCATATGCCTAGGGTGCCGCAACAATACTTTCTCTACATCAAGAAGCTGAAACACAAGAATCAATTGTCGATCCTGTAGCTGCTCCACAAGAACCAGCTAGTGCGGCTGTGACTGTTACACAAGAACCATTCATCCCTCTTAATATACCCATGAAATATCAACAACCAGAACCAACAATGGCCTCTGTCTTACAAGAAAATGAGTTCCTAAGGTATGAACTAGAAGCCTACAAGCAAGAGCTAGTAATGGTAAAGGAAGCCTATGATAAGGAACTTAAATTGTATACCCTAGCTCTCATAGCGACCATGACAGAGGAAAATACAAAAGATAATCAGTGTAGAGAGTATATGTGCAGTCAATGTGGGGACATTTATTATCAAGCAGGCTACAAAGTAACTCAAATTCCAATACCTGGAGCTTCCCCTGCACCTACGACTTTTGCAGTCAAAGAAAAAAACCCTGCTGTTACACAAGAACCAGTAGGACCTTCCAAAATTCAAAATGAACCCTGGCCTACAACAATTGCTACATTTGAAGCCTCTGTTTTTGTTAATAAAGATGTAAAAACACTGTCTATTGATGAATCTGCCCCTCCTAGCAAGATCAACACCCATACTCTTGTGGAACGAGCCACTCAGACCCTACCTCAGCTTATCACTTGTGATGCTGAAACACAAACTCAACCATGGGATGAGCAAGAAATAATGGACAAATGGAAAAAAGAGTCCATTGTTACACAGGACAAAAGCCTGCAAGAGCACAGACTACTCTGGCTAAACCACATCTATTCAAACTGGGAAGCTTTGGAGCAGACACGCCAAGAATTCCATGCCCATAAGAAGCAGAATAAAGAGCTAAAAGGCAAATTGCTCTTGATGTTTGACTTGGCACAAAAAATTTTGGCTGCAAGGAAACCATCCTCCAATTACTCTCTTTTCCTCATAGAACGACTTACATTTTTTCAGATTAAATTAATCAAAGAAGGCAGATCCCATGCAGTGTTAAATTCAACAGATTTTGTTATAACTTTTGTAGAAGCCTCTACTATTGATTAGCACCTCCTATGTGAGGTATATCTTCATAATGAGGCCATCCCTAAGAACCGACAACTTAACCTTAACCCTCTTGTCGGTGATATCTAGATTCGGGCACTCACCTCCTTCCTTAACAATCAGATTACATGCCAGAATGACTTCCTAGCTGCCAAGCATAACGAGGATAACTGCCTCCTCTGGATATGGCCAGAACCACAGAATGTTGCCACCTTTGTTGCAAAGTATTATCAATTTTTGAATAAACCAGGGATGATTCAATATATTTGGCAACTACAAACAACAATACTTCAGGATTGTCAACAGTTTATTAAATCTATAGAGATCACTTCCCTACAAGAAAATAAAATGTTTTGGCAACAATCTTCTAAGAAAAGACAAGAAAACAATTCCTTTAGTCCTACCAATATTGAGACAACAATCTCCTGGGTACCTAGCTACATCAAATGCATTCAGCAATGTGCTGAAAGCTGGATAGACTATCAGTTCCATTTTCCTATTCTGTGGATGCCAGCAGAGAAATATCAAGTTCATCATAAGTTGCTCAAGAAGGATGAAACAACAGCTTGGCAAAGGCTACAATGCGTTCAAGGATTCAGAGCTCCAACAGACAACACTTTTCATAGCTACTACTTAAGTAATTTGCACGCTCAGAGTCGGTATCCAGATTCTAATTCAAATTGAAGTTGCATGAGGACATGCAACCTTTTTAGTTGGGGGGGATGTTAGGACCCTATAATGTACCTTTTTGTTCATACTTTTTTCTATCATTACATCATTTTTCCACTCACATTTAAGCTTACATTATCACCTTAACCTATCTTTCCAAAGGTATATAACGTTTCTTCTCTTTGCTATATGTTTAATTTGTTTTACATGTAATTTTACATTACTCTCATACTTAGCCATCGATTAGAAACACATAGTTGTTGAAACAGTTCGAACTACAGATTATTGTTTTTGCTTGAAGACCCGTTGCTGAAACAGTCAAAAGCATGCAAACCCCGTTGTTGAAATAGTCTGTGGTCTGCGATGCTGGAACAACAATTCACACAGTAGTAAGAATGACCTATTACACTGGCCGCAACATCTGCACCTTAAGCCAGCATCAACCATCACTGTTTCTTGAGACCACGTTGCTGAAACAGTTAGAATGCAAATCCTGTTGCTGAAACAGTCTGTGATTTGCGATGCTGAAACAGTATACAACAGCAGTAACAAGAAGATAAATAAAGAAACTGTTACACCGTCCGCAACAACTACACCTCACCCAACACCATTCCAAATATTGTAATAGCATTCTGCTATAGGAGATCAGGATATCCTATTCCAGTATAGAAGATTAGATCTGACTAAGAATAGGATTCGTATGTGCACATGTAATTTGATGATCAATTGTATTGAGAGGATTCTCCTCTTTAAATAAGGGGAAGTCATCATTAGAGGGGATTCTTTTTGGCTAGAAAGGAATTACAAAGAAGGACGTGTTCACTTTGGATATTGTAACATGATATAGTTGATAGATGAATAAAATATTATTCTGAGCATTTCTTCTTAGTTCCTTTCATTTCTGGGGAATCTTGTGAGAAGGGAGAGCCCACCTTCTTCACAAGATTCACCCATTAGTTATGTAGTGTGTTAGCATTATTTTTGTTCACGCCTTGATTAAACTCTGTTTTGCTGAAACTCTACTTTACTGAACTTTGTTTTGCTGAAACTCTGCTTTACTGATTGTTACATTGTTTTCATACAATTCATGCTTGGGTAACTGTTAATCATTCTGATTGGTAATTCTGCTTGATGAATTTATGAAAGTGTGATAATCAGAGATAGGTGCTAAAGATTCCTTCTTGGGGAATAGGGTCCTGTTCTCTGTTATGAGATAGTTAGCCTTCAGTACGTGTCAATAATTTTGATTAGTAATAAGTTCATGAAAGTGTGATAGTCAGAAATAGGTGCTGAAGATTCCTGCTTGGGGAATAGGTTCCTGTTCTCTGTTACAGAATAGTTGGTCTTTTCTTTTGCAGTATCTTGAAAGATTTCTTTCCTAGGTTGTTGTTTCTTAATGTAATCCAGGATTCTTCTGATAATTATTTCCTTAAACTTCAAACTTTGCAATAGATCGATTGTTTTTCTGTAATTCAAAGTAGAACTTCAGTCTGTTCAAGGCAAGGTGTGATTAATGTACTTTTACTACAACTCTAGATTGCTTTTGAGATTGAGCATATACAGTGTGTGATTGCCTTTGAAATAAACAGACTTCCTTGGGTTGACAATTTATGTAACACTTGATTGTTTAGTTAATAAGCAATTACAGTGACCACCAGAGCTTACGATTCAAAAAGGGAAAGCAGAGAGAAAAGATAAACTAGAAATTTTCTGAAAAACGAGTAATACACACTAAATATGTACTATAAAGTATGAACATGAGATGTTATAGAGCATGTATGGATCCCGCATTCCATACTTGGCTATTTTTTGGATCGCAGGTTCTCAGACTAGCGGGATCTAAATTGGGCACCCATTGTTCTGTGCCCTACAAATAGCATCCAAAATTCCACGATATACAAATTGGTCAGCAGACCTGCGGTCTAGCTCAGTCAACATTGCATTCCTTTTGTTTCATGTCATACAAACAGTACTCAGAGTTCTGCGATATAAAAATTGACAGACAGACTCCATGGTTGGCGACCTCAAGAGTGCCATTGTTTATGGATGCTAATCCCTATTAAGTATTTAACATTATCTAAAAACATTATTTTGAATACTAAATTATTAATATTAAATATTGATATTGTACAATTTAATTAGACAAGGAGGTTTGTACAATATGAAACGGGGAAGCCATCGGTTGGTCGTGCTGGTGATAAAAAAGTAAGTGAAATCTGAATACATGAATCCACCAACTTCCTTACTAAGAAATTTTCCGAAAAAAATGAGTAATACATAAAATCTAATTTTAGAAAGTACGGACATGAGATTTTATAGATCATGTACTGTTCCCTCATTCCATACTTAAKACAATCTTTGGATCGCGGGTTCTTGATCTGGCGGGCTCAAAACTGGGCCTCTATTGTTCTGTGACCTACAAATAACACCCAAGAGTTTCGCGAAATTAACAAGTGGACTTGTCGCCTGGMTCGCTCAACATTGCATTTCTATTGTTCCGTGTTGTTCAAACAACACTCAGAGTTCCGCCATATACAAATTCATAGATGGAATCCAGGGCTGGTGGGCTCAACCTTGCGATTGTTTACGGATGTTGATCCCTATCAACTATATAACACTACCTAAAAATATTATTTTCAATACTAAAGTATTAATATTAAATATTCATATTGTACAATTTAATTACATAAAATTATAAAAGGATGTGAAATATGTTATTTCAAAGAAAAACCTACATATTCAAAAACTCGCGTTCTAAAAATTTTGTATAATATGAAACAAGCAAGAGGTCGGTCGGGCTGCTGATATAAAAATGGGTGGAAATCTGAACAGGTGTATCTGTCAAGTTCCGCACCTAGAAAAATTCACAAGAAACGAGTTATACATACCAAATATGCACTTTTATAAAGTATGGGCATGAGATTTTATAGAGCATGTACACAACCCTCATTCCATACTTAGCCACTTTTTGGATTGCAGATTCTCGGGATGGCAGGCTAAAAATTGGGCCTCTATTGTTCCATGCCCTACAAATAGCATCTAGATTTCTGCGATATACAAATTGAAAAGTGAACTATTTGAATTTTAAGGGCCTCGTGTTGATGTATTAGCACAATTGGACTTGGGTCAGTTTATATTCGTTTCTTACAATATCAAACGGAGAAGCAGTCGGTTAGGCTAGTGATATAAAAGTAATTGAAATCTAAAGTCGTGAATCCCCCAACTTCCGCAGCTAGAAGTTTTCTGAAAAATGAGTAATACATACTAAGTATGTACTCTTATAAGGTATGGACATGAGGTTTTTATAGAGATTGCACGGATCCCGCATTCCATACTTGGCCACTTTTTCGATCGCGGGTTCTCAGTTTGACGGGCTCAAAACTAGGCCTCTATTGGTCTATATTCTACAAATAACACCCAGAGTCCCGCGATATACAAATTGACATGCGAACTTATGGACTGGTTCGCTCAACATTGCAGTTCTATTGTTCTATGTCTTTTAAACAACATTCAGAGGAAACGAGTAATACATGCTAAAGATGTACTTCTAAAAACTATGGATATGAGATTTTATAGAGCATGTACGGATCCCTCATTCCATACTTAGCCACTATTTGGATCATGGGTTCTCTCCCTGGCGGGTTCAACATTGGGCCTCTGTTGTTCCGTGCCCTACAAATAGCACGCACATTTCTGTGATATACAAATTGGCAAGCAGACTTATGAGCTATTTGAATTTTAAGGCCCTCGTGTTGATGTGATAACACATTTGGACTTGGGCCAGTTTATACTCATTTATTACAATATCAAATGGGGAAGAGGTCGGTCACATTGGTGATATAAAAGTAAGTGAAATATGAAGTCGTGAATCCGCCAACTTCTACACCTACAAGTTTTCCGAAAAACGAGTAATACATACTAAGTATGTACTCTTATAAAGTATGGACATGAAATTTCTATAGATCATGTATGGATCCCGCATTCCATACTTGGCCACTTTCTGGATCACGGGTTCTCAGGCTGGGGGGCTGGAAATTGGGCCTCTATTTTTCCACACCCTACAAATAACACCCACAATTCCGTGATATACAAATTGACAAGCAGACCTGTAGGCTGGCTGGCTCAACATTGCACTTCTAGTGTTCCATGTCCTCCAAACAACACTTGGAGTTCTTCGATATACAAATTTACAGATGGACTCCAGGGTTGGCGGGTTCAAGATTTCCATCATTCACGGATGGTAATCCATATCAACTATCTAACATGATCTAAAAACATTATTTTCAACACTAAATTATTAATATTAAATATTGATATTGCATAATTTAATTAGACAAGAAAGTTCGTAAAATTTGGTCGGGCTAGTGATATAAAAGTAAGTGGAAATCTGAACACGTGCATTCGCCAACTTCCTCACCTACAAATTTTCTGACAAATGAGAAATACATAGTAAACATGTACTTTTATAAATCATGGACATGAGATTTTATAGAGCATGCATAGATCCTTCATTCCATAGTTGGTCACTTTTTGGATCGTGGGTTCTCGGCCTGGTGGGCTCAAAATTAAGCCTCTATTGTTCTGTGTCCTACAAATAGCACCCAGAATTCTACGATATACAAATTGACAGGTGGACTTGCGGTATGTCTAGCTCAACATTGCACTTCTATTGTCTCATGTCCTCCAAACAACTCTTGGAGTTCTACAACATACAAATTGACAGAAGGCATCCAGGACTGGCGGGCTCAAGATTGCGATTGTTTACGGATGGTCATCCTATCTAACATTATCTAAAATCATTATTTTGAAATACTAAATTATTAATATTAAATATTGATATTGTACAATTGAATTACATAA
>JASDQU010101117.1:84393-100560 GCA_032191745.1 Picea mariana
GGAAGGAAACAATTTTTTTTTTTTTTTTTAATTCTATCACCGCAAGCATAACAAGGACCAATTTGAATTTTAAGGGCCTCTTGTTGATATGATAGCACAATTTCACTTCGCACAATATATATTTGTTGATTTCAAATTATTTCAGGAGATAAATTTTACCAAGTTCATCGATTATGCAAAAATGCTAAAACAACGACCAATTTGAATTTTAAGGGCCTCTTGTTGATATGATAACACAATTGAGCTTCACACAGTATATATTCGTTGATTTCAAATTATTCCAGGAGATTAATTTTACCAAGTTCATCGATCAAGGAAAACTGCCAAAACAAGACACATACTACATTTGCGTCACAGCGCCATAGAAATTATCGGGCGGATTTGTGGGCTAGCTGGCTAAAAAAATTAATTCTATTGTTCTGTGTCCTCCAAACAATAGTCGGAGTTCCGTGATATACCAATTGACAGATGAAGCACACAACCAAGAACCAACTAAACTTCAAACATGCCACAAGCAAGTTCCCACAAGGTTCCATAGAGCACGACGCATCCACCTTTGCGCCAAACAATTTGATATATCGGGAATTCACGATCGGAGAAGTGTCTTCGTTTGTCAATTTTTCTTTCATGGAACTCCAAGGAATTTTATTAGCCAACCAGCTCGCAAGTCCAGCTGTCAATTTGTATAGTGCGGAACTGTGGGTGTTGTTTGTAGGGTATGAAACTATAGAGGAAATGATTTGACCTTTAATATAGCATCTGTGGTGCAAATGTGGTATGGCTCGTTTTAGCACTTTTCCATCCGTAAACAAAGGAAATATTGAGTCTGCCAGCCCTGGAGTCTATGTGTCAATTTGTATATCGCGGAGGTTTGAATGTTGTTTGGAGGTCAGGGAAAAGTAGAAGTGCAATGCTGAGCCAGCCAGCGCGCAAGTCCACCTGTCAATTTGTATATGGAGAAACTCTAGGTGCTACTTGTAGGACACGGAAAAATAGAGGGCCAATTTAAAGAAAGGGGAAGCGCTCGTTGGAAACGTGTGAATCCAGCAAGTCGTGCAACAAGGATTTTTCAGAAAAAAATGATTAAGTAACCAGGAAGAGAAACTACATGGAATAAAAGAGTGGGAAAATAAAAAGGCAGAGGGCAGTTTTCGTAAGGGGGAATTGGTTTCAAAGAAGCCCCATTGTTGCAAAACCATCATTTTCTACTAATTGTCAGCAAATGCATTGTTGAAGATTAGATTTTATTGCAACCTGTGCGTGTAAGTATGTTCTTGATACATTCTTCCATGACTATAACATATTAACTTAACTATTAAACTTCATTTTCTACTATTTGCCAGCAAATGCTTTGTTGAAGATTAGATTTTATTAGAACGTGTGGGTATAACTATGTTCTTGACACATTCTTCTATGACTGTAACATATTAACTTAAGTATTAAACTTCTTGCATTATGGATTGTTAGCATTAAAACTTACTAGCTGCATGTCTAGAAACAAGAATGACGATTTTGCTGCAAGATTGTACATTGGTATTGCTATGTTCTATCTGCATTACGAATAGAATTGAACGTTGGTTTGAAACTGTGTGTAATCCATTTTTTGTTTGCATAAAAGGCTGGTGGATTGACACAGTACATTTTCATATAATTGTTACATGTTCCATCTTAGAAAAAATAACCTAAGTAAACACAATATCCAAGAACTACGAGAGCACTGAACCATGCCAATGAGAACAAGCATTAAATCCATAAAAGAAGCAGCAACTAAGACTCCAAGGCAAATTTTTTTAATAGCAAATCCATTTAAAAAAATAAGAAAAAACCAAGTATTGTAAATCTGTCCTTAGAAATTGGACCCAGTTCTTCGAGCCAAAAAATTGAACGTATCTGCCACAAAAACAGGCACGTGATCCGCAGTATTCAACATCCTTGGAGTTTTCTCCTCGATGAATCATCCTGTGGTGAAATTGATAGTTTTTAGAAGCTTCCCATGAGGAAGAAGACGAAAAATGTTGCAGGGAAAATGGAATAGACCTTAACTGAAACCACCTTTGCATAGTCAAAAAAAATTCAAGGACACAGGTTGCACGTGCAATTTCAGAGGCCCAAATTATTCCATTCTGGGTGGAAGGAGATGACTAGTAGAAAAATTCCTTGCACTAGTGAGAGTTATGGACCTGATTCTCAAAGATGTTAATTGTATATCCAAAGAACATGACAATAGTCTCACAAGTGAATAAGTTTTTGGCTTGAAATATATCTTTGGGAGCATCAACATATCATTTCGTTACAGTGAAACTCTTCCGCCCAGAAAAAACTAATTTGGAACTTTGGAATTCCTACTTTCGTGCTGCAAAGAGGCTATTGCATTTAGCATCGATTTATTTTCTGAGACTCCTTTTGGTGTTGTCAGGACCGCCATCATTAAGCCGGGAAGTTCCACCCATTATGGTTGATTTCAATTTGGGTGCAGGAGTGGGAAGAGTCTCTGCCATTCCATCATCCATTGTTGTATCATCGACCATCAGATCATCTTCTTCCATATCAGAATCCATGACATCAACCTATGCGCTAGCCATGAATGCAACTGCGTAGGTTCTTTGAGCAGGCAGGGTTGCCTTGGAATTCTTTGGCTTGAAATATATCTCTCAGTGTACCAAGGGACCATCTCCTTTTTTTCTCCTAGGCGGAGGGATATGAGCAGTAAGAATATGCCTTGGATTAGTGGAACCTCTGGCCATTATGCTTGAATGTGTTTACTGTATCTGGACAGAACTGCTGCCACAAGCTAATGACAATTTCCGTTTGCTCGAGACGATGTTTGAAATGAAAATTGGGGAGGGATAATATAACCCTCAAAAAATTATGGTTTAATGCGTGTCAATGGAATATATCCTCGAGCCTTTCGCTGATCAATGAAAATATCTAGGGTTCATGCGAAATGAGTTGTCACCATTACAGCTCACTAATTCTATAATTAGAAAAAAGTGTGAAGGTCGCAGTGACGACGAAGATAGATTAAGAATTAGAAATTTCTTAAAGGCACCAACCAACCGGTGCACAAAAATAGATTGCATCATGTTTGAAATGAATACTTGGAAAGGATAACAGACTTCTACGCAAATCTTAGTTTAATTCGTAGTAATGACAAATCTTCTCCAGATTTCCAGACATTAATGAAAATCTTAACAGTTCCTGTAGGATGAATTACTAGCATTAAAGATTAATTATTGCATATTTGGAAACAAGTACGAAGGCAACAGTGATGGCGAATTGTGACGAAGCATTATACATTTCGTCTACCCGCCAACCCACGAAACCGATTCCAAGAAATACCTAAGTATGGAAAGCAGTTGGGCCGGTTACAAAGGAAAAAGGGCAGAAGATATACCCAGGAGACGTGAAGGGCCGATGGTCATATTGCATTGCAGTGATAGATATCGGTCGTCAATTTGTATGTCGCGGAATTTTGACTGCTATTTTTTCATAGGGGAACACCGGAAGTGCAATGGCGAGAGGGCAATTTGTATATTGTTGAACTTCGAGTTCTGTATATAAAAGCATGAGACATTGGGAAAAAGGACCAAGTAAACAGAAAGTGAAAGAATATGAGATGAAGGGGGGTTTGTTTTCTAATATGTAAATGGAAGAAGTCCGGGTGCTAGTTGCACGCGGTGGAACAATCGAAACGCAATGTTAAACTCGCCTATGCAGGAACCCGCGATTCAAAAAGGGAAAGCAAAGAGAAAAGAGAAACTAGATTTTTTTTTTAAAATGAGTAATACACACTAAATATGTACTATAAAGTATGAACATGAGATGTTATAGAGAATGTACGGATCCCGCATTCCATACTTGGCCAATTTTTGGATCACGGGTTCTCAGACTGGCGGGATCTAAATTGGGCACCCATTGTTCCGTGGCCTACAAATAACATCCAAAATTTTGTGATATACAAATTGGCCAGCAGACCTATGGGCTAGCTCGGTCAACATTGCACTCCTTGTGTTTCGTGTCATACAAACAGTACTAGGAGTTCCGCGATATACAAATTGACAAACGGACTCCAGGGTTGGTGGCCTCGAGAGTGCCATTGTTTATGAATGCTAATCCCTATTAAGTATTTAACATTATCTAAAAACATTATTTTGAATACTAAATTATTAGTATTAAATATTGATATTGTACAATTTAATATGACAAGGAGGTTTGTACAATATGAAACGGGGAAGCCATCGATTGGTCGGGATGGTGATGTAAAAGTAAGTGAAATCTGAATATGTGAATCCGCCAACTTCCTTACCAAGAAATTTTCCGAAAAAAATGAGTAATACATAAAATCTACTTTTAGAAAGTACGGACATGAGATTTTATAGATCATGTACTGTTCCTGCATTCTATACTTAAGCCAATCTTTGGATTGTGGGTTTTTGGGCTGGCGGGCACAAAACTGGGCCTTTATTGTTCTGTGACCTACAAATAACACCCAAGAGTTTCGCGATATACAAATTAATAGGCAGACTTGTCACCTGGCTCGCTTAACATTGCATTTCTATTGTTCCATGTTGTTCAAACAACACTCAGAGTTCTGCCATATACAAATTCACAGATGGACTCCAGGGCTAGCGAGCTCAACCTTGTGATTGTTTACGGATGTTGATCCCTATCAACTATGTAACACTACCTAAAAATATTATTTTCAATACTAAAGTATTAATATTAAATATTCATATTGTACAATTTAATTACATAAAATTATAAAAGGATGTGAAATATCTTATTTCAAAGAAAAACCCGCATATTCAAAAACTTGTGTTTAAAATTTTTTCTATAATATGAAACAGGCAAGAGGTCGGTTGAGCTGCTGATATAAAAATGGGTGGAAATCTGAACACGTGTATATGTCAAGTTCTGCACCTAGAAAAATTCACAAGAAACGAGTTATACATACCAAATATGCACTTTTATAAAGTATGGGCATGAGGTTTTATAGAGCATGTATGCAACCCTCATTCCATACTTAGCCACTTTTTGGATTGAGGGTTCTCGGGCTGGCAGGCTCAAAATTGGGCCTCTKTTGTTCCGTGCCCTATAAATAGCACCTAGAGTTCCACGATATACAAATTGAAAAGTGGACTATTTGAATTTTAAGGGCCCCGTGTCGATGTATTGGCACAATTGGACTCGAGATAGTTTATATTTGTTTCTTACAATATCAAATGGAGAAGCGGTCGGTCAGGCTGGTGATATAAAAGTAATTGAAATCTGAAGTCGTGAATCCCCCAACTTCCGCAGCTAAATTTTTTCTGAAAAACGAGTAATACATACTAAGTATGTACTCTTATAAGGTATGGACATGAGGTTTTTATAGAGCTTCCACGGATCCCGCATTCCATACTTGGCCACTTTTTCGATCGCGGGTTCTCAGTTTGGCAGGCTCAAAACTGGGCCTCTATTGGTTCGTATCCTACAAATAACACCAAGAGTCCCGCAATATACAGATTGACATACGAACTTACGGACTAGCTCGCTCAACATTGCAGTTCTACTGTTCTGTTTCTTCTAAACAACATTCGGAGGAAACAAGTAATACATGTTAAAGATGTACTTCTAAAAACTATGGACATGAGATTTTATAGAGCATGTAAAAATCCCTCATTCCATACTTAGCCACTATTTGGATCACGGGTTCTTGCCTTGGCGGGTTCAAAATTGGGCCTCTGTTGTTTCGTTCCCTACAAATAACACCCACATTTCTGCGATATACAAATTGACAAGCGAACTTGCGAGCTATTTGAATTTTAAGGCCCTTGTGTTGATGTGATAGCACATTTGGACTTGGGCTAGTTTATATTCGTTTATTACAATATCAAACGGGGAAGAGGTCGGTCGTGTTGGTGATATAAAAGTAAGTGAAATATGAAGTCATGAATCCGCCAACTTCTACACCTACAAGTTTTCCGAAAAACGAGTAATACATACTAAGTATGTACTCTTATAAAGTATGGACATGAAATTTTTATAGATAATGTATGGATCCCGCATTCCATACTTGGCCACTTTCTAGATCACGGGTTCTCATGCTGGGGGGCTAAAAATTGGGCCTCTCTTTTTTCACGCCCTACAAATAACACCCACAATTCTGCGATATACAAATTGACAAGCGGATCTACGGGCTGGCTGGCTCAACATTGCACTTCTATTGTTCTGTGTCCTCCAAACAACACTTAGAGTTTCGCGATATACAAATTTATAGATGGAATCCAAGGCTGGTGGGTTCAACATTTCCATCTTTCACGGATGGTAATCCCTATCAACTATCTAACATGATCTAAAAACATTATTTTCAACACTAAATTATTAATATTAAATATTGATATTGCAGAATTTAATTAGACAAGAAAGTTCGTACAATTTGGTCAGGCTAGTGATATAAAAGTAAGTGGAAATTTGAACACGTGCATCCGCCAACTTCCTCACCTATAAATTTTCTGAAAAACGAGAAATACATAGTAAACATGTACTTTTATAAATTATGGACATGAGATTTTATAGAGCATGCACGGATCCTTCATTCCATACTTGGTCTCTTTTTGGATCGCAGGTTCTCAGCCTGGCAGGCTCAAAATTAATTCTCTATTGTTTCGTGTCCTACAAATAGCACCCAGACTTCCACAATATACAAATTGACAGGCGGACTTGTGGGCTCTCTAGCTCAACATTTCACTTCTATTGTCCTGTGTCCTCCAAACAACACTCAGAGTTCCACGACATACAAATTGATAGAAGGACTCCAGGACTGGCGGGCTCAAGATTGCGATTGTTTATGGATGGTCATCCTATCTAACATTATCTAAAAACATTATTTTCAAATACTAAATTATTAATATTAAATATTGATATTGTACAATTGAATTACATAAAATTATCAAAGGATGTTAAATCGCTTATTTTTAAAAAAAGGAAGGAAACAAAAGATTTTTTTTTTAAATTCTATCACCGCAAGCATAACAAGGACCAATTTGAATTTTAAGGGCCTCTTGTTGATATGATAGAAAAATTTCACTTCGCACAATATATATTCGTTGATTTCAAATTATTCCAAGAGATTAATTTTACCAAGTTCATTGATTAAGCAAAAATGCTAGAACAACGACCAATTTGAATTTTAAGGGCCTCTTGTTGATATGATAGCACAATTGCACTTCGCACAGTATATATTCGTTGATTTCAAATTATTCCAGGAGATTAATTTTACCAAGTTCATCGATCAAGGAAAATTGCCAAAACAAGCCACATACTACATTTGCGTCACAACGCCATAGAAATTATCGGGCGGATTTGCGGGCTAGCTGGCTAAAAAATTCAATTCTATTGTTCTGTGTCCTCCAAATAATAGTTGGAGTTCTGCAATATACAAATTGACAGATGAAGCACACAACCAAGAACCAACTAAACTTCAAACATGCCACAAGCAAGTTCCCACAAGGTTCCATAGAGCACAACGCATCCACCTTTGCACCAAACAATTTGATATACAAAGAAAAGGCGTCACCACATTCATTTTCTCTTTCATCTGGTATATGTTCCCAGCAGAAAATAACTGGGGCCATGGGATATATGGGGTTTGTTGCCATGCTTCCCATTTTTTGGACCAAACAATTTTATGCGCGTGAAATCCCAACTAGCTGAGTCCAACAAACATTCATCTGGATGTTGAAGAAATATTACATAGACACATGAGGTATTTTCATTTCCTGACAAAGTTTGATATATATATATATATATATATATATATATATATATATATATATATATATATATATATATATATATATATATATATATATATATATATATATATATATATATATATATATATTTCCCTTCTTCATCCGATATGCAAAATTGCATTGTCCTCATTTAAGGTGAATTTGTTGTGTATCTGAAGGTCCCACAACATGTAGACACTGCTTGCCTTTTTTTGTAGATGCATTTCATACGACAACTCTGCCAACTTAGGAAGAACATTTTCTAACAGAGGCTGCCTAACTGTACAATGCATAATTGTGTTGCCCACAGTTCAGATGACAACATTGATGCAATGTCCATATATATATGGACATTTTTCACTGCATCACAAACAATTAATCGTATCATCACTTATCAAAGGGGAGGCATAAGCAGGAGAGTTTCATTTTGCACATACAGGTTCAAAGGGGGTCGAGTACACATTGGCTGCAAATAAAACACCTTCAACCTGGGAACGCGAGCATAGGAATTAATACATTGAACAATATAATACACAATTGCACAGGCCGCATAAATTTGTTCAATGCTATTTCTATAAGCAAAGTGAGGATGATTTTGTGGATGTATATGCACAACAGTTGTAGAGCTAGCTATTTTCTTCAGATCCTGTACTATATATGCTCGCAACTCTGTTACAAACATTGCCCAGGTTGTTCAAAAGATCTTTTCTTTAACATCCATTTTATTTGTTATATTTTTGAAGAGCATAAGTGGAATCTTCCCTTTATGTAATTGTTGCTCCATTGAATAAAACAATTTGAATACGTATCGAACAATTGCAGCTGCAACATGGAACAGTGCAATATTTGAGTAACTTACCCGAGATACATGCACATGCGAAAATAAAGGACAAAACTGAATATGAAAAGAGGTACCTTTTCCTTGTCACTGTCTGAATCTCCATCCTTTATATGGAGAATGTGTTGCAAGCCAAGTTTTCTCGCCAGTGTGACAGTTGCGCCAATTGTTCTGATTGGGTAAATGTTAGTGCTCTGTGCAAGTTGGTTGATAGTCGAGTTCGGGATGAAACGATATTTTGAACAAACATCAGAAATTTTTTCCACAATACTTGTTTCGTTGAGCGAAATAATTCAATCACAATCACCATGGTCATATACTACTTTGGGAAATATATTAAATTTTTTAATGGATATCCCATTACCCAACAATGTCTTTTCTACATGTTTCTGGAAAAGTTGTGGAGGAATAGTCAGTGTCATTGTCATCGTGGCCTCCTTGTATTTCATGTCAGCATGCATAATGGATATACTTTTGTTTTCCTTGTCCAAGTAGGTGCTATAGATGACCATTATGTCCCCGACGAACACTTGTCCAGTTCGGTGGTTTTTCAAGCCCTCTATTGATAGTACTTTGGATGTTACAACTCTAGACCTGGTGACATTTTTTGAATAGGAAAACTAAAGTGAATGGTACTGTGCATTTTTTTTTTTTGTATTCTTCTTTCACTAGCATAAATCTACAAGTACACGCATAGGTTTGATGTACTTATTGATACTTCTTGTGAGTTGCAAACCATGCATTGCAGATGACATCAACATATTCACCATACCATAGATGAATATATAGCTGAGGATATTTGTTTGGTAAACATAGTAAGAGCAGAGCATATGCATATTTACCTTTGGCCTTGTTGGTCTGTTGATGTCTGGGATCACTGACTACTCATGCCTATGTCACTAGTCCAAATTTTTCTGATGCAAGCAAGTGCAGATGAACATCAGGACTAAAAAAGCATATGCATTGTATATTGTCCATCAGAAGGAATAAATAACCATAAAATTGTATGCATCTAATTTTTTTAACTTGAAAAATGTTTAACAGTAAACAGGGCGTGAAGGTGGGGCACCACGACCAATCTATATATCGCAGACCCCCGGAAGCCAGGGGAGAAATCTTGAACCTGCCAGCCCGACACCCTCAATCGACAAAGTGGGTAACTATGGAATAAGGTAGAAGTGCGACCATAGATGTGAAACTGTTAGTCCGCCAATTGACACACCAAGGCATTTTCGGAAAGAACACTAAGCAGATGAATTAGAAAACAAAAGGGATAATAGAAAATGGAAAAAGTAAAAATAGGGAGGGCAGAAAGGCCCATTGCTGCGAAGCCATCATTTTCAAGTCTAATATTATATGCCCCCACTTGGTTTGTATATTTAATTTACCAACACGATTGGTATACCTTTTAGAAGATTGTACCACAAAACCCTCTGCTGTTGCACATAACAATCCATCTTCCTGTCCAAGCAACTTGTTTTTTCCAAGGCAACAATGCCAAATATGCAATGGACATGAAGACAATTTAGTATGAAGACAAACATCTAAATAAAGAGAAACAGGTCTATTTACCCGCCAAAGAGTCCATCGTCCTCTCCAACCATTTTGTTTGTTTAAATGTAGCAATGCAGTGAAAACATAATGGACATGAAGTAGGTTAGTATGCAGGAAGGCATGTATTGAAGATAACTTATAATGAAGACAGACACGTAAAAGAAAGAGAAACAAGGCTATTTACCCGTGAAAGAGACCATCGTCATCTCTAGCCACTCTGTTTGTTTAAATGTAGCAATGCAGCGAAAACACAACGGACATGAAGCAGGTTAGTATGCAGGAAGGCATGTAATGAACATAATTTACCATGTAGAAAGGCACACAACATGTAGATATAATAAACTAAGTGAACACATATACAGACAATAAATGAAATACAAAACAACGCAATATGAAATAACAGTACAAGCAATCACCTTTCTATATCCTCTTCAACTAATGCAGTTAAGACTCCGTCGTTTTCTCCATCTATTCTATTTGTTTGAATGTGGGAACGCACAATATACAACGAACATGAATGGAAGTTGGTATGCACCGGAGATCAAACAATATGTACATATAGTAAAAGAGGCTCAATGAACAATCTAGAAGATAGGAATAAACATGAACCTTTGCTCTTCTCCATCCATAGTTGTAAACATGTAATTTTTTTTGCCCTGCCCAAAATATATTACAAGCCACAAAATATTACGAAATTGCATGGTCGTAGATACACGATTTCTGGTTTTCCGTGGAAAATTATCTAGATATGCTTCCATCGATGGAAATACATGTTCTTTATCCTCTACATAGACTATTGTGCCCACGATACAAGTTTTTGGTTTTCTGTGGCAAACTACCCATACATGCTTCCAGACATCGAAATATAATCTTGCAAAATCTTTGTTGTACATATCATAGCTCAAGTACAACACAAATTATATCGTGTGCACACCATTCTGTGTAGAGGAGAAAGAACATGTAATGTCATATGGGCACATCTGACCATACATGGTTTAGAAATGTACCCTACATATGCTTTATTCTAACAAAAAAACAATGGATATTGCAATTTCACATGTAATCCTCAAACAATTTTGCATGCAACTATTTTCTTTCATGATAGCACTGAAGCACTAGCAAAATCTCACAGTAGAACAAATATTTACCTCGTAGATAGGGAAAATAACACAACTGCATTTCAACTCGTGGGTGCAAGGGATAAACACCGTAAAGCGCCCCAAAAAACAATAATAATCCAAAAAAAAAAAAACTCCAACCACCGGCGCTGGACCCCAAGCCTGCAAGGCCAAATCAAACAAAAGAAAACAACAAGCACCAAACTAGTGAGAAAGCATGAATAGGCCAAACTGCACCCCCAGGGCCCCAAGCGTAAATCCGAGTCAAACAAACAGAACCAGCAACCCACGAACCAACGAACCAACAAGAACCATCGAGCCAATAAACAACATATGTATTTCCAACGATTACGAAACTGCAGCCGAAGCATAGAAGGAACTAGAAACATACGACGACCATGCCACTACAAATAAGCAAACATTCTTACTTGCAAACTGAAAACACTAAACAACAAACAAGGAATAGAAAATGAAACTATGGCATGGAAACTTACTCTGAAACGACAAAATGCAGAAGCACAGGTTGAATCGAGAACGAAACAACGACAAGCAACAACCAATGAACCAACGAAGAAGAAGCACTCACCAAACTAGTAAACAATGTATGTAGCTTCAATGATGGCGAAACTGCATTGCAAAGGTAGAAGAAGGGTGAAACATACAATGGCTATTCAACTGATGGTGGACAACAACACTGTGCAAATTCATTGTAACATTGTATGGAAATTTTTGAGGAAAAATGTACTCCGAGAAGCGTATTTAGATAAACATTTAAGGCTGTCAGGCTGTCTAAGGACCTCGCGGTATGCAAACATTTAAGTTGTCAGGCCCGTTGGAGGACCTCGCGTCATGTAAACATTTAAGCTGTCAGGCCTATTGAGGCATCTCTAAATAAGTGTCAATACATTTCAATACAAATACATGCGGCAAGGACGTTATAAACTTTGGAATTCTCAATCACTATAAAGCTTGGATATCAAAACATTTCAATATGATTAGTACAAATAAAAACTTATGGATATATTAAGCTAGTAGAAAATGCTAACACAAACATTCGAACTAATGCTAGCATTCCACCTTCAAGCAATACATAGGAAAAATATATTATTCAAAAAGACTGTATACGAGAAAAAGTTTGGATATGTTTCCATATAAAACATTGGGAATAGTGAAGCCAACAATAAGACCTATAATCTCTTATCCAATCAGATCAGTACATATATGCTACTTTTTATTATATAAAAATATATGCTTTTAATTCCCTAGCTCCAACAATAGGTATTATGCAAAGATTTTTGGTCAAAGGACAAACTAATATGTAGTCAACGAATTATCAATTGCTATAGTCCCTCTATGCCTACGACAGGGACTAATAAGAGTTTGCATATGCCAACAAATTTGGCATTAATAAATTTGATATCTTTTGACAATACACATAAAAAAAATTAAATCCTAATGTTAAACTATGTGAAAACCTCACATATTGTTTTGTAATAGCCACTTCAGCAATAAGAGTTTCATTTGAAGAACCAATCAACTTGTAAAAAAATGTTTTTCAATAATTAAAAAAAATAATGAAAATTAAATTTTAATATAAAACTATGTGAAAACCTTACTGATTTCTGGTCAATGCTCCACTAATAATTGGTCAACGACATAGCTATCGCTATATACCATGTCTGGGTAGCAGGTATAATAATAATCTCAAATACAATTTAAATTATAGTTAATTAATTATTATTATTATATAATTAAAAATTAAAAATGGTATTTTTTTTTAAATTATATTTTATTTAAGACTAAAACAATACATAATTTTTTTTTAGTTAAATTATATAAATTTTAAAAAATACACCAACCAACATTCAAAAATATTTTTACTTTCTCTTCATACAAAATGGCTCATTCATTTATAATGGATTCAAAATATGTTTTACAACAAGTTTTTATCCAAATTCCATAAATCAAATAGAGTAGTGAATTTTATCCAAATTCCATAAAGCAAATAGAGTAGTGAATTTTTAGAGGGTGCGTTCTTGAACAAGAGAACCATTTTAGTTTTTGTTGGATCCCTTTTTTGGAAAAGGAGTTCACATAACATTGAGTTCTTTGTAATATGAGTAAATGAAGGTGAACTAAAAGCAATTAAAAATATTTGGTTCAAAACCAAAATTTTCCATCATGCATTTCCATTTATCTAATTAATCATAATAACAAATTCTCTAAAAACTTGAACTTTTGAAGCACCTATTTCTACAACTAGATTAAGAAGAAGTTTTAGAGAAAAACTTTCAACCCAATTATTTGGCCCCACCTCTAAGCCAATCTTAAATATTATGAAGTGAGAGTCATCAAATCATGAGCTCTAAAGCATGGAAGAGTACCTTAATTAGCACCATCGATGTACTCCCAAGTCCCAAAATTTTCAATTAGTTCACGGGTTAATTGGCTATATGGAGAAGGCTTTGAAACCTATTTACAACTTGAAAATATTAACTTAGATTGAAAAGTGCACTAGAAGGGCAATATATACCTATCTTAAAAAATGTCTTTGGGTGAGTGCACGAAGTTGATGGATGATAAAGTGGAAATGTGGTGAGCATGAAGACTCTCACGCAAGAACACACGCATGTTTCTAGGAACACGCACATGTCCCTGATATGACAGACTCGAAAAATCCTGAACCTCCACTCAACATGACACATAGGCACATTCCCAGGAACGTGTGTGCATTCCTAAGAGGAACACACACGTGTTCCTGTTGGGCCCATTAAAAGGGCTCGTAGACACGATTTGTGGCCATTTTGACCACCACGCCTCACGTTTTGGGATTTATTGAGCAAAAGGAATGGAGGCATTTTGATCACCAAACATCCACAAGACCCTAACACCATCTCGAAGGCAATCCAGGCATGTATTTGTGATTGTTTTCTTGTTCTTTTAATTTCTTAAACTATTTATTAGCATTTATTTGTAATTTTTTAATTTAATTAAAAAAACCAACCTAATTTTTATGAACTCCCTTATTAAATTGTAGTAGAATAGTTAGTATGGAACCTTGACACAATCAAAACTCCACACAACCACACAAAGGAACATAAAATCCCAACCCACCACAACCACCAAACATAAACACAAAAATTGATGAAGGGTTGACCTCTTTGAGATCAATTGTCTGTGACTTTAGGAGTACAATAGAGCTTAGTTGATTGTCATTGAACACTTCATTGGATGTCATTGTATCATTCATTGCTTCAAGTTCCAAAGGGAAATTAACCAGTATTTATGTATACAAAGTTAGGATGTTTGACTATTATAGGATTGACATCGATAACAACCAAGTCAGAGACATGAAAATTATGAAATAAGATTTGATGTCACTATTTATTGATCCTAGAACCATGATACAACCACTAGTCAACAAGACACATATTTTTTTGGATTGGTGCATCCACCAACAATTTAAGGATAACTAGATGGATAGATGGTTCATGGTGTTCGACAAACCTCCTTGCAATGAGAGGGAGTTTCCTCTATACTTCCCGAGGAGATACGAGAATACTGTATTTTAGGTCACCATGTCAAGTACTTTGAAATTGGTGAATTCCAGAGCACGGGTCTTGTTGATATTATGGTAGCTATGGGAGGTATGCCTAACCTATCTTTAGACCAACCTTACTTCTAGATCCATATAACCAAACTATTTACTTAGGAACATGGAATAGACTATTTAATCATGGAATATCTTACTTTTCATACTATTAGTTCAAATATCATCCCAATCCCTCACTATCAAATAAATAGAATTTGCTATGAAAGCTGGCTAACAGGGGTATTCCTGCGTATGGGAACATAGTAATGGAAAAGATAATAGCTGAAATAGGATTCGTCCTGGCTGGAGCGCCCAGATCCGCTATATATTTAACCTCCATGTGTAACCTTTGAATATAATAGAATATTCCAGAAGTAAGAGAAACTCTAAACAGATGTGTAAAAACCCTAGAAGACAAATTGGCTCAGTAGAATAAATAATATCAATGTATTATCTTTCAGAAAGACAATTTGGCCCAGACAGGTGAGAACCACTATAAATAGGAGGTGCTCTAGCTCATTTGTACACACTCACTTCAGTCACTCTCTCAGTAAAGTATAGTGCAAGTTTAGAGCTGCAGTTGCAATAAAGGAAGGTGCATCTTCTGGGGTGATTCTTGGTCTCTATATCTAGCACTATCTAGCCTAAGATATTTGCCCTACCTTCTAGTATCTCTTGGTGTTATTCTTGGTGAAATTTTGGAGTATATTGGTGGATTTCTTGAAGGTGAAAATTTGGGGAAGAAGTGCAACTGCAACTGCTGTAGTTGAGTATTGTTCTTGTTCTGTGGTTTTGGAGACTCTCTCTCTTGTGCGCTGCCATTAGAGAAGGTGTACTTTCCTGGTCTTGTGTTGTTGTTGCAGTTGGATGGTGTTTTCCGGTTCCATCTCGTGCTACTGCTACAACTAGGGTTTATTTGTTTGTTCTAGTGTGGCTTTCCAGAATCATTCTATCTAGCAAAGGTTAAGGTTCTTGAGGTTGGATGCGTGCCTATGGTTGGGTGACAATAGTGATATTGTCTATGGTTAAAATAAGCACATCGAATATTTTAACAAGTTATGGTCCCACACTACCTTCTGTTAAGAACCAAATATCAATATAGCATAGAAAAAACTCAGAATAAGTACTCAATGCCTTGAAAAGGAGAGAAACTCAGATAATAAGCCTCTTCGAGGGGGAAACCTCCTTATGCCCACATAAATGTACAATTCCAAGATGATTCCAAATGAAAATGTCTCCTTGGTATATATAGGAGACTAGGAGGTATAATTACAACTAATGGAATAAAGC
>JASDQU010101117.1:102902-126511 GCA_032191745.1 Picea mariana
CCAAAGAAACATTTGGATGGTTTGGCATATAGTTGTTGCTCCTTTAGTAATTGTAGCACCTTGTCAACATGTCGCACATGATCCTCCCAAGACTTGCTATAGATTAGTATATCATCAAAAAATACTAACACAAATTTTCGAAGGAAGGGCTTAAAAATGGAATTCATCAACCCTTGGAATGTGGAAGGTGCATTTGTAAGGCATGACCAAAAATTTATAATGGCCTTCATGAGTTCGGAGTGTTGTTTTTGGGATATCTTCTTCCTTCATTCTAATCTGATGATACCCTGAACGAAGATCCAACTTTGTGAAATAGATTGTTGCATGTAGTTCATCTAACAATTCATCAATGAAGGGAATGGGAAACTTATCTTTAATAGTGATCTTGTTGAGCTCTCTATAATATGGACACATACGCCATGAACCATCTTTCTTGAATACCATTACCACCGATGCAGAGTAAGAACTTTGGCTAGGTCTAATAATGCCAGCCTCTAACATTTCTTCAACCATGCTCTCAATTTCACTCTTCTGGGCATAAGGGTATCTGTATGGCCTGATGTTAGAAGGAACTCTCCCAAGAATTAGGTGAATATCATGATCATGATTTCGAGTGGGTGGAAGACCTTTGGGAATATCTTCAAATACTTTGGAATGCTTATCAATGATCCCTTGGAGATCTTGAGGAATAGATGGCTTAGATGTTTGAACATCTAGTGAGCATCGTTGTGCAATAACACCTTGATGCCCCTTTTTCAATTATTTTGTCATGCCATTAGAGCTTATCACCTTACCGGGTTTCCCTGTGATACCTCTTAACTCAATTTCTTTTCCTTCCAATGAAAATTTCATGAAAAGTTCTTGAAAATTAAAATCCATTGTTCCTAATGATTGTAACCATTGGATTCCTAGTACAACATCAGCACCACCCATGGGTATAGAAATCATTATACTATTCATTACATATTCCCCCATAGTAAGATTGATCTTATTTCATTTTCCTGAGCAATTGATAGTTCCTCGATTTGAAATCATTACTTGAAACTCTAGCGCTGGATATACAAAGCAATTGAGATCTTTGGCTAATTTATAGTGAATGAAATTATGAGTACTGCTAGAATCAAATAGGACTATAACCTTTTTATTTTTGATATATCCTTCGATATTGAGGGTTTGAGGAGTGCTAATTCCAGCCAATGCATTACACGATATCCTGGGATTCAAATCTTCAGACAAAATTGCTTCTACATTTTCATCTTGATATGGTTCTTCTTCTTCTTCTTCTTCTTCTTCTTCTTCCTCTTCACAATCTATGTAGAATAATTTCTTCTCACCACACTTATGTCCCTTACTGTACTTTCTTTCACAATTAAAGCATAAACCTTTTTCTTTTCTTTCCTCTAATTGTTGAGGTGCCAACCTTGTAGGTTAAGGTGTTTTAGAAGAAGGAGCATTATTCTCTCTATAGATGTTAGGATTGGTCCTTCTAGTAGCCATAGCCATATTTTTACTTTCAACATTTCTTTCCACCCTAAATGCATTCTCCAATGATTTGGGTTCCCAAAGGTGAACCTCATGTTGAATGTTATCCTTTAATGTTCCTATGAATACATAAATCAAGTGCTCATATGGAATATTTGTTACCTTTATATTCAATCTTTGGAAGTTCTCAATGTGCTCTGTAACTGAACCCTTTTGCTTGAGATTTATCAATTGGCTAAATAAGGTATTTCTCCTTGTATCCTCATAGCGTGCTATCATTTCTTCCATGAAAATTGTCCAAGTGATGAGTGATTTGCGAGAACAAAGCCATCGATAGCATACAAATTGATTGGATTCTAAATATAAAGAAGCAAATCATACCTTTTGTGTATGTGGCATATTATGTAGATCAAAGAATTGCTCCATCTGAAGTATCCATGTGACTAGGTCCTTGCCATCAAACTTCTTCATATCGATCTTAGGAACATGGTTGGTGTTCAACCCAAACTTGGAGTTTATCCATTCTGGATTCACCTTCCTTGTGTCCTCATCATGAATTTCATGGGATACATTTTCACTTTCAGGTGTCCTCTCTATTAGGAAGTTTTTCAATCCTTCCATGATCTCCCCTTTTAAACCATCCATATTAGTATTTATTGCCTCAAACTTAGCTTCCGTTGAATCCATCATCTCTTGTAGTTCATCTTTTGTTACTATCTTCTTTTGTAAATAATTTATGTGCCTACTCATTTCTTCACCTTCATCAAGAGTCCATGTAGGATTTTATGGAGGCTTATTTGGTGTAGAGTTTCCCTTTTGGGTGGCATGTTGGCCAGGTATCACTTTTGAACCTTGATTTTGAGGTGGTTCTACTAGAAAATCTTTCTTCTATTGTATCTCCAAAGTTTCGACCCTTCTGGGTATGAGACTTTTTTTTTTTTGGTAGTTCTCTAATATTTCTTCTCTGCAATTCCATAGGTCTGATCAAAATTGGATGTGCCAAATGGAATTTACCATAAATTCCCCACAACTTGCTGATTTTTGGCCTTTCCAGGATATCTAACTTGTATAGCGTACCCCACACAAAATAATTGATATAAAATTATGAAACTTGTACCAGAAATACTACAGACTGTCAACTATCCAATGCAACCAGTCTCACTCAATTTGGATACTCTAGGAATAATTTATGATTGTTTTACCTAGAACACCTTCTTGAGACTAGTCAATAGGACTAGTCAGATACCCTATCTTCCACAGGGTGTATCTAAAAATGTACGATGACCTAGAAGCTGAAATTTTTACCACATATACCTTAATAATTTCTATAAATATTCGCTAGAGTTCAAGGTCTGAAATGTTACATAAAAAAATTTATAGCGAAAATTCCGTAATGAATCAGTTCAAGATGATTCCAGAACCCTATGTTTCACAGTTGTATATCCCAAAGTATAATGCCTCAGGAGTTGAAATTTTAACCCAACGTACCTTGATCCATCTGCTAAATATCCCCCAAGTTGTTCCTTCTGAAACATTGTAGAAAAAAAGTTATAGCGAAAATTCCAAGGTGTCTCAGATGTAGCAGCAAAACCCCAAGAACTTGAGCTTTGATACCATATGTTAAGAACCAAATATCAATATAGCATAGAAAAACCTCAGAATAAGTACTCAATTCCTTGAAAAAGAGAGAAACTCAAATAATAAGCCTCTTTGAGGGGGAAACCTCCTTATGCCCACATAAATGTACAATTCCAAGATGATTCCAAATGAAAATGTCTCGTTGGTCTATATAGGAGACTAGGAGGTATAATTACAACTAATGGAATAAATATGACATAAATAAAATAACATTACTAATGTAATATGCCCCAATTAAGGGGTAATGAGACACTATTTAGGGCTTAACACCTTCAGAATAGTCTAACCACTTGAAGGAATACCGAAAATTCTTTGTCAAGCTCATTATAGCACCAATTGTAGTTGCAACTAGGGTTTTTGAGCTTGCAACGACAACAAACCCTAACCTAAATTATTGGGCACTTTCAGTGAAGCATTGGACCTAATTTTTGGGTATTCTAGTGTGCCCTAGCCTAGAGCACCCTCTAGTTCCCTCAAACAAAAAAAAACGTCAAGTTTGAGTTCTTGGTCAAAGTCAAAGTGAAATTCAAAGCCAAAGTCAAAGGTTGACTTTTGGTCAAAATTTATTTTGTGGTCAAAGTTGAAATTTCAGGTTTTCTATATTATTCTAATCATTGAACCTTTTTAATTCAGTTTCTAACCTCTTCTTGTCAAGATGGTGTCCAGTTTCATATTAGAAGACAAGATGAACGATGCTACAAATTTCAAAGGTATGCACTTGTATATTGTTTTCAAGTTATATCATCCAGCAAAGCATGAGTGTGTTTGCAGGGGATGTACAAGAGACCTTTTCTAAGAAGTGATCTTGGATTCAGTACAGTCAGAGGAACAAGCACACCCTCCCTAGCAGTTGACGATCTAGGTTCTAGGTTTGATTGATCAAATTATTAAGTTTCAATTTGCACATATCAAGTTTGATAGTTGCTATAGTACAAGTAAAAACTATAGGTGTGACAACAATATTTGAAATGTTCTATTACTTCTAGGTATACTTGGTTGCATGTAAGTACTATTGATATAGATGCTTATTTCGCTTGTTTGAAAAATAAAATAACATCTCCTCTAGGAGATATTTCTTGTTTTTCTCCCAGGAAGTACACCTTGGTAATTCTATGATGACTACCATCCTTGTTACCATAGATATGTTATTATGAAAATGCTATTGGAAATATTTTTTCTCTTGTTTTTCTTGTTTTGGGCAAGTCACAAGAGATAACTCTAAGAAGGAGCTACAATGACAGTTGCAAACATGGAGCAAATGACTCCATCAAATGGTGAGGTAGATGATCTCACCAAGTACCAATTCTAAAGGAAGTGTGTAAAGAAAAAGGAGTTTTGGACATCGTTCACTCAGATTTGTGTGGACCAATGTCAACCTCCTCACTAAGTGGGTATGTATTCTATGTTTCTTTTATTGATGATTTCTCACATAAAACTTGCATTTGTTTCTTGAAAGAAAAAAGAGAATTATTTCGTAAGTTTGAAAAATTCAAGAATTTGTGCAAATCTTATCTGAAAAAAAGATAAAGATCTTGAGGTTCAATAATGAATGAGAGTACACCTTAGATGAATTTAAGACATTCTGTAGAGGGGTCAAGATTAAGAGGTAGCTCACTACTCACTACAATCCTCAACAAAATAGTGTAGAAGAAAGAAAGAATCGTATAATAATGGAAGTACTAAAATCCATGATCCATGATCAAGACTTACTAATGCATCTATGGGAAGAAGCAACCAGGATCATGATAGATGTGAAGAACAAAGTTTACATTCCTGGTCACCAGAGGATTGAAACTAGAAGAGATGTCACATTCGATGAGGATATAAATTTCAACATATTGAGGCAGAGTCATTCAAATGAGGTCCATGATGAAGATCCTGTAGCTCCTAGGATTGTAGATGCAGAGGGAGAACCTTCCAACTTTGAAGAAGTAGTCAAGAAGAAAGAATGGAAGGAAGCTATGATGGAAGAATATAAATCATGAAAAATGATGTTTGGTAAATTGTGTCTAGACATGAAGGAAAGCCTGTAGTTCAAAATAGGTTTACAAGATAAATCATGCAGTGGATGGAAGTATTGATAAATACAAGGAAATATTCATGGCTATAGGGTTCTCCCAATAGGAGGGATAAGACTATGATGAGATGTTTTCTCGAGTTTCTAGATACACCTCTATTAGAGCCATCATATCTATTGCAACATCCATGGGTTGGATTTTACATCAGATGGATGTAAATACCGTTTTCTCAATGGAGTAATTGAGGAAGAAGTATACATAGAGAAACCTCAAGGTTTCAAGGTAAACCTGAGAGAAACCCATGTATGCAGATTAAAGAAGGCACAAATTGATAGTTACTTGATGAGACTTGGATTTTCCAAGAGCTTTGTTGATCCAAACCTTTATTACAAGGTTGTGAATGATTCACCTGTGAATGATTATATTTTGATGATTTGTTTCTGATAGGTGCAAAGCCTCTCATTATTCAATGTAAGAGGGAGTTAGCCTCTGAATTCGATATAAATTATCTTGGTCTAATGCATTATTATTTGGGACTAGAAGTATGGCAAAAGCATGGTGAAATATTCATGGGGAAAGGGAAATATGTTGTAAATATTCGTTAGAAGTTTGGGATGATGGATTGCAAATCCATGGCAACTCCCATGGTGATATATATGAAGAAGCTAAGAGACTCCGATTCTGACCCAGTAGATGCATCCCTATACCAACAGTTGATTGGCTCATTGATGTATTTGGTTAATACTCGATCAAACATTTGCTTTGTTGTGAACATGTGGAGCCAGTTCCAGGTGGAACCTAGACATGAGCATTGGATAGCTGCAAAGAACATTTTTAGATATATTCATGGGACGATAAATTATGGTTTGAGATATGCCCCAAAAAGTGGTGTACACCTACATGGATTTACTGATTTATATTGGGAAGGGACTGCATATGAAAAAAAGAGAACTTATGGTATATGTTTCAATTTGGGATCTGCTATAATATCATGGGCTAGCAGGAAACAAAAGTTTTTTGCACTCATCATTGTATAAGAAAAGTATATTGCAGCTTATGATGCTTGTACGGAAGCAGTATGGATCCATAAGCTGATTTCTGGACTATTTGATCAGGTGTTGGATTCGACTTTGATATATTGCGATAATTAGAGTCATGTGAAGCTTTCAAAGAACCCCTTCTTTCCATGACAGGTCAAAGCACATTGAGATCAAGTATTATTTTATCCGTGATAAATTCCAGAAGGGAGAAGTGATTCTCCAGTACATCTCCACCAATGAGTAGACAATTTATATTTTGACAAAACCTTTGTCCAAGATAAAGACGGACAAGATGGGACTTATGGAGATACCCTCCCTTGGTTGAAAAGGAGGAAATGACTTCCTCAGTTGGGAGGGATTTTTGATATATGGCATCATGGATAGTCAGTGTGTTGGTGGATAGACATTCTCTAGGTGGAGAATGGTCCAGGAAGAATAGATTGTTGATGTACCATGGACAACTATTCTCCTGGGGCATTGCCCGAACAAGTAGAATGGTCTAGAACAACTATTCTCCTAGGGATTTTCCCAGGCATGTAGAATGGTTCATCTCCCTTAGTTCACAGTACTGACCAGAGTGGGGAGATTGGTATAGGAAATGTTTTTTCCCTGAGTTCACAGTAGTGGCCAGAGGGGGGTAAATGGTCCAAGATAGTCATTCTTCTTGAGTTCACAGTAGTGACCAGAGTGGGAAGAATGATCCTTGTATCCCATGGCATGGATTTCAACATATGTTGGGATAATCATTATTTCTTTGTCTCAAACGGTGACCAGGATAGGAATAATGGTCCCTATATCACTCTGTTGAGTGAGTGACTTATACGAGACACTCTGTTGAGTGCACTAAGTCCAACACATGACTTATTCAACATAATTCCAGATTACTCAGATGGAGTATGGCCTCGAGAGATGATGCAGACGATGATATATTTTTGATGCTAGGATGTTACAAGATTATATTGATAGTGATGATGATGCTTGTGACTTGATCTACGTGATTATGAGATATCCTATGTGGCTATGATGGTGCTACCTGTAGAATGGTATGCAAGGCTGTGTGATCCTTTCCCATACCATGTGAAATGTATGGATGTTATTGATACCATTATAGTTAATAACTCCCTATATAGGAGGGAGTGTTGATATTATGGTAGTTTCGGGAGGTATTAACCTCCATGTGTAACCTTTGACTAGAATAGAATATTCTAAAAGCAAGAGAAACCCTAAACAAATGTGTAAAAACTCTAGAAGACAAGTCGACTTAGTAGAATAAATAATATCAATGTATTATCTTCTAGAAAGACAAGTCAACCCAGACAGGTGAAAAGAACCACTATAAATAGGAGGTGCTCTAGCTCATTTGTACACACTCACTTCACTCACTCTTTCAGTAAAGTATAACACAAGTTTGGAGCTGCGGTTGCAAGAAAGGAAGGTGCATCTTTTGGGGTGATTCTTGGTCTCTCTCTCTAGCACTATCTAGCCTAAGATATGTGCCCTACCTTCTAGTATCTCTTGGTGGTATTCTTGGTGACATCTTGGAGTATATTGGTGGATTTATTGAAGGTGAAAATTTGGGGAAGAAGTGAAATTGCAACTGCTGTAGTTGGGTATTGTTCTTGTTCTATGGTTGTGGAGACTCTCTCTCTCTTATGTTCTACCCTTGGAGAAGGTGCACTCTCCTTGTCTTGTGTTGTTGCTACAGTTGGATGGTGTTTTCTTGTTACATCTTTTGTTATTTATGTAACTAAGGTTTATTTGTTGGTTCTAGTGTGAATTTCTCAAATCATTCTATCTATCAAAGTTTAAGGTGCTCAGTAATGGCTATGTGCCTATGGTTAGGTGACAATAGTGATATTGTCTATGGTTAAAATGAGCACATTGAATATTTTAACAGGTCTAGGGTCCACATAGGATATATATCATGCTAGGCATGACCCTATGCTAGGTCCTCATCCTCCTAGGAAAATTCCTAACCTCCCTCCTCAGCATCCTCCCATTGCAAAAAGAATCCAACAAGCACAATTATCTTTATTAGCGTTGACTCAAAGCCTAGTGTAGCATGGGATTTTTGTTGCACTATCTTGGCAAGAGATGCCTATTGGTGACATTGGAAGAGGAGATGAACCTTCAACCCATATAATATAGTGCATCCGGGAGAGAGAACATGGATCGAGTAGTCGTTCATGTGAGCCTGATAGATGCTTGAGTTGCGAACATACTTGTTATGGGCTAATGGAGTCCAGTGGACATCAAAGTTTCATGAAGGAGGTTAATATCTTAACCATCTCTATGTTCTTCATGACACACACACACACACACACATAAACATATATATTATTATGTGTATTTATTTCCATATCTTATTGTATGATGTTTTGTATTTTCTACGCCCCTATAGCAGACCCTTGCTGGTAGATGCATCAATGTTGATATCCACCATTGATGCAACATAGAGGCAACCTGTTCATTCGGTGTACCAAATACATAGGTATGTGTCACATTTGATAAATTCACCATAGTGATTTCTTTATTTTCTGGAATCCTCAAATATATTGTTCTTTAGTTTCTATAGGTTGCAGTACCATATGGTGATGATCCATGTCCACCTGGGATGGACAAGTCACCACCTTCATAGGTATCATGTGTTGAGTTAAATTTTGTTTAAATATCAATTTTTTTTTTTTAAACTTTACTTTTTGGTACTAATAACAATATTATTAATATGTATTCGATTTCCATCATCAATTGTTGGGTCACCTATACCACCACTGTTTCATTCACTACCACTAACTACATTCCACCCATCACTTTTTTCCATCTACAAGGCTAGTATAGTCCTTGGGAATCCTACCTCAGTTCTTGGGATACCTCTTTCTAGCTCAATGGTTTTACCATCCTTCGTACAACCCATGGGGGTTTATCGCCGCTCACCCCTACCATATTTCATATCCTGTCCATCCATAATGGCTGCACCCATAGTACACCCACCCCCACCACATTTTCCATTGCATCCATCCATAGTGGATGCATCCATATGCCACCCACCCCCACCACATTTTCCATCTATGCCATCCACTGAGGCTTCCATAGTAAATTTTTCCCTGGAGTAAGTTGTAGAGTCGAGTGCTCCACCTGTCAATGACTCTCCACTGTTGCCTAAGTTATCCATAGTGTGATAATTTGTTTATTATCAATTTTTATGTATCATGAATGAAATTTATTTTATGCATATTTTTTCAAATTTCATAATTTGATCCTTGTAATTGATGTAGGGTGGCATCGTTAAGATATTAGGGTCACGGAGGAGGGTAACACCGTCATAATTTCCAGTATCATTTGTGAAGAGTTGTCTTAGGTTGAATTACAAAGCATCATCTTGTAATTATTTTAATTCATTGTGGAAAAAACTTATAAAAATGTTGTTTCTTTGTCCAGTCTATGGAGTGATGAACCATGCCTAGGCGCAAAACCACTCAAGATGCTTCTTCAAGTAAGAGAATAAATATCGATTTCCAGTATTCTCTTGATAGTTTTGAAGGGTCAAGTGGTTAATGAGTGACCAATGATTTCCATTTTGTATCTAGGACACCATATGACAATTTTCCATGTTAAGGCACTTGACGTCGTTTTGTATATTGTGCATGTTGTGCAAATTTGTAAAAAATGTATAGTTTAGACAATGTTGAACACACACACACACACATGTCATGGCACATTTTTTTTTTATGAATTTCATTGTTTGTTTACTTCATGTTTATGAATGTATGGTCCTTAACTAGATTTGGGTAAACACGTGTCTCTTTTTTTGCTATTTATAGTAATGTGGAATCTATGGCATACAAACCATTGATATTATCAATCCTTCTTGATCCCTTATTATTTCACTCAAACCACTCTAATCAATATCTTGTAAAATTCAAGGTTAAATATATCAAAATTAGGTATATGAATGTGCCCAAATTATTAAAATCATATGGTACAAATGAAACATATATATAAGTGAGACTTATTGCAAGGGTTATGGGAGAACTTGATGAACCAGTAAATATTTCAAAGGAAATTTTAAGGGATAATTTTTTCCATTTGGCTATTTTTCCACTTAATGTATTAAAGAAAAAACACTATTCACCAATTTCCATTTTCTCCAAAAGTGTTAATGCCAAAAAACCATTTCAACCATAATGTACTAAGGGAAACTTATATGGAGGAATTTGTATCTTAATATGGTCATAATAATGTTGAAAATTACATCCAAACACATTTATTATAAATGATATAAGAAAATGATATAATTTTCTTTTGTAATTTTTCTCTTAATCGTGTCATGTTTCAAAACCACACTACATTGGGTATTTTAACACCTAATTGACCTTGTCTTGTATTTCCTTGCCTTGCCTTGGCTTTCCACTCCTTTCCTTGTCTTACCTTGGATTTCCGTGTCTAGCCTTGCTTTTCATTTCCATGCCTTGTCTTGTGTCTTGCCTTGTATTGCCTTACCATTCATTTCCTTGCCATGCCATGCCTTGCCTTGCCATGTCTTGCCTTGCCTTGCCTTGTCTTGCCTTACCATGTCATTCCTTGCCTTTCCTTTCCTTCCCTTTCCTTGAATTGCTTTTCCATGTCTAGCCTTGCCTTGTCTTTTCAACTTTCCTTGTCTTTCCTTTCGATGCCTTGCCTTTCCATGCCATGAATTTCCTTGCCTTGCCTTGCCTTTCCTTTCCCTGTCATGTCTTTCCTTGCCTTGCCTTGCCTTTCCTTGCCTTGTCTTGCATTATCTTGTCTTTCCTTTCCATGTCTTGTATTTCCTTTCTTTTCCTTGTCTTGCCTTGTCTTTCCTTGTCTTGTTTTTCCTTTCCCTACCTTGACTTGCCACGTCTTTCCTTTCCATGTCTTACCTTTCCTTTCCATTCCTTGTCATTTATTTCCATGCTTTTTCATGTATTTCCTTACCATGTCTTTCCATGTGTTTTCTTCCCTTCCCTTGCCTTGTATTTCCTTGCCTTTCTTGCCATGTCTTTCCATGCCATGTATTTCCATGTCTTTCCTTGCCTTTCTTTCCATGTATTTCCATGTCTTTCCATGCCTTGCCTTTCCTTTCCTTGTATTTCTATGTCTTAAATTTCCTTTCCTTGTGTTTCCTTGTCTTTTCATGCCCTACTTTTCCATGCTATGTATTTCCATGTCTTTCCTTTCCATGCCCTGTCTTTCCATGTCTTTCTATGCCTTGCCTTACCTTTCCTTGTCTTTCTATGTCTTAACTTTCCTTTCCTTGTGTTTCCTTGTCTTGTCATTCCCTACTTTTCCATGCCTTGCCTTGTCATGTCTTTCCTTTCCTTTCCATGTTTTTCCATGCCTTACCTTGCCTTGTATTGTTCCTTTCCACGTCTTGTTTTTCTATGTCTTTCCTTACCTTGCCTTTCCATATCTAGGTCTAGGTATTTCCATGCCTTGAAATGCCTTTCCTTGCCATGTATAGCCTTGCATTGCCTTTCCTTTCCATGTCTAGCCTTTCTTTTCCATGTCTAGACTTGAATTGTCTTTCCTTGCCTTGCCTTTCCTTGTCTTGCCAAGCCTTTCCTTTCCATGTATTTCCTTGAATTTCCTTGCCTTGTATTTGCAATGATGTAATATGTTAAATTAAAATTAAAACAACATCCATTCACCATCCAATTTCCTCAAATGAACTCAGAGTTTGTCCTTGCAACTAAAGTCATCATAAGACCATTATTTTTATGAAATGAATCATGAATATGAATAAAATAATACAAATTTATGAGTTCATCACATAAGTACTTAATGATTCACAATGTGAGCGTGTATATGTGAATTATGTGTGATAGAATAAAAATTTAGGTTTAGAAGTTTATTTTCCAACAATGTTTAAAAGTTATTATTCCATCACATGAAGTATCATGTACCAAACTTTCTCATAATTATCCCAAAAATGAAAAAAACATGATGTTGTAAAATTAAAATACCTAGAACATGACCATGACCATGACCTAGACCTAAACCTAGACCATGACCTAGACCTAGACATAGAACTTGTCTTTCCTTGCCATGTCTATCCTTGACTTTCCTTGCATTTATTTCCTTATGTTCCATTGCCTTGTATTGCCTTGCCTTGCCTCTCATTGCATTTCCTTTCCTTGCCTTGCATTTTATTTCCTTGCCTCGCCTTACCTTGTATTTCCTTGCCTTGCATTGGTTTTCCTTGCCTTTCCTTACCTTGACTTAGACCTGGACCATGACCTATACCTATACTTAAACCATGACCTAGACCTATACCTAGACCATGATCATGCCCTAGACCTATACCTATACCTAGACCTAGACCTAGACCTTTATATTCCATGCCTTGCCTTTCCATGTATAGCCTTGATTTCCCTTGCATTGCATTTCCTTTCCTTACCTTCCCATTCCATGCCTTGACTTGTCATGTCTAGCCTCGCCTTGCATTTAATTACTTTACCTTACTTTACCTTGCCATGCCATGTCTTTCCTTGTCATTAGTTTCCTTTCCTTTCCATGCCTTGTAGTTTCTTTCCTTTCTTTTTCGTACCTATACCTAGATCTAGACCTTGGATTTTAATTCCTTGCCTTGCCCTATCTAGAATTGATTTTCCTTTCCTTGCCTTTCCTTATCATTGCCTTGCCTTTCCTTGCCATTTCCTTGCCCGAAATTTCCTTGACTTATACATAGACCATGACCTATACCATGACCTATACCTAGACCTATACCTACACCATGACCATGACCTAGACCTAGACCTTGACTTGCATTGCCATGTCTATCCTTTCCTTTCCTTGCCTTTCCATGTTATGCCTTTCCTTTCGATACCTCACATTTACTTGCCTTACCATACCTAAACCTAGACCTAGAGCTAGACCTTGCCTTCACATGCCTTTCCTTGCCATGACTTTCCTTGTCTTGCTTTACCTTGCCTAGTCATGTCTAGCCTTACCTTGACTTTCCTTGCATTACCTTGTCTTTCCTTGAATTTCCATGCCATTCCTTGCCTTTTCTTTCCATGCCTTGTCTTTCCTTACCTTTCCTTGCCACACCTAGACCTAGGCCTAGACCTAGACCTTTCCTTGCCATGTCTAGCCTTGCTTTAACTTGTATTTCATTTCCTTTCCTTTCCTTGCCATTTCCTTGACTTGCCTTGCTACTTCCTTGTTGTTTCCTTTCCTTTCCTTGTCATTTACTTGCATTACCATGCCTTTCCTTGCCATGTATAAACTTTCCTTTCCATGTCTAGGTCCAGGTCATGGTATAGGTTTAGGTCATGGCATAGGTCTAGGTCATGTTTTAGGTCTAGGTCTAGGTATTTCCATATACATAGATTTATTTATTTCCATAGATGTACAAAATTATTTTTTTGTAACTAGATAATTTTTCGTGTGATGTTGGATAATAATTAAGGGAGAAAACATGTTGTTTTTTATTAAATGAGGCTCCCATGCTTGTTTGTATGATTATTAAACCAACATTGACAATGTAGCATCTAGTGTCCATAGTTCAATCTATTTTATATGTTTTGTAATGAAGTCCATCCTCCTCGATTTTGGGACTGGAGCATTTATGTAAAAATTACTAACTGCAAAGAAAGGCGTGTGTCATCTGAATCAAAAGTGAACTTTCTTCTCAAATAAATGTGGAATGAGGTTTCTTCATAACATTACATATAAACATGTTATCCTTAGTTTGCAATATATTGTTTAATTGTTTCTTAAAAGGCTCTTGACATGTGATATATTCATTAAGACTAATAGTTAATAGAAATAATGTGGTGTTGATGGGGAGTTCCAAATATTACTAGTGATACTGGCACGATACATAGT
This sequence comes from Picea mariana, assembly GCA_032191745.1. NCBI lineage: Eukaryota > Viridiplantae > Streptophyta > Pinopsida > Pinales > Pinaceae > Picea > Picea mariana. Next base: position 116,929 of record JASDQU010101117.1, read on the forward strand.
GATAGGTGAGATCACTTCATTTATCACCTTCATAGATACATATATCGAGCTATGGGTCAAGCTACCTTGACAACTTGTCATTTGATCATAGATTTTGATCTTTTCTCTTCAACTACTATTATTTTGAGAGCTAGGCATATGTATAGATTTGACATCATTTCTTCCTAAGGAATTCCTTTATGAGATTGCATCAATTATTTTTTAATACTTATTTTAGATGCACACAACCTTAATATGCAACAATTATTTTCTATTTGTGCTCAAGTCTACTTCATGACTAGAACCTTGGGCTTTTGGTCTAATGGAAAAGAGGAGAATTAGTTAGTGGTAGGTTTCAAGTTCCATTTTTAGTTGCATAGAAACAATCTTAAAATAGTAACTGGGCCAACTATCATTTGAGTCTCATGCTCATAGGGTGGTAGTGATTATCTAGGCTAGCTTATCATTAGGATTCTAGGAACACATAGTAACTACAAGCATGACGGACTAAACCCAAAAATAATGTTATATTTGCATCTAGTACCACATTGAATATCTTTGGAAATCCTATGTTATTTTAGTGGTAACTTAGAAATGTGTCTCTTTATCTATTTGTGTAAATTATGCATCAGGTCCTATGGGAATTTTCTACTCAAGTTTCAACTTTAGAGGTTTCCAATGCTTTATGAATTCTAACAAACAAATGTGTTTTTTTCAACACATTAATGGAAATTATGTTCAATAAATGGTAGGATATTGTGTTGCAATTGATCTCCATTCTTGATAATAATTCCTTGATTAGTGGTACTTGATATGTTTCATTCACATTAAGTTAACATTTGAAAACAATATACCTTTGGAGGATGAGATTGATGTGTAAATTGCAAACTTTGGACTTTTATGATTTGAAGGGACATACATATGTCATAAAGTAGTGCTCTTGTATTTGGTTTATTCGGTGTTTTTTATTCAAATTACTTAGAGCTTATGATTCAAGAGTGTATTGTTTTTTAAGGTTGAGGCTTAGTTGTAGAAGGGTTAACATTGGGCTTTATATTTATGTGTAGCATGATGGGATTTGTATCATGACAAGGATGTTTATTTGAATTATATGGTAAAGTAGAGATATACCTAAGCATTACTTAGGTGCAGAAACAAAATTGAAGTGATTTATGCCATCAAATATCTCAAATCTTTAAAGGTGCATACAATTGTGCATTTATGAGATTGGAGGGAATCATTTCCAACCACCCACGTTGAAATTTGACAAAACAAAAAATATCAGTTTCGATCACCCCGATGTGTTTCAAGTTTTCTAAGCTTTGGGTCAATTTGAAGATTCTCAAAACTCCTTGAGGCATTGTGGAACCATGAGGAGAACCACGATTTCTACCAAAATTACATTAAAATAAATCATAAAAAAATGGTGCATTCATAAATTGTATCTTACTGTGAATTTGTTTTCTTTCAGTAGATGTGAATTTGGAATTTTTTTATCTCATATGATTTTACTTTGCTAACCATAATAACATGTTGATATAAACTATATATTTTCTTTATGATTGAATGACCAAGTCACATGCAATATCATTTAGTCTCACTTGCAATTTATTTTTTTCTCTCGAATCCTTGACTCCTTTGTCCTTCATCCTTGCATAGAAAAATGTGGCATTACATTGCCTAGCCTTGCCTTGCCTTTATTTGCCTTGAATTTCTTTGTCTAGACTTTCCTCACCTTTCCTTCCCTTGCATTGACTTTCATTTCCTTTCCTTGCCATGACTTTCCTTGCCTTTCCATGCCTTTCATTTCTTTTCCTCGACTTTCCATGCCTTTCCTCACCTTTCTATGTATTGCATTACCTTTACTTACCTTGCCATGCCATGCCTTAGCTTTCCATGCCTTACCTTTCCTTAACATGCCTTGCATTGCCTTGCCTTGTCTTTCCATACCTAGACCTAGACCTAGACCTTGCCTTGCCATGCTTTGCCTTACCATGTCTAGCCTTGATTTTCCTTGCATTTCCTTTCCTTGCCTTGCCTTACCATTTCCTTTACTTTCCTTACCATCACCTTGCAATTTCCTTGAATTATCATGTCTTTCCTTGCCATGTATATCCTTTCCTTGCCATGTACGGCCTTTTCATGTCTATCCTTGCCATGTCTAGGTCTAGGTCTAGTTCTAGGCAAGGTCTAGGTCCAGTTCTAGGAAAGGTCTAGGTCTAGGTCTAGGTCTAGTTTTTGGAAAGGTCTAGGTCTAGTTCTAGGTCATGTTTTAGGTCTAGGTCATGGTAATGGTCTAGGTCTAGCTCATGGTGTAGGTGTAGGTCTAGGTCTAGGTCTAGGTCTAGGTCTAGGTCTAGGTCATGGTCTAGGTTTAGGTCTAGGTCTTTCCATGCCTTTCCTTGCCTTGCATTGCCATGTATAGCCTTTCATTTCCTTGCATTGTATTAACTTAGACCTAGACCTAGACCTAGACATAGACCTTACATTTCCATGTCTATCCTTGCATTTYCTTTCCTTTCCTTGCCTTGACTTAGACCTAGACCTAGACCTAGACCTAGACCTAGACCTTTCCTTGACATGCCTTGCCTTTCCATATATATCCTTGCCTTGCCATGTATTTCCTTTCCTTTCCATGTCTAGGTCTAGGTCTAGGTCTAGGTCAAGGTATAGTGCTAGGTCTAGGTCATGGTCTAGATCTAGGTATAGCTCATGATCTAGGTCTAGGTATTGGTCTAGGTCATGGTATAGTTCTAGGTCTTGTTCTAGGTCATGGTCTAGGTCTAGGTCATGGTCTAGGTCTAGGTCATGGTCTAGGTCTAGGTCCAGGTCATGGTCTAGGTCTAGTTCTAGTTCTAGGTCTAGGTCTAGCCAAGGTCTAGGTCTAGGTCTAGGTCTAGGTATAGTTCTAGGTCTAGGTCATGGTCTAGGTTTAGGTCATGGTCTAGTTCTAGGTCTAGGTCACGTTCATGTTTTAGGTATAGGTCATGGTATAGACCATGATGTACAACTAGACCTAGATCGTGACCTAGACCATGACCTAAACCTATACCTAGAGCTATACCTTGCCTTGCATTTCCATGTCTAGCGTCTTGCATTTCCTTACCTTGCCTTGAATTGTGTTGCCATGCCTTTCCTTGCCTTGTCTCTTCTTGGCTTTCCTTCCCATGTCTAGCCTTGCCTTGCCTTTCCTTGATCTAGATCATGACCTAAACCATGCCCTATACCTATACCACGAGCTTGACCTAGACCTAGAATTAAACCTAGACCTAGACATTTCCTTTCCATGCCTTGCCTTACCATGTCTATCCTTTCCTCGACTTGCCTTTCCTTGAATTAATTTTCCATGCCTTGCCTTTCCTTGCCTTGCCTTACCATTTTCCAATCAAAAGTAGTTCCTTAGTGTTGAAGCTTAAGGAGGCCGTGGGTTTTTTCAACATAAATTTAAATAAAATTGCAAATAATCATGGAAATCAATAAAATTAGCTTTATATAATACACGAAGGACATAATAACATATAGCCATTGACAAAAACAACAAATATGTTACATGGAGAAATTTAGTAGCCATAATAACAAGTAGTCCTCAACAAAAATAAACAGAGTGTGCAGGTTTTCACAGTTAGTAATAATATTGTTGTTAGACTTCTAGATGTAAACTGTGTGTGAAATTTATGAAATGTCCGATGTTTCAAGTGGAAATTCCACCCATAATAAGGGACTATTGAAGCTGAGAATGATGTTTTGAGTGGACACTCTCAGCTTCAATAGTCCCTGATGAGGGGTGGAAAGTCCACTCAAAATGTCAGATGTTTCATAAACTCCACACATGGTTTACATCCAGAAATCTAGCAACAATACAATAAAAAGAAACATGTCACATATGGAAAAGATAGAGATAGTACAAATGATTAAACCATGTATGAAGTCTTACAAGTTATTCACTTGTCAAATATTTTCTTAAGTAGAGTTATATTCAGTTCTACTTTTTCAAAGATAGGGTGATGCTAGCATTTTCAAATTACGCAAGAAACAAGGTTTCTTACATGGGAATAAAAGTCATATCTCCAAATATCCACATAGTAACATTTTCTAATTCACTTGGTTAACCTCCACACTACTCAGTAACTTCTTTGTTACAATAAAATTATTTTTTGGTGTTTGTTTGTTGGGATTATTGTCATGAAAGGATGGGATTTAACCTATTTGGCTCTTTCCAATATGGACATAATGCCCCCAGACAAAATTGTCAACATGTCCCTTAATGGCTTGAGGAGGAAAGTTCCAACTCACCCTAAAAATCTAACCAGGCATCGGATGGAAAAACCATTGGTTTCATTGGACTTGGGGCACTAAGTTACAACTAGGGGTACTCCTTTGTTGTCATTTCATTGCCCTAAAAATTGGTTTTTGGAGGATCTCTAGAACTAGGGTTTTTTTCAGTGAAGCATAGTGCAATTTCTAAACAAGGGGTCAATTTTGAAGAGCAATTTGTCAGGAGATTGTGGATAGCGTATTCTCATGGGCCTTGGCCAAATAGATGTGCATGAGCTTATGAAACTCAATTATGCCGCTCTATTTTTATTTTATGCCCATGGACCAAATTGCCAACATGTCCCTAAATGGCTTGAGGAGGTGAGTTTCAAATTGTCATAAAACTATAACTAGGCCTCAGATGGATGAACTATTGGTTGCATAGGAATCAGGGCATCGGGTTACAACTAGGGGTGCCCCTCTGCTATGATTTCATCACCTATAAAACCATTTTTTGGAGGATCTCCAGAACTAGGGTTTTTCTTAGTGAAGCACTGTGCAATTTCTAAACAAGGCGTTGATTTTGAAGAACAATGCGTAGAGAAATTGTGGGTAGTGTGGTCACATGGGCCTTGGAAAAATAGATGTATAGGATCTTACATAACTTAGTTATGCCACTCGGTTTGTATTTTATGCCCCCATACCAAATTGTCAAGATGTCCCTAAATGGATCAAGGAAACAAGTTGCAAATCACCATAAAACTCTAATCAATCCTCGGATGGAAAAAACATCAATTGCAATGGATTCAAGGCACTAGGTCACAACTAGGGGCAATCCTTCATTGTCATTTTGTTTCCCAAAAAACTGTTTGTTGAAGATTCTCCAAAATAGGGTTTTTTTTAGTGAGCCACAATGTAATTTCTGAACAAGGGGTCGATTTTGAAGAATAAAGTGTTGGGAAATTGTGGGTAGTGTGGTCACATGGGACTTGACCAAACAGATGCATGGGAGCTTACAAAACTCAGTTATGCCACTCGATTTGTATTCTATGCCCCCTGACCAAATTGTCAACATCTCCATGAATGACTCGAGGATGCAAGTTGCAACTCACCATAAAACACTAATCAAGCCTCGAAAGGATGAATTGTTAGTTGCATTGGAATCCTGACACTAGGTTATATCTAGGGGTACCCCTCTATTATGATTTTGTTTCCTGAAAAATAGTTTTTTGGAGGATCTTCAGAACTAGGGTTTTTCTTAGTGAGGCACATTGCAATTTTTGAACAAGGGGTCGATTTTGAAGAACACTATGTTGGGTGATTGTGAGAAGTGTGGTCATGTGGAGCTTGTCAAAAAAGAAATGTAGGAGAATACAAAACTTAGTTATACTTATTGGTTTGGATTGCATGTTCCCAGACCAAATTGTCAACAAGTCCCTGAATGACTTGAGGAGGCGAGTTACAACTCACCATAAAAATATAACCGGGCCTTGGATGGATGATGTTGCACAACTGAGAGGTGGGGGTGAATCGGTTGTTAACGTGCTTAAACAATTATGCTTATTTTAAACTATTTGCAGAGCACTTAATGACAATCAAAATAATGCAGGGAGGTAAGCAATAAAACATTCGACATCAGTCACACATATGAAATATATAGAGACAGATATTTCATGAGGAAACCCATAAAGGGTAAAAACCTCTTCTTCTTGGTATGATAAGTAATCTTTACATTCCGTACATTATCATACATATGAGCTCCAACTCATTGTGAGGATACAACCTCTGTTTTAAAAGCTGCAACTTGCTGAGAGCACCAACTCTTTGTTTTCTCTAGCACCAACTCCCTGTGTTTCTCTAGCACCCACTAGAAGGAAGCACCAACTCCCTAGTTTCTCTAGCACCCACTAGAAGGAAGCAACAACTCCTTAAGTGTTCCAGCACCAACTTCCAGTCACACAGGCACCAACCTGTAAAACAGAGAACACCAGTTCTCCCTTGCACCACCCTACCACCCTGGTTTCTCTGGCTGCAACTAGATGGAAACTACAACTCCCTGTGTTCAAGCACCCACTTGAACCTTTGAGGACAACAATCCTCCCTAGCACCTCCCTACCACCCTGGAATATCAAGTTTTCTTTATATCAATTTACCATAGTGATACAATATTTATCAATGGCTTACCGGTCTCATCATTGTTCTGCTACACTGCTCCGCTCTACCTGCATCAGTGTCTTCCTACGCACTTTGCCTTGCGCTTTCTGTTCTTTTTCCTTTTATGCTCTCTGCGCCATGTGCATTCAATGCACCATTCCTCTTCTCTATATTTCAACTACTGCACACTGCCTCCTTTTACACGTTTGAATCACTCTCAACAACAACCCCCATCTCTTCTCTGTTTTGTGTATTTATACTATCTGTGCACCTTCTTTGTCCTCCATGCACAGTGCCTCTGCATGCTCTTCAACGTGCCATGGTTCTATTCATCGGGTTGTTCATTGCCACTCCACTTTTGCTCTGCTTCACTCACTCAAGCATCAACACACTCTCTTTGTTCTGCATGTTCTCCTCGTGTCAAGTCCTCTTCCTGATCATCATGGAAATTCCTCAGCTTTTCTGGCGGTTATGCCCATGCGTTCATCATCACTGGGTGTTATGCTGAGAATCCTTAGCATGTCTAGCAGTCGAGACTCTTTGTCTTCCCTATCATAGTCGAGCTCATCCTCTCTGTTGCAGTTACAGGCTTCAACGCTCTTCCATCTATCAATCGCCTCTGTCAACAGTCTTCATTCCACTGGCAGATGCCTTGAGACTCTTCAGCTCCTATGGAAATCACACTTAGGCCTCTTTGATTCCTCTGGCAAAAACCATCAGTGGTTTCTAGCAGTTACAGTGTGAACTTTGAAATGGAGCCTAGCTATGCTAGCTCCTTCCACTTACGTGACCATCGGCTACATCGACATTTTAGTATTTCAGCATTTCGGCATTCCTGTGATGAAGTGTCTCGACACTCCAAGTCACGATCCCCGAAATGGAGCTTGGTTGCACTAGCTCCTTCCTCCATCTTCTGTAGATGTGACCACTGGTTGTGACCACAGCCTTATTAAAAAATGTATTTTGCACTTTCGCATTTTGGGGATTCTGTGATGAGTCATCTCGACTCTCCATGTCACAAGATCCGAAATAGATCTTGGATTCTGTAGCTCTGCTCTCCATCTCTCGACAATGTGACCATGAGATATGACCACTCTCCAATCAAATAAGCACTTCTCTCTCCAGATCAACGGTCCACGATCCGTGGTGATCGGATGGCTATCCTCTACCTTGGGACTTCAGCCTTCGAGACTTTGGGGGAGTGATGAAGCTAAAACTCCCGAAGTAAAAATCCTGGAGTGAGGTCACTCTTGTGTCACTCAATGACGTGTTGTGACCCGAGTGGCTGCCACGTGTCACTTTGAATTGTGATTTAGAAACTTCACAGGCCTTCGTCGTGCTTGATCAACGGTCCAGATCAAACCTTGATCCAATGGCTAGGATTCAACGGCCAGGATCATTTCACAAATTCACGAGCCTTCATTGTGCCTGATTCGGGATTTCGGCATTTGACATTTCACAGCTTTGGGACTCCTGTGATGAAGAGTCTCGACTCTTGACTCCTCCAACTCCCAGTATCTGAAACCTTTGTTGATGTGCCTGTTTTAGGATTTCGGCGTTCCACATTTCACAACTTCGGGACTCCTGTGATGAAGAGTCTCGACTCTTGACTCCTCGAACTCCTGGTATCTGAAACCTTTGTTGATGTGCCTGTTTCAGGATTTCGGCGTTTCAAATTTCGCAACTTCGAGACTCCTGTGATGAAGAGTCTCGACTCTTGACTCCTCCAACTCCCGGTATTCGAAACCTTTGTTGATGTGCCTATTTCAGGATTTCAGCATTTCGCATTTTGCGACTTCAGGACTCCTGTGATGAAGAGCCTCGACTCTTGACTCCTCCAAATACCGGTATCCGAAACCTTTGTTGATATGTCTGTTTCAGGATTTCGGCATTTTGCATTTCACAATTTTCTGCCATGAATTGCTTCCTTGACTCCTGGAGTTTACACTTTTGAATGAGATCCAATGATCACTTTTTTAACTTGCCATTGCCATGCCATTATCCCTGGGCTACTGGTCGTGATCTTTTCCATCAATGACAAGCACACTCTTGCACTCTGCGTGCACCTTTGCACTATCTCTTCTGGTCTTCACGAGCTTGCTCTACTGCGTCTTCCAAAAATACTTCTGGTGCCTTCCTGGCACATTATACCTATACCCAAGCCATCATCACTACTGTACTTGCCATCAATGACAAGCATATGCTACCTGTAAAACATGCCAACAATCTCCCCCTTTGGCATTGATGGCAAAAAAGGCACTCGACCATGTTCTTTTCTCCCCCTTTGACATCAATGTCAAAGAAAACACGGTCCCCCTAAGCTGTTGCAGTATTTTTTGGAGGTATTAGATATTCAATCAATATAAACTCCCCCTAACAGAATGGACTCTCTTAGGTGTGAGACAGGATGAGACCCATCTTCTATCGGAGATATTCAAATGGTGTCTTGGCTAGGGGTTTAGTAAAGATGTCTGCAATTTGTTCTGTGGTTGGAATGTAATGGACCTAAACAATCTGATTGGTGACCTGCTCTCTTAGAAAATGGTATTTTATGGGAATATGCTTGTTCTTGGAGTGGAATACAGGATTCTTGGACACACTGATGGCACTAGTGTTATCACAATGAATTGGGGTCGGTGCAGCGTATTTTACCTCCAAGTCTGCAAGTGTCTGAATCATCCATAATACCTGAGTGCAATAGGTAGCAGCAGCAATGTACTCTACCTTTGTAGTTGATAAATAAATGGAACCTTACTTTTTACACAACCATGCTACTAGATAATCTCCTAAGAAGAACGCACATCCACTCGTGCTTTTCCTTTCATCCATGTAGTTAGCCCAATCATCATCTGAGTAGACTGATAATTGAAAATTCTGATTCTTAGGATACCATATGCCATAGTTCATTGTTTCTTTCAAATATCTTAATATCCTTTTGACAGCTAGCAAGTGACTCTGTTTAGGTGCAGACTGATATCTTCCTACCATTCCAATAGCATGCATTATGTCTAGGTGAGATGTTGTGATGTACAACAGGCTACCTATCATTGACCTATATGAACTTTGATCAACATCAGGTGAGTCATCATCCTTGCTTAATTTGCATCCAGTAACCATAGGTGTGCCCACAGGTTTAGAATCTTCCATTTGAAACCTTTTCAACATTTCTCTTAGATATTTTTCTTGAGAAATGAAC
>JASDQU010101117.1:174986-194291 GCA_032191745.1 Picea mariana
TTTAGAATACATAAAAACCCCAAAAATGACTATTAGATCTCTGAAAATGGATCTTGTCTCATCTAATCATGACCTCTTCTACATGTGGCCTCTAAGCTTCCCTGAGCTTCTCTGTGGAAAAAATACCTGTAAAAGTCCTCCAATGGATCTGAAACCTATCCCAATGTGTTCAGAGCATAATAATTAGTCAAAAATGACTATTCAGTCACAGAAAATAGACCAGGGCTCATCTGAGCATGGCCTCAAACAATGAGGGCTTCAAGCTCCCTAGAGCTTCCTCAAACTTCAATGGTGAAAAAACTGCAAAAGAAGTCTTCAAATTCCTGTGAAAATAGTGCCAATGGACTCAGAACGTCCAAAAACCCCTAGCTGGGCTTTTACAACACCTCATTTGGCCAAAAAATGAAGAAGGTAGGCCTCCTTCCATTTTTCTCCTTCAAGCTTGTTGTCTCTGGTTCGCCATTTCACACCTGTGTGTGAGTAACCTGGCCTCTAGGCGTTTTCCTATGCCTAAACCCAGCACACGCATGCATCTCCACAAAATGCACCAAATTTTCGCACAGTTAATGGAAATAGAGCCCCCAAAGTCGGAGGTGTTGGGTGCATGGGGACCATACGGCCACGTCCCATGCGAAAATAGGCCTTCGTTTAAAAGATTCACTGTGGGCTTGACAAGTGGCGGGCGGATAGGTTTGTATGACCGATTTAAAAACCCAAACGTGCGCCATGTGGTGGTCATATGCATATTGGCATATAGCCATGGGTTAAAACCGTTCAAACCACATTGAACAACCCGCGCGCAATATAATAGCATGGGCATATGTAATATAACACGACCGTGGGCCATATCAAAATCCATGCGCAAATGTTATAACCACGCCACATTTTAATACATGGTTATATGTGGAGCCATGGGTCTCGGTTTCAAATCCCCGCGCAAATGGTCGGGTGTTAACATATGTGTTCTATGGTCATATGTGTGGTACAAAGGACCGTAGGTCGGGGCTAAGCCCCGGCCGGACCCCCCTTTCCATCCAAACAACAATCGACTTTAAATATATATGCGTCGACATAATAATCAAGGAACAAAGGGAGACACATTGGTTAGTGGAGAGTTATGAAGTCTTTACATAAAGTGGGAGGTCCAGGGGTCGAATCCCACGGACCTCAACAAATTTTTATATAACCAAATAGCCAACCAATTAACCAGTCAACGAGCGACACGTGGCGCCAATGGATTGGGCCACGTGTCCTCACATCATTGGCCACCAATGACATGTGTCATCTCCCCATTCGACAACCAACAACCAATGAATGCATTCCATGTCATCCACCTAACACGTGATCGTACGGATGGTATGGCCCTGCCACGTCACTGTACGGACTGTACAGACAGGTACAGTCAGCATCAAAATTTTTGCCTGTTTGCCTTGGCGAACAGATCACGATATCTTCTCCATACGGACTCCGTTTGATAAAGTAAATATACCAGTGGAATCATGAAGACGAGACGTACGCAATGGCACCATTTTCGTCACATTTTGAACACTTTGAAATTTGAGCAAAATTTTGACCCCTGGTCCAGATTCTGATCACAAACCCAGAGAAGTTTTGTTATTGCAAGATAATTGTGCACATTCTATGCTAGATAGATGAAAGAAAACATTAATCAAGTTGCATTATTGAAAGAAAACAAAGTTTTGGAAAACTAAACACTAGCACAAGTTGTTGACATAGCTGGAGTTCTAATCTACTGTTGCAAGATTGAAATCACGCTTGCTTAATTGAAATCTAGATTGATGAGTGTATAAGAATCCCGGATTATCTATCTTATTCTGATTTTCTATTTTATCCTTGCAGAAAGGAATTATATGCTAATTGTCAAAAGGAAATCTACTTTAGTTGCAGGGAGTAAATTCACACTTCTAATTACTTATTGTTGAAAGCAAAGTTTTACCTAGTACAGAAAGACAATTCTCCAGTAGTATACAACACTTGACTTCTGATTCTCATGAGACACACTGATGCGCATTTGATAGAAAGGAATCGAACTGTAACAACAATTATGATCTAAGAATGCTAACAGGTTATTCACATAAATCAAAGTAGCTAATCTAAAACTAAAAAATAGAGGGGAGTCTATGAGGAAGGTGGGCCCTTTCCTTCTCACTGAATCCACTCAAAGGGATCATAGTAGGTTGGAGAAACTCAAGTTGCCTTATTTATTAAAATCGTAAAAATTGTTCAATTACAAGTTGCTTCACTTTACTTCACAATTCCACAGCTAATATCCGTTGTTAATGATTACAAAATCTCTGCTATTTAAAGACAAAGTCATTTAGTTCAAAATGGACTCAGGACAGCCTTGAGAATCCCAGATTCTCAAGCTGTTCATAAGATACAAGAGATCTGTCATATTCATCAAATCTGGACAAAGCATCAGCATGAGCCAAAACGTGTAACAACAGAAGATCATTCTTCAGGATTCGGCTTTCAGGATCGGTAGCCATCTGTTGCAGCGAGTGTAACATCTTTTAGAATTGGTGTGCATATGTTGTAGTCGGTGTAACAAATTCCAGGATAAGTGGGCGTTTGTTGCAACAAGTGTGACAGCTTCCAAGAAAGGTGCATGGTTGTTGTATTCATGTAACAGCATGCAATACTAACACACAACTGTAATAATTGGTGTAACAACAACGATCTTTATTTAAGTCTTGGTTTTTCTACACATTTTGATCATTAGTTACACATTTATGGGTAAAATATGAGAAATACTACCAATCAAACGTGTTAAATAAATAAGAATATCAAAGCAAGATTAATGACTCATACCTTAGGAAAAAGTGTCTTGGCAGTATTAAAATAGGCATTTAGCATAAGAATGATAAGTTTGAAAGGGTAAAAGATATAGTGAAAAAGGGACATTTCTGGGTCTTAACATGCCCCCCAACTCAAGACATTGCATGTCCTCATGCAAAAACACTTTCAAACCTGTCACCAAATCTGAAGTAGGGAGATGACTCCTCCCATGTAAACTGTTAAGACAATTCGTTAAGTACCTGTATGCAAAACTGTGTGTACCCCCAATATCTGTTAGCTCAAAAATTTGTCATGCTTGCCTTGTCTTTAAGAACATAGTGCAACAGAGGTTCTTGTGTTTGAGCTGCTGGTGAACCAGTAGCTACTCTATTACATAGGGATCTCCTCTTGCTTGCTGATTCTTGTGGAGCAGTAAGGTCAAATTTTGTTTTAACTGAGAGGTTGATTGGTTCTTCAGGCTGGCCAGTGACTTGTACTTTTACTATTTTATAGCCTGCCTCGAAAGAGATATTACTACATTCAGAGCACATGAGCTCTCTATATTGGTCCATAACATCTTTTTGAAGTGATAATATGTCTAAGGATATCCCCTCTGGATTTTTCTGACGAGCCACTTGTAATTCATTCCTTAAGGAAGCCAACTCTGCTTCGAGGCTGTCATTTTCTTTTAATAGTTCAGTAATCCTGGAATTTGTTGTGTCCTGGATCTTCTTCTCAATTTGAGAAAAAATTTGAGCAAGTGGCACATCCTCACAAGTTTGTGTAACTGGTTCTTGTGTGGAAGATACACCCAGGACTTGTTCCGGTGCAACAGTTGATTCTGGCCTGACTAATTCTTGTGGAATAGTCTTTGCCTGGATAGCTGGTTCTTGTGTAATAGCTAAGTTAGGGATGGTGGTATCTTGTTGAACAGTCTCTTCTTGGGCAGCTAGTTCTTGTGTAACAACCATGTCATATGAGGGACTGGTTCTTGTGTAGCAGTCTCTGTAGTAATGGAGGGTAATGGACGAAGAATGGGTATTGCATGTTCCATATCCGTCCATCCCACTATTGTTGCAATAGACCTTGTTGAGCGAGTTCTCCTCCTAGGTAAAGTAGAGACAAAAACATTGTCTTTCTTTTTTCGTGGGCTTCGGAGAGGAAGGGTGTTCTTCAATAATCTGACAAGAAGAAGGAGGACATTCTTCAACAACTATATAGGGAGGAAATTCTCGAATGCTAGGGTCTGGTAGAATCTGTACTTCATCAGTCATTGAGGGATGCACAAAATCATCAAGCAGAGCCGATGATTCTGCTGTAACTCGTGTACATTCCTCATGTAATGATAAAATGGTAGCCTGAAATTCCTTGCACAAGGTGAAACTTGGAATACATACCTCCATAAATTTTGGTAGGGTCTAAGTATGAGCAGACTCGGGACACTCTGTGGCAGCATCTGGTACAACCCTGTTGATTCCCCTCTTAGATCTTCTTGTAGGCTTAGGTTTTATTTTTCGAGGCGATTCAGTAGTAGTGATAATAGGGGTCTGGACTGTTGTTGCAGCACTAGGAGAGTTGCTTTTGTCGATTCTCTTCTGAGATTCTCGTCTAGATTGACGTTCGGCTACCTGGATTGATTCATTAGAAGATACAGTAGATATTGGAACTGTTGTTACATCAACAGGTGGATTTTGAGTTGTTGTTGGTGCCACGGGAGAAGAAATTGAGGTACTTGCAGTTGCAGTGGATGCTGGAGCTGCTGTTACAGTGGATATGTTTGACCTAGTTCTTGTCCTGGGTAGTGTAGAGACAGAAGGAAGGAATTTCCTTTTCTTAGCTTTAAGGGTCTGAGGGAGTTCCCGAACCACGACTATTGTAGTAGAGGGTTGAGGCTCATGATTAGGTCCAAGGATTTCGCTATCGATTGCTGGCTCAACCACCACTGAGGGAAGAGGGTTTAATTGTTCTGGTTCAAGAATATCAAGGCGTTTCTAAGCGGTGTGAGAGGTGCTTCGGATTTTGTGTTTGGTGTTCATAGTTGACTTGCGGGAGTTATAGTCGGGGTGTTAACTGTTGGTGCAGTCAAGGGTACATGATTTGACTATTCTGGGTTGGCTGTAACAGTAGGCGCAGAAATTGACTCAGGTAATGGGTCATTAAGAATTCCCATTCCGTTATGAATCAACAATCCTATTAATCTATGATTTGAAAGATAATTCATGTGGTGCTTGGATTTCTTAACAAATTGAGCCATATTATGCAGGGATTGAAGTAGGTAGTAAGGGATGTTGATTAGCTTCTGATGTCACAAATGTGACAGTAGAACAAAATCAGAAAAATAAACAACTTGATATCTCCCTTCACATGTAATGTACCTTTTTAGGAATTCTGATACCTTTCCCCATGGCTCTGGTAAGGAACTGACATGTGCACCGCGGCCTTTGGTCTGTACTCGCTCATTTCCCATGAGAAAACCCTTATGTGCATCCAGAAGATGCACTTTCCTGTTAAACCATTTGACTCCCGTGGTCAGCAATCCTGTCACAGTCGCTATGCTCTCTTCTGTCATTGGAATCTACACTCCGTGCACCATTGAATAGCCGTCTGCAAGATTTTGACTGAACTGTAAGACTTCTGCTTCATTAAAACCCTACAGCCTCTTAAAATAGGGAATCCAGCCAGCCCGCAGAAATATTTGATAAACATCCGGGTGCAGCAGCAATGTATTGAGATTTTCTGGCTCATATCTTACGGGCGTTCCTCCCATGATGTTTTGTTTGTATTAGAGAGTAAATTAGGAGGAGAAATCAACACCTAAACTAGAGACAAAGCAATTCGATCATGTATTTTCATGAAGAACGCAGTGTTGCAGCAAAAAACAAAAGCGGGGTTAGAAGGTGGCGGAGGTGAAATATAAAAAGGAATTTTGCGGTTAGGTTGATGTGGATTTTCCTTCCCCCCCAAATAATCTCATTGGCTTGCGGTTTAACGGATTAGGACAATCAATCAGGTAGTCATGAAAGCATGCTTTCATATCCATATCAATTAGACACGTAATATTAGCAGCGTACCTCATAACTTACCACCCGAACTTAGTTGTTGGAGTAACTGAACTATCCAACCGCCATTTGATCCGCACGGAGTGGCTATAATAATGAGAGATGACTCCCAAACATGATAAATGACGATATGAAAAGTGGAGCATAAGTGGAGTCCTTTCTATGGTCAAACCGTTGAAAATCTGCGGATGTGGAGTTTAAGTAATGATGAAGCGGCTCTTGTGGGAGAGAGAGAGCATAAAGTAATTTTTTGAAAATAGCGGAAATCTTGACAAAACAACAATGTTGTTGTATGTAGAAATGGCAGAAATTCTAAGAAGGTGGTGAAGCAGTGTAAAAACTAGCCAAAAGGAAAAATAACAATAGGTATATCAACAGATATTTTGGCCGAATTGTGGCACTAGGTGTAGCCATGTGTAAATTGGCCAATTTGTCGTAAAAGGGTGTAACAACATGCAGGGCAAAAGAGTCGAGAACAGGTGTAAAGCATGCAAATCGGCCAAAAAGGGTGTAACAACATGTAAATCGGCCAAAGAGTGTAACAACATGTAAATCAGCCAAAAGGGTGTAACAACATGTAAATCGGCCAAAAGGGGGTGTAACAACATGTAAATCGGCCAAAAGGGTGTAACAACATGTAAATAGGCCAAAAGGGTGTAAAGGCATGTAAATCGGCCAAAGGGTGTAACAGCATGTAAATCGGCCAAAAAGGGTGTAACAACATGTAAATCGGTCTGAACACAGAAATACTTAGTGTTTAGGAAGTTTTTCAACTTCCAAAAACTAATCCTTTGGCATCTTCCACTGTAATCTATCTTGTTGTTCTTCAGTTTATCTGCACACAAGCAACTGTCTGATGCCTTTCTAGGCTAAATTTATTAGAAATAGAGAAATGAAAATGCATGAAGCAAAATAAAAAAAATTCAAATTTGCACAACTTATTTATATACAAAATTTTATTTGAAAACAAAATGTCCTAAAGTTCAGAAGGGGAAGGAGCAAGCTCCATTCCCTTAAAAAATTGGTAATTTGTATCAGCGGTACATGTCAATTTAAATTCTTCCTTGGAAAGTGGATGCTGATACAGGCGTAAGTGATGACCATTTTCATATAACTGTGTATTGGATCTGTCAATAGTAATTAACCTGACTGTCCCATTGGGAAAAATAGTGTCTACCTCATAACGTCCAAGCCATCGTGTACACAACTTACCCTGAAATTCTTTAAAGCATGAATCATACAACAGAGCCCAATCCCCTTTTTGGAATAATTTCTTCTTGATGACTCGGTCATGCCATTGTGTTCTCTGCTGTTGAATCACTGTGGTTTGATGAATAGCATCCAAACGCTTTTTATCAAGCTCATTGAGTTGCTACAGTCTGGCCTTCTGTGCCATAGTCAAGTTAAGGTTGATTGTTGATGCAGTTCTTAAGGTTTTGATTTTGAATTCAATGGGAAAAACAAGGTTTTTTCCATATACAAGCTCATAAGGAGAAAACCCAGTTGTATTCCTCCAAGTAGTTTGATAAGCCCATAGAGCTTCATGCAATCTGTCAGACCAATCCCTACGATGTTCTCTCACTATCCTAGTAAGAATAGCTTCTATGACTTTGTTGGTACTTTCTACTTGGCCATTACCTTTTGGATGGTATGGAGAAGCTATTCTATGTAAAACATGATATTGACTGAGTAGGGCTTCAAACTTATGTGATGTGAAAGGGGGTCCTCCATCAGTTATTAAATCTCTAGGAATTCCAAACCTAACAAAGATATCTTCAAACAAGAATGCTAGGACAACTTCTTATGAGGCCCTGATGAGTGCTTTTGCCTCCACCCACTTGGTCATGTAATCTGTACAGACAAATATATAAACTTTATGATTAGAAGGTGGATTAATGGTCCCTACAAATTCCATGGCCCATCTCTCAAAAGGCTCTAACACTACTTGAGGCTGGAGAGGCATCTCATCCCTATGATTTGGCTGACCCTTTCAATGGCAACTATCACAGGCCTGGACATACTTCTTGGCATCTTGAAATATGGTAGGCCAAAAATAGCCCATCCTTAAAATTTTATGTCCAGTCCTTTTATCAACAAAATGAACCCCACAAGGGACATCATGGCAATATTTGAGAAGCTCATAAACTTCATCATTCCTCACACATCGCTTGATTTCTTGATCCAGGCCTGTGTAGAAAAGGTATCCCTCTATCCAACTATATCAAGCACTCTTCTGAATGATTTTCCTTCTTTCTCTTGGGAACAGATGTGGAGGTACCTTCCCTGCAACCAAGTAATTAGCAATGTCGGCATACCAAGGTGAGTGAGCAGATATGACAAACAAATGTTCATCTGGAAAGGAATCATCTAATGGTGAATTATCATCATTTATATGCAGTCTTGAGAGAAAATCAGCAACCACATTTTCTTTCCTTGGTCTATCTACTATAGTGATGTCAAATTCTTGAAGTAATAACA
Source organism: Picea mariana (assembly GCA_032191745.1). Lineage (NCBI taxonomy): Eukaryota > Viridiplantae > Streptophyta > Pinopsida > Pinales > Pinaceae > Picea > Picea mariana. The sequence continues at coordinate 183,323 of JASDQU010101117.1, forward strand.
ACCATATTGTTACTCTGGCATTAGTAATAGGTTTATTCATCAGATATTTAATTTTTGTATGATCAGTATGAATAAAGGTAGGATAACCAGTGACATAATGCCTAAATTTATTGATTGCATAAACTACTGCCAAGAATTATCTTTCAGTAGCTGTAAAATTTAACTCAACAGGAGCCTTTTCTTGTTGATATAGTAGATAGAATAGGGCTCTTTGTCCACCCGTTGCCCTAGTACTGCACTAATTGCAGTGTCTGAGGCATCTGAAGAAATGTGAAAAGGCAAAGCCCAATTGGGCCCTCTCAAAATGGGAGCTGTGGATAATTTATGTTTCAGATCTATAAAAGACAATTCACAATTCTTAGTCCAATGAAAGTCAACATCTTTTGTTAATAGGAAAAACAAGGGAGAGGCAAGTTTGGAATTTTTTTTAATGAATCTCCTGTAATATCCAGCATGCCCTACAAAACTTCTTACCTCTTTTTGAGTTGTTGGAGTTGGAATGTCTAAAATTACCTGGATTTTGGCTGGATCTACCTGAATTCCTGCATAAGAAATGAAGTGTCCCAGTACCACACCTTCTCTCATCATCATATGGAATTTTTTTGTGCTTAAAGAAAGATGAGACTGTATACATCTTTTGAGCACTTTTTTCAGATTAGTCAAGGCTTGATCAAAATCAATACCATAAGGTGTAAAATCGTCCATGAATATCTCCATACAGTCATTCACCATATCTGAAAAAATACCAATTAAAACTCTCTAGAAAGTGGCTGGCACATTACACAAGCCAAATGGGAGAACCTTGTAGGAAAATGTACCCCAAGGGATGGTAAAGGTGGTCTTATCTTGGTCCCGTGGAGCAATTTTTATCTGGTTAGAGCCACTGAATCCATCTAGGAAAGAGAAAAACTTTTTTCCAACTAGGTTGTCTAGAACGTGATCAATAAATGGTAGAGGGAAATGATCCTTCTGCATGGCCTTATTCAGGGCTCTATAGTCCACACACACTCTCCATTTACCATTATTTTTAAGTAAATAACCAACGGTGAAACCCACTCGTTGTTTGATATAGGATAGATGAATCCAACATTGAGAAGTTTTTGGAGTTCCTCTTTAACTATTTCTTTAAGATTAGGGTTCATCCTCCTTTGGAGTTGGAAAATGGGTCGGCATTCTTCTTTGATGTATATATGGTGGGTTCATAATTCAAAAGAAATTCCTTTCATGTCCATGTAATCCTAGGAAACTGCCTCCTTGTGTTCAATTAGTAATTTCATCAATCGATGAGTTTCAGCAATAGATAAATCAGGATTGATGTTCAGGGTTTTTCCAGGTTCGATTTCTACAGTGATTCTCTTAGAACTGACTTTGGGAAATAATTTAGCTGTTGTTGTTTCAACATTTTCTATTACAACGTTTGCTGTTACAACTGAATTGATTTGATTTATAACAGTTTCAAAGAACATTTATGCGCTCATCTCTTCCTGGGCAATAGGGTCAAAGATTCCAATCAATCGGTGATGCGTGTTCTATGTAACAGCAGAGGGGTCACAGATAAAACATTTGATTAACTTATTCTCTGTCTCATCTTTGAAACTCATGGATTTTCCTATGGTTAACACAGGCAGAGCACTTTCATCCTCAATGTCCATCCATAAAGAATTTTTGGGTTCCATACTGGGTGTAGCATGAGGATACAGGGTAATTTTTTGTGTGTCATAACCATCAGAGATGGTCATGGAACTAGATCTACAACCAATGAAGGCATCAGTTGTAGATAACCATGATCATCCTAGGATTAGAGGGTGGCCCCCCAGACGGGTTTTGGGTTGCAAAATGAAAAAATTAGTAGGATACTCCCATGAATCAACTGAAATGACTAAATCATCGATTACTCCTTCTAGTCTGATGGTGGAACAATCAACTAATTCTAAAACAATATGAGTAGGTCAGACATGCATTATGAGTTGCAGCAATTGTGTAGTTTCTATTGGAATAATATTAATTGTTTCCCCTAAGTCAACTAACACATGGGGAATAGGTGTTTGTCCAATTTTGATAGTGACTGTAGGGTTTCTTGGGTCACCATATTTAATGGGTGGGGTTTTTCCTAACATTGGTTCAGAAAAGTCGCCCACTACATGCACTATGAGGGAGTCCCTAGGTTTCCTTCCAGGTCTTCTGATACAGAGATATCTCATAGTATTGGCATAAATAGGGACATCTCTAATCGCTTGCAATAGTGGAATGTTAACATGCAGGTTTTTCAATTCTCATAAGAGATTGAAGGATGGTAATTCCACAGTTTTGGTAATTTCCAATCTTTTAGGGAATGGGGGTATGCTGATTCTTTAATAGGTTGGTCAATTTCTTCTGTATCGACAGATGGTTTTTCTCTTGATTCCTTGTCTGATTCTGAAGATGGAGCATCTTCAATTATGGGTTCGACTATTCTCCTTGATCTTAATTTTATCTCATCACAAGGCATAGGAGTAATAGACAGAGCTGGCACATTATATATATCAATATTCTGAACGACCTTATTATTTGGGTTTGGGTTAGGTTGCACAAGCATCTGAGGTCATAAGGGAGGATTGTTATGTGGGGCATTGGGAGGTAACTGCAGCTGTTGCTGTTGATACTAGGGTTGGAATTGTTGTTGATAGAGGTTCAGTTGATGGTTTTGATAGCTAAGTTGTTGTTGAGGGCCTCTCCAATATGGGTTCCATTGCCCATGGTGACTCTGTTGTTGGGGCATAGGTAGCCATGCATTGGAATCCTAATAAGGAGGGAGAATTGGATTTGGAGGGGGAACATTCATCTAGCCATAAGGTAGTTGATTGTTCCAATAATTAAGTGTTGTAGGAGAGAATTGAGAATTCATACCTTGGCCTCTTGGCTACCATTGTCTTCTTTGTGTAATTAGATAGGCAGACTCCACTTCTTCATTAGTCACCTTCATTGATGCTTTTACACCTGGTAAAGAGGGACATTTGTCAGTAGGATGATCCAATTCACAAATAAGACATACCTGAACATTGTTCAGTGGGCATTCCCTTTTCAGATGTTTGTCTCTACACTTTGGACAAAAAATGGACAATGCCTTTTCTGCTTGTGCTTGTTTTTGTTTAATCTGCAGAGTATCAATTTGTGAAGAAAAAGAGTTCATCATTTCTGTTTTGAAATCTTCTAATAGATTACCTATTTCTGCTCTTGTTGCCCCTCCATTGGCTGATTTTTGTACCCTCGAAAAAGTGGTATCCTTGGTAACTGACTTATTCCTTGTAGTTCCTCGAGAACATCTCTTGGAAAGATTTACAATGTCTTAATAAGATTCCTTAGATATATCTCCCTTTCCAAGCATATTCAGCATGTCTAAACAATCATCTCTAACCCCTTTTAGCAAAATAGTTTTCAGAATGTCCTTACTCACATCCGGATGTCCAAACCTTTGTAGATTGTACTAGAGTCGCTATACAAAATCTTCAAGGGTCTCATCCTCTTTCTGAGACATCTTGAACAGTGCCTCCCTTCATTCCCTTGTTCGACAGTAGTCTTGGTACTTGTTCAGGAAAAGTTGCCTCATCTGTACCCATGTTGAGATATTCTCTCCTCCAAGGCTCATGAACCATCTTAACGCATTTCCCTTCAATGTGGCTGGAAATAGTTAAAGTTTTTGCATAGTAGTAGTGTAGTCATAGCTTCTACACAGAATATTAAATTCAAACAGAAACTCATCTGGATCCTCCGTAGAAAATCCATGGAAATTTGGTAGGGCTGAAAGAGGTATGTTCTTCATAGTAGTTATCCCCCTTGTAGGAATATTAGTAATAGGAAAAACTAGGGTAGAGATAGTATTTTCATCATTTACCTGATCTTCATTGTTCTGTGGCTCCTCTCGGTTGAAATCCTCTTCACTATCTCCTTGATTTTTCATGGTTGCTCTCTCGTTCCACTCAATATGATAAGCATCCCACTCCTCCTTAGTGACTATCTGTCCATTAATATGATAAACAACTTCTTCTGGTCTTTCTCTTGGCCGAGCTGTACTTCCTCGATCTTCAATATTATCCAACGTTGCTTGCTGATTTGTTGGTGACAAACTTTTAGCTTCAGCCCTTGATGAAAGCAATGTTTCAAGTTGGGGCAATTCTGATGACTGAGGAAATTGTCTTCTTGGAGGATTTCAAGGGCGGAAGATAGATCCTAAAGAAGAATCTGCTCTGGCTATAATCTCATCAACAAAGGTTGGTCTTCCCAGTGCAGGGTTCCTTCCTACACGTCCTCTGGTACCTGTAGGGTTAGTATTTTTGGGAATACGTCCTCTTGTTCCTCGATTGATGCAGACTTATTCATTCCTAAGAAAATAAAACTAATGTGCTTACAAAAATCTATAATTATCTTCCCTGGCAACGACGCAAAAATGTTGGGCACTTTAATTTTCTAAATAAATAGATAATTAAGGTGTTGAATATAAATTGTCAAACCCAGGGAAGTTTTGTTATTGCAAGATAATTGGGCACAGTCTATGTTATATTGATGAAAGCAAACATTAATCAAGTTGCAGTATTGAAAGAAAACAAATTTTTGGAAAACTAAACACTAGCACAAGTTGTTGACATAGCTAGAGTTCTAATCTACTGTTGCAAGATTGAAATCATGCTTGCTTAATTTAAATCTAGATTGATGAGTGTATAAGAATCCTGGATTATATATCTTATTCTGATTTTCTATTTTATCCTTTCATAAAGGAATTCTATGCTAATTGCAGAAAGGAAATCTACTTTAGTTGTAGGGAGTAAATTCACACTTCTAATTATTTATTGTTGAAAGCAAAGTTTTACCTAGTACAGAAAGACAATTCTCCAACAGTATACAACACTTGACTTCTGATTCTCATGAGACACACTAATGCGCATTTGATAGAAAGGAATTGAATTGTAACAACAATTATGATCTAAGAATGCTAACAGGTTATTCACATAAATCAAAGTAGCTAATCTAAAACAACAAAACAGAGGGGAGTTTGTGAGGAAGGTGGGCCCTTTCCTTCTCACTGAATCCACTCAAAGAGATCACAGTAGGTTGGACAAAATCAAGTCGCCTTCTTTATTAAAATCACAAAAATTGTTCAGTTACAAGTTGCTTCACTTTACTACACAATTCCACAGCTAATCTTCATCATTAATGATTACAAAAGCTCTGTTATTTAAAGAAAGAGTCATTTAGTTCAAAATAGACTCCGAACAGCCTTGAGAATCCTAGATTGTCAATTTGTTAATAAGATACAAGAGATCTTTCATATTCATCAAATCTGGACAAAGCATCAATGTGAACCAAAATGTGTAACAATAAAGGATCATTCTTCAGGATTCGGCTTTCAGGAACAGTGACCATCTGTTGCAGCGAGTGTAACATCTTTTAGAATTGGTGCGCATATGTTGCAGTTGGTGTAACAATTTCCAGGACAAGTGGGCATCTATTGTAGCAAGTGTGACAACTTCCAAGAAAGGTGTGCGGTTGTTGTAGTCGTGTAACAACATGCAAGACTAGCACACAGCTGTAACAATTGGTGTAACAACAATGATCTTTCTTTAATTCTTGGTTGTTCTACACATTTTGATCATTAGTTGTCCATTTATGGGTAAAATATGAGAAATATTACCAATCAAACATGTTAAATGAATAAGAATATCAAAGCAAGATTAATGACTCATACCTTAGGAAAAAGGCGCTTGGCAGTATTAAAATAAGCATTTAGCATAGGAATGATAAGTTTGAAAGGGTAAAAGATATAGTGAAAAAGGGATATTTCTGGGTCCTAACAATTGCCTGCATTACATCTGGTCTGGATGTTGTCACATATAGTAGGCTACCAATCATTGACCTGTATTGCCTCTGATCTGTAGACTTCGAATCATCATCTTTTATCAACTTGCAACTAGTTTGCATGGGAGTGATAACTAGTTTGCAATCTTCCATACCAAACCTTTTTAGCATTTCTCTGATATACTTGGTTTGAGAAATAAAAATTCCTTGGTTTCTTTGGCGTATCTGAAGTCCCAGAAAGAAGGATAGTTCTCCAAGTAACGAAACAAAATTTCAAATTAATTATGCATATCTTTTGCAAATTTCTGGCTTAACCTGTCATCATCACTACCAAAAATAATATCATCGACATAAACTTCAATTAATAAAATATTACCTTGAATTACCTTGATGTAGAGGTTGTTGTCTGCACTTCCTTTTCTCAACCCTGCCTGCTACAAATATTTATCCAGTCTAGAGTACCATGCTTTAGGAGCCTGTTTTAGACCATACAAGGCCTTATTTAGTTTACACACATAATCTGCATTTTCTAATAACTGAAATCCTTATGGTTGTTCAATGTAGACTTCTTATTCAAGTTCTCCATTCAGAAAAGCTGATTTTACGTCCATTTGATCAATTTTAATATTTTTTGAGCATGCATAAGCTAAAAGAAAACAGATTGCTTCCATTCTGGAAACTGGGGCAAATGTCTCTTCAAAGTTGATTCCTTCAACCTATGCATATCCTTTACATAAAAATCTAGCTTTGTTCCTTGTAACCTGTCCATCTTCATTCAATTTATTCATGAAGTCCCACTTTGTGTTGATCACATTCTCATTTTGTGGTCTTGGAACTAGTTCCCAAGTGTTGTTTTTCTCTATTTGATCAAATTCTTCATCCATGGCCTTAGTCCAAGATTCATCCATGTTGGCTTCTTCAAAACAGTTTGGTTCAATTGTATATAAGAGTGCTAGGTGTGTTTGTTCTGGTGAACATATTCTTCTTCTAGTCTCAACTCCTGCATCTTTGTTTCCGATAATCTGATCTAAAGGATGATTCTTTTGTACTCGTTTACTGGGTGTCTTTGGAGACACTTTCTGAACTTGATCTTCTATTTCTGTCGGATTCTCTTCATCTTCCTATTCTACTTCTTTTTCATCTTCTGCTTCTTCTTTTAAAAGTTGTTTCATTGATTCATTTTCTTCCTTTGATTTTGGCTTGCCTGTTTCATCAATTGTTACGTTGATGCTTTCCACAACTTTGTTCAATATTAGATTGTAACAATTTTATGCTTTCCTTGTACTTGAGTAACCAACAAGTACTCCTTTGTCCACATGAGAGTCAAACTTTCTCATTCCTCCATCTTCTCTTTTGATATAGCATTTGCTTCCAAAAACTCTGAAGTGCTTTACATTTGCTGGTCTTCCTTTCCATAGTTTGTAAAGAGTTTTGTCAGTCTTGTTTTTGAGCATTACTCTATTTTGAATGTGAACTGTTGTATGAACTGCCTGTGCCCAAAAAATATTTGTCAATTTCAAATCCATTAACATTGTTTGGGCCATTTCCTGTACTGTCTTGTTCTTTCTCTCAACAACTCCATTCTGTTGAGGTGTCCTAGCAACAGAGAATTGTCTTTTTATTCCATGATTGCTATAGTAGTCCATAAATTCCTTTGAGTTTAAATCTCCTCCATTATCAGATCTCAAGCATTTGATTTTTGAATCCATTTCATTTTCAACCATTTCCTTGTAGATATTGAAGTTTTCAAAAGCTTATGACTTATTCTTGAGAAAGAAAACTATAGTCATTCTTGTATAATCATCAACTAATAACATGAAGTGTTTCTCACATTTTAAGCCCTTTGTTTTAGTTGGTACAACTAGATCAATATGCACAATTTCTAGTGGTCTTGTTGTTGAATATTCCTTTGATTTAAACCTGGTCTTTTTTTGCTTTCCTTGTTGACAATGCTTGCATAAAGTGGTTGTTGGTTTCGTGATCTGGGGCATTTCTCTGACTTCTTCTCTTTTGCTGACTTTGACAAGGTTATCAAAATGTATGTGCCCCATTCTTCTATGCCATAGCCAACTTTCATTTTCCTTTCCTAGACAACACTTTTCATTTCCAATTTCACTTAACACATATATGTTGCTTGAATTTCTTGTAGCTGTAGCGGGCAATTTCCCTGAACCTTATTTTCTTATCTCACACTTTTTTGAATCGAAAGTAACTTTATGACCTTGGTCACACATTTGACTCACACTTAGAATATTATGTTTCATATCTTCTACTAGTAGAACATTTTCTGCCTTTTCATTCTTGTTCCCAATTCGGACTGTGCCTTTTCCAATGATTTTGGTTGAATCATCATTTCAGAAGGAGACTGATCCATCTCTTTCCTTTCGTAATGTAAGAAACTTGTCTCTATCACCTGTCATGTGTTTTGAACATCCACTGTCAACATACCAACCGTGTTTCTTCTGCTTAGCTGTTAGAGAAATTGTGCATTCTTCATTATTGTATTGATCTTTCTTTCTTATCCATGTCGTTTTCTAAGGTTCCTGTCTGTGACTGTTGTTATTCTGTTGAGGTTCTTTAGGAAGGAATGTCATTCTGCAATCTTTGGCCACATGTCCAAAATTGTTACATTTGTAACATTCCACTTCAGTTCTCAAAGATTCAAACCTGTTGTACTTTTTCTTTGTGTTTCACCAGGTCTTCTTCAATAACCCCTTTGTGTATGACTCTCAAATTTGTTATTGTTCCTGTTGTTATCTCTGCAATTCACATCTTTATGTGCAAAATTATTACATGCATAACATAAACCAAAAAATATGGTTTGATACCTGGGAGTTGAATATCTTCTAAAAGGATGTGCTCTTATGAATCCTTCTTCTTCTTGAGGCCTATCTGTCTATTTTTTATTCTGAAATCTGAATCTTCTTGGTGGAGGAGTGTCCTTGTAATATTCCTTGCATATCTTCCTATCCCCTTTGATTGTTTCTGCATAAATTTTTGGATATGTTTCTTGATCTGTTGTTTTGGATCTTGATCCCTTTTCTGTCTGATTGTAACCAAGTTCGGATTTGTCAAGATGAGATTTATGACTACTGATAATGTCATCCAAAACTTTTGAGCTATTCTGCATATTTTTCTTTTGAATATATTTTATTAGTGCGACAATCTCTGCTTCTAAGTTTCCAATAATCATGTCCTTTTATTCTAGATTTTCTTTGAGTGCTTCATCAATTGTTTTATCTTTTTCTATTTGAACCTTCAATTTTGTGATCATTTGTTCTAGTTCTCGAGTATCCTTTTTCTTGTCTATTTCTGCTTGTAGTTTCTTGTTTTTCTTCTTTTCTCTTCTGATAACTTCTATGGCACACATTAATTCTTCTCGATAGTCAACTTCTGCTTCTTCAATTTCTTATTTGACTTCTTCATATTCTTCTTCGGCTTCTTCATATTCTTCTTCGGAGTCTTCTTTGTCGGAGTCTTTTACTGCCATGAATATAACTCTTCCTGTCTCACTGTCACTGACTTCATCTTCGTCTGATGATGAGATGTCTTCTTTGGTGCATACGCTTTTTTTTTAAACTTTATTTGTAGTTCTTTTGCCTTTCTATGTGTGTTTGTCTTTTGAGTAACCTTCATCATTTATTTTTTTCTTATGAGGACATTTGGTATCAAAATGACCAATACAATCACAATTAAAACAAATTAAAGGAAGCTTACCTCTATACCTACCGTCGGTTCCCTTGTTTAGTATTTTGACGAAGTTGGCCACTTCTTCATCTTCCGAGACGTCACTGTTGTTGTTATATTCTTCTTGTTCATTTTTCTTTTGCTTTGATATTTTGGATGCTTTGAAGGCTGCTTTTTTTACATCTGTATTTTCTTGTTCAGTTCTCATTTCATATGCTGTGAAGATTCCATGCAGTTCCTCCATGCTTATTGAGTTTATATCCAATCTTTCTTCTAGTGTTGATATCTTAGGGTTAAATCTCATAGGAAGAGATATTAGTACCTTTTGAACAATTATAGATTCTTTGATTTCTTCTCACAATCCCATGATTGCATTCACTATTTCATTGACTCGTAAGAATTAGGCTGCAATATTCTCATCTTCCTTCATTTTTATTTGTTCGAACTGACCTTTGTAAGTTTGAAGCTTTGTTTCTTTGACTTTTTCATCTCCTTCATAAATATTTTGAAGCTTGTCCCAAATCTTCTTTAGGGTATTTACAATGTGCAACTTTGGTGAATATCGTATAACTGAGACCATTCAAAAGTGCATTTTTTGCTTTGGAATTATTCTCATCGAGTTTCACTGCTTTGTCATTTGTTGGTGGAACTGTCGGTGCTGTGTATTCATCTACAATTGATTGCCAAACTTGAAATCCCTGTGCCTGTATATATGTCTTCATCCTTATGCTCCAAAAATCATACTCCTGTTCATCAAACTATGGTATTCCATTTTTATACAAGTTGTTAATCTCCATGATCTACCTTTCAGTGGTTAAACTGATTTTTGAAGGAACCTTCTCTAATACCAATTGTTGGATTACTGAGAGGGGGGGTAAATCAGTAATAGCATAATTATAATCATTTTTCTTCAAATAATCCAAGTGTTATATCAATGTAGAATTATTATCCAATAATAAGCAATAAGAAATGAACAATCACACACATACATAGTACACCAATGCTTTACGTGGAAACCCAAATTGGGAGAAAACCACAGAATGTTTTTTCTTATATGTCTTCAAGAATTACATTCATTGGAAGCACCAACTTCCTTTGTTTTCCAGCTGCAACTAGAAGGAGGCTCCAACCCCCTAGTTTCTCAGGCTACAACCTGAGGGAAGCTCCAACTCCCCAATTCTCTGGCTACAACCAGAAGGAGGATACAACCCCCTATTTTCTCCGACTACAACCGGAAGGTGGCTACAACCACTTGTCCTTGCCACATCCAACCGCCCTGAAGTGGAAGTAGAATGATGGAACCACTATCACACTATCAATGTGAGATATAAGGTTGTAAACTTATACCAATAAACCTGAACCATGCATCAACCTGTACCTCAACCTGTAATCAACTTGTACCATAAACAAGTGCATCAACCATGCACCAACCTGTACCAAAAAATCTGTAATC
>JASDQU010101117.1:233747-250301 GCA_032191745.1 Picea mariana
AAGGTTTCCAAGCAGCATCTTCCCGAGATACTCTTTGTAGCCAACATTTTAACTTTTATCAACATCATCTCATCTGCATCAACCACATGCAGTTATCATGAGAGAACATACAAGAATTCATTTAGGAATTCCAATTAATTCGAAAGGAAATTCAACTTTTATTCCCAAAACATGATGTCCTATTTCATGATTCATCTTGGTTGTTGCCACATTATGAATGCAATCATCCCTGTGATTTTTCCATAGGCAAAAAATTGTCTACAATTTTCCTGCAAGACTTCATCTTGCATACTACCAACAAATTGTCAGTATTTTATGTACATCATAATTCAATATGTACAATATCTTATGCAATAATCTTAGAATTTCTACACCTGGCAATTCAATCACAATTACCAAACAACTTGACCAATAGAATGACTCGTCATTCTATGCATATGCATGTCCTCAGTTAACAACAGTAAGTTCATTATTTCAATTTTCTGAACATAAAATTTTATGTAGTCTCCATTCCTGTGACTACCTGGCTTGTAACTTTCCTGTTGCAATGTTTAACAGTTCCTGAAATGTTCTCAGTTTCAAGGGTTAGCAACATTTCAGCCATTAGCATAATTATTTCCATGCAATAATATATATGCATGTACTTACAAAACATATTCAACCATTGCACTTAGTATGCAATTCTGTCACTTATTATGCATGAGTGTGATTCTCAATGCATTCTTATTCAGTGCACCTTGCATTGAATTACATAATGCTCTCTATCTCAATCATGTATCTCACCATCCATGAGTTGGAATTCTGGCCAATGTGTTGCCACATTCTCCATACACTTCCCATTATCTTTCCAATTAATTGGATGCCTTCCTTTCCGACCCGAACACTACACCAAGAATATAATTTTGCGGTGTTCATTAGTGTTAACAAAAAGGTTGCAGCCCAAGTTTTATTTAAAAGTAGGAAGCTTCTAGTACCTGGTGTGGCTCATAATCTTTCCATATATGTACCTTTCCATATCCAAACATGTCCTGGTCTCATGCATGACTAGCTTTCTGGCATTCATTCTTGTAACAAGTTCTTATCATTTAATTCTTTGGTTATTACCCCATAACCAAATTAACATGACATTCAACTATGTCAATGTGTGCATTCAGAAGCTAAAAAAAAAGATTTGAATTAATACAGACCTACAGCCTTTACCACATCCGGTGGCATGCATTCAAATAATATAATCATGTGATTTAATAACATAGCTCTGGTTGAGGAAATTCTTACCATAATTTCCTTTCAACAATTATGCAAAAAGAGTGATAAAACTCATACCTGCATGACTACCATTAAAAATTATACTACCTGAATATCTGATAGCAGTAGAATCTTTCACGCTTCTTTTATCAGACTTATAACCAACTCTTTATCTCTCTATTGCTTCCTTCATGAGGCAGCAAAATTACCAACAACACCTGCAACATGCAAGCATTCTTTCCTTGGGCTGGCCAAACAAGCCATAACATACTTGCTGCCACAAATTGCAGCAACTTCTTTCTCCCTATAAACCTTTTTCTTGTGGATCCCAGAAGCATTCAATTCTTCCAGGATTCCTACAAGTTTCTCCTACATGGCCACTGGCTATGACCATGCGCCTATCCAAAAGTCGTTTCAAGATTTCGCATATCAGGTGTTTCGATATGAGTCACCCTCGACTCTCTCTATCCCCGAAATCCAAAACAAGAGTCTAGCGCGTGCTAGCTCTTCCTTTAACTTCCACCGGTGTGACCTCTAGCTATGATCTGGGGCACCAACTTCTGAGTGCTACGGGACTTTACCCTTTGCGAACTTCAAGGACTAGCTCTCCTCCTTTCTCCTGAGGTCCGAACTCCCGAACCCCTATTGCCTTAGATCAAAGGTCCACAGCTTTCCGGGTTCGACGGTCCTGGTCAATTCCTTGCGAATCGACAATTCGCATTTCGGGGTTTCGAAAAACAATTTCCCCTTCTTTTCTTCCAATCTCTAGTTTTCTGAAATCTACGTGAGTCAGATCCAACAACTCAAAGCTCCTCGTAATCAAACAGTGTGGATCCTTTTTCTCGTGAATCGGGACTTCGCAGTTCATGAAATTAGAAAGTAGTTATCTTCCCTTTTTCAACTTTTGTCTTCATGAAATTCAAGTGCATTAGATCAATGCCTGACACTCACCATGATTCAATGGTCTAGATCTTTCCTCGCGAATTGTAAGTTCGTGTTTCAGGATTTTCGAGAACAACTTCCTCTATTCTCCCAACTTTCAATTCTTCAAATTCCTGATGAAAGGAATCAATGGTTCGATCTTCCCTGAGATCGACAGTTCAATACCTCTCATGAAACTTCGAGTACTGAATGACTCTTAGTGTTATCCTCCTCGCAGCTGGATGGATCTGATAGCTCACAGGTTTTCGACACTTCTTCCTAGAAGCGCTCCACCGTTCGATTCTATCCTTGTTAATCTCTTTTCACGATTCAGGATTTGGAGTGACCAAGAATTTGGCCTGCGCTCCAAGTTCACGATCCCTGAATTCACGAAATGATCCAATGGTTCAAACCAACCACGATCAATGACCCACATTTATTCTAGATCCTAGGGTGGTGAGTTTCTCCATCCACTAACCACCTTACAACTTCTGGCTATCTTACGGCCCTCGCAATTTCGCGAGTTCTCCACGGAGAATTATGACCGTTTCACTATGCTTCTCAAGGGCTTCTTTCCAAATATCTTGGCATCCATTCTTTTGGACTCGACTTCCTCCCTAACTTGAAGGATTTCAAATAATTTGAAGGCTTTGATGGTGTTTTCCCTTCCGAGCTTTGGTTAGTGAAATTTTAACTTCACCTTGCTGCACACTTGCGCTCTGCGTGCGAACTTGCACTGTTTCCCCCTAAGCTTTTAACTTATTCAGTATCAAAGGGACTCGACCCTTCAGTTTTTTCCAAAAGACTTTTTGGTGTCCTCCTGGCACCCTCTATGCTCGTCTCTTGGAGTCTTTCGAGCTTAAAACAAGTTCCCTCTATAAGCACTACTTGCGCTGGATATGCGCACTCTACATACCAAAAGTTCCATGCTATCTCTTCTGAGCTTCATTTTCTGAACTGGAAGCATTATGTGTCTCTTCCATTTCTTTGCACTTTGTGGCAATTCAAATCAGTTTTGGCACTCGTCAACCTTCTGCAATACAAATGCGCAGACGATTAGAATTTGTCAGACCTTCATTTCTTGACAATTCCTCATCTTTCATAACAATCGATTTTAAGAAAATGTTTCAATTTCACGACTTTTATGAGCTCTATTCGGATCTGTACTTTTCAAGACTTTGGGACTTCGGAATCTCGGTCCACGAAGATCCAACAGTTAAACCCTCGTAACCAAAGTCACCTTTCGTAACGCACGAGTTCCTGAGTCGAAGACCCTCGACTTATTTCCTCCAAATGTCGATACCCGAGATGCGATACGAGTATGGCTCCCTCCTTGCTAGCGCCTACTACACATGACTGTAGGCTAGGGCTAAGTGATAGCACTTCTTCACCAACTCGTGACTTTGCAAGTTGGAGTGTTGAGCCTTCGCGCTCCTCCTTTGCGAATTCTGAAATCACGAATTACTTTATTCTCTGGCCCACAGCACAGCTGTTGCCTTTCACCACAGTGGCACGTGGCACATTCAGGAGGGTCCACATCACCCTCGGTGACATCATCGGGTCCCACCACTCTCGCCTGTCTTCTCAAATCTCTGGCACGTGGTACACATCCATGCACCCATGTCCATTCCAAGCAAAATCCAATGGTTAGATTCCCTCTCATATCTACAGCGCAGATCTTTTCGGTGTTTCAGGGTTTCGAGCATTGGGAGTTCGTGCATCCCACATATCGAACTTTCATTTACCAAAATCCTGAATTACGGTCTAATATTACACTTAATCCAATGTCAAGTCCTCTCCTACAATCTACGGTGTATATCGTTTCGGGAATTTCGGGGTTTCGGGTTTCAGAGGTGTTCACCTCTCCTCACTTCCCATCTCTCGAAATGACGATTTCTTCCTGGACAATCAATGGTCCAGATCTCGCTTAGATCGACGATTGTGATCCAAATGTGAATTCAAATTTCGTGAATCTTCACGAACTCACCCTTGACCAATTCAAGTTACGCGTCAGCGAAAGGATGATCGCTCTCCATGCGTCCTTTCTGATGGACAATCCTGACTAATTCATGATTTCACATATCGCGATTTCCACACTCCTGTGCAAATACAAAGGGATTTAAACCCTACGCACACTTTCCAGATCTGACGGTCATGAGGGTTCACCTTCCCTCCCAAACAAATCCTAAGGCTCCAGCACTTCTGGTGTGGAGTCCTCTCTCCCTGTGGACTTATACCACACTGGTTGCAGTTTCATAACACCGCTATACCTCCTGAGCTCATAAGCACGGTCAAGTAACTCCTTGACACTCCGGAGAAATCCAAGGTCCAAAATTGGTCTTCTAGACACAATTTCTCCTCACACCCTCGGTCCAAAGACCACTCAACTGGCCCATCTAGGCTCAGCGTCGAAACCTTGGCTCTGATACCAAATTGTAGCACACCCTTTTATTGCCAAGGCTTTTATCTCTCTCTATTACCAATCTGTACACACATTTTACATAACTCATATAGGCATTATATAATCCACATGCATTTAAGTAAATAAATACATTTAAGCTCAGAGTAAGCATAAGAATTATTACTAACATAAATAATCCATGGAAATAACATTAATCCAAATGCACAGCAGAATACATGATAATTATAATACACCGAGATACAAAAACATAATTAAAGCATCATCTAGTACTTATCTTCAAAACAGTGGCAGTTCCACCAACCAAGTTCAGGCCTTCCATGAACCTCCCAACCTTAGTACGCACTACTCATCAGCTCAGCAGTGGGTCACCCCTGAGCTGGGACTAAGCTCCACCCCAAGGCAAGGAATCCTAGGCTAGGCTGAGGTTACCGGGAAAACACACAGTCACAAGGAAGGAATTCACTCCTAGGACCACTCATGCTCACTACCCACAGACACTCCTTCCCCACATGCCTGTTCCACCCCAAGAGTATACACCTTCTTTGTCACCTAGACAGTCCTTCGGCTGCTAACCTCCCTTGCCTTGGGTTACAGCAACAGACCAGACTGGAAGTCTCCGAGCTCTGTGGTAGTTACAGGGTTCCTTCCAGGAGTTCTCTCCTTCCTCTATGCACTCTCTCACCTAGAGAGAATCGCTCATAGGCCAACAAGCCACACGCAGTCCAGTACTGCATGGCCACAACAACCCACAGGGAAAATAGACACAGGCTTTTCCCCCATTTCAGAATTGCAGGAGGGTCTCTTGCAGAGGTCACGCGGTTCACGCTCAGGACAATCCAAGGTCGAATGGAGGAGGAACCCCCCAACACGGCTCATCTCAGCCTTTTATTGCATGCACCAGGGTTGACACTTGTCACCCATGCGACTGCATGCGTTCCTCCCACCATTTGGAAAATCACATGTCCTTCCAAAAGGACTTAGGTTAAAACATATAATGCACATATCTTTTGGAATAATATTAAAATATTATTCCCAAGGCTTAAGGGAAATGAATGGCAATGAAACTTCATATGTCCAATGGATTTAATAGAATAAGACACTCTTTTATTTTCAGTTCATACATATTTTTGGTTTTGCAGAGAGGTTTATTAGTGGGGTATCATATTGTATAGGGTATCCATGGATACCCCCCTTGGTAAATGGAATATTTTCACCTTTATTTTGAAGAATACAAGGCCATAGGCAAGGTTGTTCTCTATCCCAATGGTCTTTATTCTTATGGAAAAATTATTAGAGAGAAAATTAGAGATGGAATGATGTTTGGGAACCTAATGGCCATTAAAATAGTGAGAGGGGTGAAGGAAATTAACCACTCCCAATTCACAAATGACACACACCTTATTTTCATCATCATGATCATCATTTCCATTGTCGTGATCATCATCATATCATCATTGGTGTGATCATTGTCATCATCATCATCTTCATCGTCATCATCGTCATTGTCATTGTCATCATCATCATCATCATTGTGTGTGTGTGTGTCTATATATAATTATAATAAAAAAAAACACAAAGAAACATAAAACACACACACACACACACACACACACACACACACACACACATATATATATATATATATTATTAATTATATATAAATTGATTTTATAATATATAATAATTAAAAAGACAAAGAAACAAAATTAAAACAAAATTTTAGAACTCGCGCACTAGTCATTCCATAGAGGAGGCCAAGAGACAAACTTGAGCGACAAAGACAGTGAAGGAGCTAGGCCCCCAACAACAATAGAGACAAAGAAGGAGCTAGGCCCCCAATAGTGACAGAGACAGAGAAGGAGCTAGGCCCTCGATAGCAACAGAGAACCCATGCACTCATTCCATAAAGGAGGCCAAGAGACAGAAAAACCTAAGCGATAGAGACAGAGAAGGAGGCTGCACATGCCACCACTGAAATTGGTAATTTCTTTGGATCAAAGTTTTATGGTTGGCATTGTACCTATACCCATAGCCTAAATAAATATTTCTTCCTTTTCTAGATTGTAGATGAAAGAAATGTTGAAATCATTCTATATAATGGTCCTTGTATTTACAAGAATACCCTCCAAGTTATGGAAGGTTGGACTATAGATTTCTCAATCGATAATGAGGCTAAAATAACATCTATTTTCTAGACTAAGTTCCCGAGTATCCCAACGTAATTTTAGTCCAATATTATACTTATTTATTCTCCCATAGTGGAATTTATATGCATAAACATGGATAGGTTCTTCAACCCTAGGTAACATCCCTAAGTTTTTGTTAGGGCTAGCCTTTCCAAGGACCTCATGGAGTTTTTCCTCATTAGGGATGGAAATGGATTTTTCAGATAACATATTTGATATGTTAACCTATTCAATACTTTCTATTGTTGTTAAATCCTTGACCACACATTTGAAATTGTTCTCTCATGGCCCCAATGAATCCTCCTACCAATCCATGTACTTCCAAGGCACCCTATGAAAATAATGAAGGTGAAGATGCATGAACCTAAGTGTAGAGAAATAACAATTATGGTAATATTCACCTAGTAGAGCTTCATTGATGGCCCTAGTTCTAACCTAGTATACCCCAACCTCGGAGACCTTGAATTCAACGGCCTTGGTCCCAAGAGGATATTTGCATCCCATTGTGATTTTCTTGTTAGAATCAAATGTTGCTGGCCCTATCATGAAGCATGGCCATTCCCTCTTAGTTGGGTGTGGGATTAAGCAATCATTCCCTCTCAGTTAGGTGTGGGATTAAGAAGTCATTCCCTCTTAGTTGGATGTGGGATTAAGTGGTCATTCTGTCTCAGTTGGGTGTGAGATTAGGAATTCTCATTCTCATCTCTCTAAGTCTCAACATACCAAGACTCTTTGGTTAGTGATCATGGCACACAAAAAAAAGTATTAGTGACTTTGTTTTTGGGTAAGAAATCTTTTGGTGTACTTCAGAACCTCAAAGATAATGAGGAAAAGATAAAAAGATGCACTAGGTTTTTTATGCAAGTGACCTAATGGAATGTCTATGGATTAATTGATATTTGAATAAAATATGATGTCTACCATATGTTTACTTACATTAGTGATCGAGGTGGATATTGGTGGCCACCCACCTATTCCAACTGGCTCCTCTTGACAATTTTTAGTTCAACACGTTCTTCTATAATTGTTTGTAATTGTGGGTTCTAAGCTTCTAGGGCTGTCTCAAGCCCTACACATCTTCCAAGTGGATATTGGTGGCCGCACACCTAATCCAGATGGCTTATTTTGTATGTTTTCATGTCAATACATCTTCTTATACTTCCAGGGTTCTTTTGGGGCCCTAAACAATGTTTTTTTGGCTTGCCACAGTCAAACCATAGACGAAGCCAGATTTTGACGACATAATGTGTAGTTCTTAAAAATACCTTTCCAACAGGCTATCACGTGCCTAAAACAGAGGCCATATGCAAAAGTTATGACCCCGAGAAGTTGAGGTATCGACTTACCCATCGGGGCCCACATAACTTTTGGTGTTTCATCTCCTAGGGTTAGGTTTTTGGATGTCTATGGTTTTGGAATTCATGAGTAATGTTAAAAAGGCCTCAGGAGCCTCATTGTAATCATTATTCTCATATGGATGCGTGTAGCAACAACATCTCTTCTCAGAGATAGCTACCATCATTCGAGCAAGTTGTTTCAGTTCTGCAGTTTTACAGTTTCAACCTATTTTATTTATTCAATAGAAGTCATTCTTCACTAGAGCTCTATTGTTGTTCTTTGTATCTATGTTTTATGGTATTCAATATTTTATTCATTTTGTTTCGCTCATAAATTTGTATCAGTGGTATTAGAGCAATCTTCTCTTCATTTTTTTTTCTTTGTGCATGTCCCCGACGAGATCTGGGTACAAGAAGTTGGGACTCAAACCAGTCAAGCCTTTGCAAGATCGTTCGTGCCAAACCCGACCACAAATCATGGGGGATGAGAAGAAATATGATGGAGTAGGAGATCCTTTTAAAATGTTGCTCGAGGAATCCCTTGCGCGACAAAAGATTGAGATGATGGACAACTTTACATAGATCCTTCAGTGGTTTCCCATAGGAGATGCATCTTCATCAAGCGGCCACGCAACCCCCTTCAAGGTACAAGTAAATTTCGATATTCCATTATTTGAAGGACTAGTAGATGCAAATGTTGTAGATAAATGGTTGAATATGATCAAAGGGTATTTTTTGGTCCACAATTTTTCCCATAGGGAAAATATTACTTTTGCACTCCCTAAGGTTGTCCCCCATGTTAAGGACTGGTGAGATACATACTCTGAGAAAAATTCCATAGAGGAATCTGCAATATTTTCAATTGCCCCCACCTGGGATTCCTTTAGGGATGTCATTAAAGAACAGTACTATCCTATTGGAAGCTACTAGGACCAGTACACAAGATGGACCATGCTACGTCAAGAAAGGGACTAGACAGTACCAGATTTCACCAATATTTTCCATAATTTTCACATGAAATTGGGTATCAAAGACTCTGAACGACATCTAGTGCTCAAATACCGTGGCTTTCTGCATAGATACATCCAAACAAAAATGGAGTTTTTGGACATTGCATCATTAGGTGCGACTTATATATATGTTGTCAATATCAAGCATAAATTTAAGCAGAAGAGGTGAGAGTTTGGATCTGCAAATTCCTCATAGATGAAGCAGGGAAAAGGAGGCCCCAACTCTCCAAACAAGGGACAGAGAAAAGATGGTCGCTCTCAAGACAACCAATCCAAGCTACAACCCAAGAAGGGTAATGAGAAGTCGAACAAGGACATGGGAAAGTGGTGTGAATACAATAAAATCCCTTGGAATAACACCAAAGAATGTCACTCCAAGCAGTCACTAGTGGTTGAGCTGAAAGATTCTGAGTCAGAGGCAGATTCTGACTCCGAATCAAATCCAGAAAATGGGAAGCAGATCATTGATGTCAAACCTAGTGCCACTGTCATTACCACCTAATTCCATCCAAGAAAACCAGAAGGACCAGAGGAAGGGGAATGCCTATTTCACTCACAAATGTGGGTAAAGGGGACTCCGTTGCATTTCATTGTCGATAGCGGTAGTCATAAGAACCTAATTTCAGCAGAGGTCGACAAGCGGTTGGATCTACCGATAAAACCACACCTGCAGCCCTACACCATCAGCTGGTCTCACCAAGGACGATATCTTCACGTCAACCAACATTGTCGTCTTCCCTACAACATCAAGCCCTTAAAAGACAAGGTATTGTGTGATATTTCTCTCATTGAACTTTGTGATGTTCTTTTAGGCCAACCACATTTGTGGAAGCGACATGTTGTGTATGATTCTATACCCCACAATGTTATTATTACAGGATACTTGATCTGGATTATTTTTGGCACGAAATCATAGCGCAGATATAATAAGAAAATGCATAGAGATATCACGGATATCCAATAATATTACAGAGATATATCAGAGATGCAACCATAAACACAGAGATACAGTAATACACAATGTATATTAATGAAATAAATGTACAGAGACCGTAAAAATACAGAGTGAAAGACTTGCTAGAATGGTGGCAGCTTATCTCTGAGAAGAGATGTGATGGCTACTCGCATTTGCAAGAAAATGATTATTACAATGAGGCTCTAAGGGAATTTTTAACATAAGTAAAATCCAAAACCCTAACCCCAAAAGATGAAAATCCAAAAGGTTTGTGGGCCCCAATGGGGGTAGTTGATACGTCAATTTCCCAGGGACATAACTTTTTCATACGATCTTTGTTTGGGGTGCTCAATAGCTTGTTGGAAAGATCTATCTAAGGAATACAACTTTTGTGTGAGAAANAGTCAATTTCCCAGGGACATAACTTTTTCATACGATCTTTGTTTGGGGTGCTCGATAGCTTGTTGGAAAGATCTATCTAAGGAATACAACTTTTGTGTGAGAAACATCGAACATTCTTTCTTGTTGCTCTCCATTTTCCCAAAAAACATCGTTTAGGGCCTCAAAAGGGCTCCGGAAGTTCAGGACCCAAAAACTTCCAAAAAACGTAAATTACTAAAATTGCCAGAAAATTGTTTTGAGCCAGTTGGAAAAGGTGTGTGTCCACCGACATCGACCTGGATCAATCCTCCCTCCTTAGGAAGCAATGGTCTCCATTGCATTGAGTGCCCAGGGGAGAGGGAAAAGTGTTTGTTGAATTTGCATCTTGATGAGTTGCTTCCCTTGTTGGAGAAGTTGCACTGCTTAACTTCTTGACGGTTGTCACGAACATGTGGCTGGAAGGGTTGGACCTTTTTAACTAGCATGGCTACATGAGATGACTGTGTGCAGAAGAGATCTTTGTGCTTTCCCGCAACCTTGTTGACCTGCTTCTGTTGGATAGAAGGTGCTTGGGCTGAGGCTGTAGTGGTTGCAGTATCCTTCTTTTCACCCTTTGAATAGATTTTGAAGAAGTTGAATTTTGTAGTATGAGATACTACCTTGTGACACTGTTTAGGTGGGATAGTATTTGAAACTACCTCTCGTATTCTGTAGAGATGACCCCCTAAAGAAACAATGACACTGCGGGGTCGAGGCTCATAAACAGCATGGCATCTCCACATATATGGTTGGACCAAGAGAACATCACATACATCCAGTGGGGAAACATCACATAATACCTCATCCTTGAAGGGATGGATGTCGTATGGCAATTGACACTATTGGTTGACACGAAGATCTCGTCCTTGGCGAAGCCACCTGATGCTGTATGGTTGCGGGTGTGGTGTTGTAGACAATCCCAACTATTTGACGACCTTTGCTGAGATGAGGTTCTTTTGGATTCCACTATCAACAATAAAATGCAACGGGGTCCCCTTCACCCACATCTGTGAATGAAAAAGGTGCTCCCCCTCTTTAGGATCTATTGGTTCTTCTGGTTGAATTGTTGCAGTCATGATAATAGCAGTGGGGTTTGCGTCGATGNTCCTTGGCGAAGCCACCTGATGTTGTATGGTTGCGGGTGTGGTGTTGTAGACAATCCCAACTATTTGACGACCTTTGTTGAGATGAGGTTCTTTTGGATTCCACTATCAACAATAAAATGCAACGGGGTCCCCTTCACCCACATCTGTGAATGAAAAAGGTGCTCCCCCTCTTTAGGATCTATTGGTTCTTCTGGTTGAATTGTTGCAGTCATGATAATAGCAGTGGGGTTTGCGTCGATGATCTATCTTTTACCAGTATTTTCATAATCAGATTCTGAATCAGGGTTTGGCTCCTTATCTTTGATCTCGATCACCAATGAATTTTTTGAGCAACATTCATCGGTGTTATGCCATGGGCTTTTGTGGAAATCGCACTATTTTTCGGTGTCCTTCTTTGTCTTCCCATGACCCTTCTTTTCATGTGGCTTGGACTGGTTTTCGGGATACTATTTGTTAGGGACGACTTTGTCATACTTCAGTTGTTGCGGATTTTCAGACCTAAACTCCCATTTGTTCTGGTGCTTAAACTTCTTCTCGATTTTAACARCATATCAATAAGCAGCAACTAGTGATTAGATGTCCAGAAAATCCATTTCAGTTTGGATGTATATTTGTAGAGCCTTGCGGTATTTCAGAACCAAATGTCGCTCAGAGTCTTTGATACCTAGCTTGGTGCGAAAGGTATGGAAGCTATTGGTGAAATCTGGCACTGCTTGGCCCCTCTCTTGTCGTAGTGTGGTCCATCTCATGTACTGGTCCTCATAGTTTCCAACAGGGTAATACTGTTCCTTTACCACATCCACAAAAAAATCCCAAGTGGGCTCGGCCCCATATATTCTAGACTCCTCTGTGGAACTTTTCTTCCAGTAAGTTTCCCACCAATGTTTGACATGGGGGAGAGATTTAAGGAGTGTGAAGATGATCTTTTCCCTGTTGGAAAAATGGTGAACAAAGAAATAACCGCCTAGCAAATTTAACCATTTGTCTGGGGCATCCCCATCTATCTGACCTTCAAATATGGGAATATCAAAATTAACCTGTACCTTGAAAGGAGAGGTTCTTCCAAAGTGGTTGTTTGATGAAGTTGCGCATGTTTCTATCAACAGGTGTTGAAGGATGTGGGAAAAAGTCTCCATCATTTCATCCCTCTGTCGTGTGAGAGCTTTCTCAAGTAATAGATTTATAGGATCGTCTGCTCCATCATTTTTCTTTTCTTCCACCATGGAGGGTTTCTTGGGCATGAAAGAGATATTGTCTTCAAGAGAGACAAGCTTGAGACCATAACTTGCTATACTTGTACCTCGTCGGGGACATGTACTGAGAAAACAATCAAGAGCAGCCTGCTCTGATACCACTGATTCGAATTATTTTCGGCACAAAATGAGTGGAGATATAATAAGGAAATGCACAGAGATATCGTGGATATCCAATAATATAATAGAGATATATCATAGATGCAACCATAAATACAGAGATATAGTAATACACGATTTTTATTAATGAAATAAATGTACAGAGACTGTAAAAATACAGAGTGAAAGACTCACTAGAATGGTGGCGGCTTATCTCTGAGAAGAGATGTGATGGCTACTCGCATTTGCAAGAAGATAATTTTTACAATGAGGCTCTAAGGGCCTTTTTAACATAAGTAAAATCCAAAACCCTAACCCCAGAAGATGAAAATCCAAAAGGTTTGTGGGCCCTGATGGGGGTAGTTGATACGTCAACTTCCCAGGGGCGTAACGTTTGCATACAATCTTCGTTTGGGGCACTCAATAGCTCGTTGGAAAGATCTATCTTAGGACTACAACTTTTGTGTGAGAAACAATGAACTTTGTTCCATGTTACTCCCCGTTTTCCCAAAAAAACATCATTTAGGGCCTCAAAAGGGCTCTGGAAGTTCAAGACCCAAAAAACTGCTAAAAATAGTAAATTACCAAAATTGCTAGAAAATTGTTTTGAGCGAGTTGGAGGTGGCCACCGAAATCCACCTGGATCAATACCAGAGGTAGTGTCACCTACCACTATTTCTTTAATCTCTGCTAAGAAATACAGTAAGGTCATTTCACAGAACAAGAAATTTTTCTTCTTTGTGATCTATGCTCACAGTAAGCAGAAGGTTGCCGCCACATTCGTGGCCTCTACATAGAGCCTCTCTTTACAATAGAAGAAAGTGGACGAGATCATGGAAGAGTACAGAGACATCTTCTCCTCACCCACCGGGGTACCAATGCACTGTCAAGTCAAGCATCCAATTGATCTAACCCCCGATGCACCACTGCCTAATGGACCAGTCTATCATCGTTTGCTGATAGAAAATAACAAAATCAAGCACCAAATCCAAGAGATGCTTCAAAAGGGGCACATTTGACCCATCTCCTCCCCTTACGAAATCCCAATTGTGTTGGTATCGAAGAAAGATGGGACCTTGCGGCTCTACATTGATTACAGAGCATTAAAAAAAATCACAGTCTGGAACCGATACCCAATTCCCCGAATTGATGACCTTCTTTACCAACTCAAAGGGGAAAATTTCTTCAACAAGATTGACCTAAAGTCTGGCTACCACCAGGTTCCCATCGAACCAACTAATGTATGGAAGACAACTTTCAAATCTAAAGAAGGTCTCTTCGAATGGTTGGTCATGCCCTTTGGCTTAACAAATGCACCAACAACTTTCATGATATTGATGGATGATGTATTGAGACCCTTCACCAACTCTTTTGTGGTGGTATATCTGGATGACATCCTCATCTTCAACAAAACTTAGGAGGAGCACATGCAACATATTCAACAGGTTTTGGGCACTCTATGACAGCACAAGATATATACCAACTTGGAAAAATGCTCCTTTGGCATGAACATAGTGAAATACTTGGGCTACATTGTTGATGATCACGGGGTACATGTGGATCTAGCTAAGATCCAAGTCATTGTTGACTGGCCAGCCCCGAACACACTAACTGAGCTTCAAAGCTTCTTGGGACTTTCCAACTTCTACCGAAGGTTCATGTTGGGATTCTTCCATATTGCATGGGCCCTCAACCAAGTAACCAAGGGCGGTGGCAAGGCAAAGTTTGCATGGGGTCAGGCACAACAACAAGCATTTCATGATTTGAAGCATCGTTTGTGCTCAGCTCCAGTACTCTCCTTACCCGATCTGCAACAACCTTTCGAGATTGAGACTGATGTCTCTAACTATGACGTAGGTGTAGTTATCACTCAACACGATCATCCAATAGCATACCATAATGAGACACTCTTAGATATTGTCTGGAAATAACCCACCTGTGACAAAGAAATGTATTCCATTGTGAAATATTTTCGTCAATGGAAACATTACATTCTGGGAAAGAAGATAATCGACCACATTGATCAAAATCCTCTATAGTTCATACAGACATAGGGGAAGTTACAGAACGACCGCCATCAAAAGTGGTCCACATACCTATAGCAGTTCCATATCAACATCAATTATAAAACAGGGAGCACAAATTGTTTTGTTGACTGCCTTAGTCTCCCTCCCATTGTTGCACTCACCATAGTGCTCCATTCTTGTGGGCATGAGGCATCTAAGTGGCCCCAGCTTTATCAACGTGACCCTGACTTCACCACCACCTATCATCTCTTGGGTACAGGATTGAATGCCATTGATTTTCACATTAAGGATAGACTGTTATGCCATATTGGCCACCTCTGTGTTCCCACAAGTGAGTGTGCAAAGTTGATTTGGGAGTCTCACTACAGTCGGATGGCAGGACATTTTGGCATCGAGAAAATTGTGGTTGTTCTACAGAAACATTTTTATTGGCCAAAACTATGACAATGTGTCAGCAAGTATATCAGATATTTCACTATCTATGCCATTTGCAAGCCAACCATCAAGAAGCAAGGCTTATACACCCCTCTTCCTAGTCCCGAGAGGCCTGGGGAATCCATCCCGATGGATTACATGTCTAGCCTTTCGTCCACCAAGCACAGAAATGATTGTGTGTTTGTGGTGGTTTATCGATTTTCGAAGATGGCCATTATCATAGCCTACAAGAAGAGAATCACAACGACATATACTTCCAAGCTCTTCTTCAAACTGGTGTGGGTCTATTTTGGGATTGTAGAATTCCTGCAGAAACCCCAATAGATCTAGAATTCTAGTTAAATTGAACACATGCAATTTGTTGATATTCAAGAGATGAGAGAAATTTTTTGCTCCATAAATCAGAGAATTATATTAATAAAAAATGAATATACATGAGCAACCATCCTCAAAAAGAAGAGAGGAGATGAATATATAGAATTTCCAACATAGAAATTCTAGTCAAAAAAAGCTAGAAATAGCTAAAATAGGTGTCATAAGATAAGGGAGACCACATAGTTCGACCTAGACCACTAAAGATACATGTCACACACTCATTAATTTCCACAAGAGTCAAGTGATGTGCATTATCTCACTTAAGCTCACTTAACTGACAAGAGAAGCAGTTCCAACGCACTTAACTGACCCGAAATAGTAGTTACTAATAATAGTAATGGAAAAAATCATTAATTAAGGAATAAATTTCTCACTCAAAGAGGAGGTGCGCATTCCCCAATAATAGATGAGTTTTTTCATGGGGGAGTTGGAATAAATCATGAATAAATCAAGAAAATCAAGAATCGGGAGTTGAGTCTTGATCTAAAAATAGCAGTTTTCCCTAAAATCTAGGGATGAGGCGCCCTTATTCTCTATGTGGCCAAATTAGGTGAAATAAAGTGTAAATGAATGTATTAACCAAGATCTATGAGTCTAAGCTAGGTATAAACTAATGTAAGTTAGGGTTATTCTCCAACACCCCCCCTTAAGCCTAACTGTAATGACAAAAAATTTGAGTCCCAACAACTTGGCCATTTTAGGTACTCATTACATAAAAGAACTCCTCATGAAAAGAGGAAAGAGGGAAAACCTCGTGGGAAAC
>JASDQU010101117.1:251687-278282 GCA_032191745.1 Picea mariana
CAGTTGTCTCCACCACTCCAAGCATAGCTCTCAGTTCTGAAAATTTCTTTTCAGTGAAGGACTTGGTGAAGATGTCTGCAACTTGTTGCTCTGTGTGGCAATACTACAGTGAAATGACTCTATCACGGATCATCTCGCGGATGTAATGCATATGAATCTTGATGTTCTTGGTCCTATGCCTCTGGACTGGATCAATTGATATCTAAATGGACCCTTGATTGTCACAAAATATGATAGTCAGAAGTGGATACTGAATACCAAACTCGGAGAGAAGCCCCCACAACCAAATAGCCTGTGTAGCTGCATTCACTGCACCTCTATACTCTGCCTCTGTTGTAGATAAAGAAATCGTGGATTGCTCCTTGCTAGACCAACAGAATGTCCCTAAACCAAAGCTGAAAACATAACCATAGGTGGACTTGCGGTCTGTACCATCGCCAACCCAATCAGAATCTATGTACCCAATCAGTGAAAGTGGGCAATCTGCAGCATAAAAGATACCAAAACTGAAAGTATCTTTCACATATCTAAGGATTCTCTTTGCAGCTTTCCAGTGAAGCTCATGAGGCTCTTGCATATATCTGGAACAAACTCCTACTGCAAAAGAGATATTAGTTTGGGTGTGAGTAAGATACAACAAACTCCAAACCAACTGCCGATACAGTGTACTGTCCACCAAAGGTGTAGTACCCGCATCCTCAAATCTGGCCCCTGAAAGAAAGGGAGATGTTGTTGGCTTGCATTCTGTCATCTGAAAGTGGACAAGTAGATCTGATGCATACTTAGATTGTGCCATCTTGATCCCTGAAGTAGACTGAGAAACTTCAAGACCAAGAAAGTAGTGTAACAGTCCCAAATCTGTCATAGAAAATCAATCGTGCAATGTTGATTTTGCCAAATCAATAGATGAAGGTTCCCTGTCATCAGTAAGTCATCTACATAAAGTACTATCAGAAAAAGGGAATCATCATGTTGCAGAAAATAAACATTCAGATCATATTTGCATCGAATGAATCCAATTGAAAGCAGGAAAGAATCCATTTTTTCATACCAGGCTCTGGGAGCCTGTTTTAGGCCATACAAAGATTTCTTTAATCTGCAAACGAGGGAATATTTCTGAATGTATCCCTGTGGCTGCTCCATATAGATCTCCTCCTTGATATCTCCATGAAGAAATGCACTCTTCACATCCATGTGGTGAACTTCCCATCTGCGAGAAGCGGCAATGGCCAAAACTAGTCGAATGGAGTCCATTTTTGCAACAGGTGCAAATGTCTTTGTGTAGTCTATGCCATGTACCTGTGAGTATCCTTTTGTGGAAAGTCTAGATTTATACTTGCTAATCTCACCATCTACAGAAATATTTTTTCTATATATCCATTGACATCAAACAAGCTTTCTTCCTTTCGGAAGTGGAACCAAGTCCCATGTGTTGTTGTGCATAACAGAAGAGTACTCTTCATCCATGACAGCCTTCCAAAGTGGGTTTCCAGCAGCCTCAGAGTGTGACTGTGGATCTGAACCAAGTGACATATAGAAATGTATGGGAATCAAAGGTTCTGTGGCAGCCAGGGCTTGAGGAGCCCCAAAAAACTGTGATCTAGTCCTTCTTGTATCCGCAGGATCACCGACTAGTTCACCCACATCTTGCAGGGTTTTCTCTGCCCAAGTTGGAAACTGAGTTGGAGAATCCATGACCTGCTCCTAATCCTCTATATCAGAACCAAAAGGCTTCTCTGATGGCTGATCTAAGGTGCTCAAAGAAGTTTCTGACTCCTCCTTATCAGTGACAACAAGCGGTTCCTCGGTAGGGTCTTCTGAAAAATCATGCAGTGATTCTTCTTCAAACTTCACACTTCGAGCTAGAATGAAATTTTCAGTGTGAGAGTCCAGAGATATATGTCCTTTGAAACCTTTAGGATATCCAAAAAATATGCATTCAACACTTTGAGGCTCCAAATCCTTCCTCTTATCTGTTGGAATGTGAGCCCATGCTCGTGAACCAAAAATACGAAAGTGCAACACTTTCGGTTTCTTACCGGTCCAACATTCAAAAGGAGTGGTGCCTTTGAGTGATTTGTGAGGAACTCGGTTCTGAATGTATTCTTCAAAATTAATAGCTTCATCCCATATATTGGGAGCTAATGATTTTGACTGTAGCATACAATTGGCCATCTCTTTTAAGGACCGGTTTTTCCTCTCCGCAACACCGTTCTGTTGTGGTGTATATGGCACTGTGTGTTGTAGTTTTATACCTGCATCAATACAAAGTTGCTGCACATATTTGTTGACATAATCGCCCCCATTATCAGTATGGAGTATCTTAATCTTACACCGAGACTCATTCTCAGCAAGTGCTTTAAATTCTATAAGGCATTCAAATACTTTCGATTTTAATTTCAAAAACAAATACCCAAGTAAAGCGACAGAAATCATCTATGAAGGTGAGTACATATCGAGCCTTACTGATTGAAGTCTGCAAGAATGTGCCCATGATGTCACTATGAATCAGACCAAGAGGTGAAGAAACTCTCTGTGCCTTCCCTTTGTCAAACTTTTGCTCTGGATGCTTGCCAAGAATGCATCCTTGACATACACCGCTTGTGAATTTAATAGCTGGCAATCCTTCTACCATGTTTTCCTTGTTGAGTTGATGCAAGTACTTATAGTTTAGATGGAAAAATATTTCATGCCATAACCTGATGATATCATTAGATTGTGACAGAAATATAGTGCTAATAGATTTAGGAACAAAGTGGGAGAAGAAATACAAACGAGAACCGTGATCTGCAATTCCATGTTGAAGCTGTGAGCCTGTGGAAATGTCGGTAATCACTGCGGAGTCTGGAGTGAACTCCACCTTCCTTCCAGAGCTGGAATGAGTATATTATATATCGAGAGAAGATTTGCAGACAGTGAGGGAACATGAAGCACATTTTTGAAGCAGCCCCCTTCAAGGTCAACAATTCCTTCTCCGCACACCTTTGCGGGTGTGGCATCTCCCAAGTAAATTGGGGATCTGGTGCTTTCTTCGATGGAGGAAAATTCATCTTTTGATGAATACATATGGTTCGATGCACCTGAATCAAGGATCCAAGATGATGGAGTGGATGTGACAGCCATTAAAGCATGACCATCTCGTGCTCTCCCTCCCGTTTTGTTATCATCTTTCTTCTTTGCATTTTCGGGCACCGTGAGATTGTGTTGCTACAATTGATTAGCCATGTCATCGATAGTCTTCCTCATGCAATTTTCTTCAGGATGAAAACCTTTGGAAAAGTAGCTGCAAAGTGTTCTTTCCTTCTTCTTCTTACCCTTAGGCTCAGAAGAGTTATTTGAAGATTGTGCGAATATCTCCTTCTTCGATTCAGGAAATTTACCCATTCCTTTTTTCTTGTCTTTTCCACTGCTCTTTGGAGCATTAGTAGCCACAAGTGCTTGGTTCTTGGAATGCTTGATGGCACCCATTTGGACTAACTTAGCTTTCTCTTGAGTCAATGATGCAATGAAATCATTCAATGGAGGCATTTTCCATTTTTCCTGAGTCAATTTAGATTCTTGAAAAGATGACACAAATACAGAATATTCAGGGCCTAATTTCGAGAGAATTGAAAGGATGAGTTGTTCTTATTCTTTAGTGACTCCACATGCATTAAGTTCAATGAGGAGGGATTTGAACTTAATGAATAATTCTTGTAGGTTTCTGAAATGAATTGGACTTAAGGATATGATTTCATTCTCCAGTTGATGCACTCTCATTGCATCCTGCTTGCCGAATAGTCCCTCCAATGTGGTCCAGACCACATCAGGAGTAGTGGCTCTACTGACATGAAAGAGGAGATCTCTGGAAATTTATAGGCATATCAGCCCAATTGCTTCATCTAATTTATTGAAATACTTTATAATCTCTGTTGCAGCAGTCGGTTCTTTCTCCGTTCCCATTGTTACCCTGTAAATCTCTTTACTTCAGAGGAGCAGAGAGATCTCTATCTTCCATTCGAAGTAATTGAAAGGATTTAGAATGAGTTTTTTGGTCTGAGAGAGATTATCCATTGCTAATTTTTGTAGCTCCTGATGATCTATACCTGCAAATAAAACCATGTACAATCCACTAGATTCAATCTAACTCTGATACCATGTAGAATTCCTGAAGAAACCCCAATAGATCTAGAATTCTAGTTAAATTGAACACATGCAATTTGTTGATATTCAAGAGATGAGAGAAAGTTTTTGCTCCATAAATCAGAGAACTATATTAATAAAAAATGAATATACATGAGCAACCATTCTCAAAAAGAAGAGAGGAGGTGAATGTATATAATTTCCAACATAGAAATTCTAGTCAAAAAAAGCTAGAAATAGCTCAAATAGGTGTCATAAGCTAAGGGAGACCACATAGTTCGAACTAGACCACTAAAGATACATGTCACACACTCATTAATCTCCACAAGAGTCAATTGATGTGCATTAGCTCACTTAATCTCACTTAACTGACAAGAGAAGCAGTTCCAACTCACTTAACTGACTCGAAATAGTAGTTATTAATAATAGTAATGGAAAAAATCATTAATTAAGGAATAAATCTCTCACTCAAAGAGGAGGTGTGCATTCCCCAATAATAGATGATTTTTTTCATGGGGGAGTTGGAATAAATCATGAATAAATCAAGAAAATCAAGAAAATCAAGAACCGAGAGTTGAGTCTTGATCTAAAAGTAGCAGTTTTCCCTAAAATCTAGGGATGGGGCGCCCTTCTTCTCTATGTGGCCAAATTAGGTGAAATAAAGTGTAAATGAATGTATTAACCAAGATCTAGGAGTCTAATCTAGGTATAAACTAATGTAAGTTAGGGTTATGCTCCAACAAGGATACCATAGACCATCACCTTAGATCGGGACAACATGTTTCTTAGCACATTTCAGTCGAGTCTCTGGTCAATGTTGGAAACCAAGCTCACTAAATCCACTGCTTTTCACCCCCAAACTAATGGTTAGACATAATTCATCAATCAGATGATTTTGCACATACTCCAGATGTACAACTCTAAGACTCTGTGTACATGGGATGAGAGTCTTCCCTATGTTCAACACATCTACAATAGGGATCTACATAGCTCCACTGGCCATAGTCCATTTCAGGTGGGGCTGGGATTCCAGCCCTTGGGTCCCATTGATTTTTCACTACCTCTTGCAACCACAAAGGCAAAGTCTTCCCATGTTCAATCTAAGGCTGATAAAGCCACCAGGTTCATTGAGTAGATTCAACACATCTGCCAACAGGCCCATGATATTTTGCGGAAAGCCAATTATAAGTACAAGCATCGTCGTGATCAACATCGGGTACTACACCAATTCCAAGTGGAAGACAAGGTTTGGTTACATTTGTAGAAAGAGTGCCTTACAGGACCCCATCAAAAGTTCCAACCACTTTGCTATGGGTCTTACACTATCACCAAGGTTTTGGGTAGCAATGCTTTTGAGCTCAACACTCCACCCTTCCTTGGATTGCACCTAGTGTTCAATGTGGACCTCCTTCAACCATATTTTCCACCATTATTGGACACCTCAGAAATCGAAGAATAGTTGACACCAACAGAGCTCAACCCTGAATGCATGGAATAGGCATCCACTAATCAAATAGTGGACACACAGGTCAAGGTCACTCGCCAACAAAGGATCCATCTTTATCGGGTTGTCAAGGTAGGGAAACTCCTACACCAAGGCAAGTGGCTCACCCGAGGCCAAATTCAACAAAATTTTCCTCATTTGATGGGGGAAATCAATGCAATGTAGACCATTTCTTCCTAAGGGGGGAGGACTGATCCAAGTGGATATTGGTGGCCACCCACCTATTCCAACTGGATCCTCTTGACAGATTTTAGTTCATCGTGTTCTTCTTTAATTCTTTGTAATTGTGGGTTCTACACTTTCGTGGTTGTTTGAATCCCTACACATCTTCCAGGTGGAGATTGGTGGTCGTCCACCTAATCCAACTGGCTTATTTTGGAAGTTTTCATTTCAGTACATCTTTCTGTACTTCCAGGGTTGTTTTGGGGCCCTAAACAATGCTTTTTTTTTTTTCTTTCCATAGTCAAATTGTAGATGGAGTCAGAGTTTGATGGTATAATGTGTGGTTATCTAAAATACCTTTCCAACGGGCTATCACACGCCTAAAACAAAGGTCATATGCAAAATTTATGACCCTGGGAAGTTGAGGTACCAACTTACCCATTGGGGCCCACATAACTTCTAGCGTTTCATCTCCTAGTGTTAGGTTTTTTGATGTATAGGGTTTTGGCATTCATGAGTAATGTTAAAAAGGCCTCTGGAGCCTCATTGTAATCATTATGCTCAGAAAGATGCACATAGCAACCACATCTCTTCTCAGAGATAACTACCACCATTCGAGCAAGTTGTTTCAATTCCACAGTTTTACAATTTCTACCTATTTTATTTATTCAATAGAAGTTATTGTTCATTGGATATATGTTGTTGTTCTCTATATATTTTTGTTATGGTATTCAATCTGTTATTCATTTTATTCCACTCATAAATCTAAATCAATTAGTGGCATATATGTGTTTTTTTGCAAGAATTCAAGTTCATCGACTTTATGTTATACATGGCCTTGTTTGTTATACAAACAGGAACCCTTCACATATTCTTATGGTATGAAATCAATCTATCATGTGGAAACATTAGCATCAAACAATTTCTCTATTGTGAACATTTGAAGGGAATTCAACATGGGTCATTAGAGAATGATATATCAATCCACACTAAAGATAAAAAAAAATCTTGTAAGGGATGAAGGAAATATGCAGGAAAATTTTGTGTTGCATGTTGAAATGAATGAAAAAGGGGTTCCATCAAATGTTGCAACATACACTACTCTTGTCGATGAGCTATGAAAAGAGGGAAATGGTGATCAAGCTTCTGAGTTATATGAACACATGTTATCCAAGGGTCTTGTGCCTAACATTTTCACATATGATGTGCTTGTAAGTAGATTTTTTAAGGAAGGGAAATTGGAAGAGGAAAACCTATTCCTGACTAAATGTTTTGGAAGGGGTTTAGATCCTAATG
Organism: Picea mariana; assembly: GCA_032191745.1. Lineage (NCBI taxonomy): Eukaryota > Viridiplantae > Streptophyta > Pinopsida > Pinales > Pinaceae > Picea > Picea mariana. Next base: position 258,772 of record JASDQU010101117.1, read on the forward strand.
TCATTATTTACAATACACTAATTAGTGGATACTTTAGGGAGGGTAATTTGAAAGAGGCACTTATATTCCATGATGGAATGATTGAGAGGAATATTATGCCTCATGATATGACTTACCACACTCTAGTGGATGTTCATATAGATAAAATCATTTCACAAGCAAGAGTTTAATATGTTTTCTCATCAAACATTGGAGTTGTTTCTGTCTCCTTGATTATTCCATTACAAGAGACTAGCCAAAGATGTGAATGGTCTTTCTACTGCTTTGCTTGAGTTTTGAAATTATGTTTTATTGTGATTGATTTAATTTTCTTGAACAAAGTTAATCTCTTCATAGCTATGAAAGCATTGGTCTCTGACCCTAGTGCAGAAGGTTCTCATGAAGAAAAAATATTTGGCATATTTAAAAAAGTTGTAACTAAAAATGCAGTGACAACAATCAGTCAATTCATAAAACTACTACCATCACCTCAGTGATGATGGTGTTTTAGCCTTAGGATATTGGGTAATTTTACACAAAGAAACAAATGTGGACAAGTGAAGATAAGATAACGTTGTTGGAAAACAAAGTATTCTATTACACATCTTATCAATATAATGTTTCATAGTTCATTGATTGTGCCTTTGAAAGTCAAAATCAATGAAATAATGTAAAAAAGGAATTGTATCAAAGATATCAACATCTAAAGGGGTAGAGCCAAGATATTTCAAATTTACATAATCACATTCAGGCCTAGAAGATATCTTATGAGAAAGCACAAGTATAGTTTGACTCCATCAAAAGATGGAACTATATTGGGAATACTCCTCTAGAATCCCCTCATCAAATGATGAGGATATGCTTCATATTGAATATGGCCTTATATATTCGAGGGATTTGGCCCAAATTACATTAAAAGGAGTTCAACATGAGTTGGAAAAATATGCCACAATGTGGAAAGTGACATAAAATCTTGCAAAAAACTACCACCTCCCTTATTTTGGATCAAAATATAGTGTTTTACCTTAGGAGGATGTATTGAATACCTTTGAAGACATTGAATCTTGGAAAAAATTCCCACTCCCTTCTTTTGGATAGAAAGATAATTGTTTTCCTTTGGAGGATGTGTTCAATACATTTAATGATGAAATTAAAAAGAAAAGGTAAGACAATAGTTCACTTCCCAACATTAACAAGCCATGCATGAAGAGATACATTGAAGATCCAACTAGGGATATTACATTAACTAAGACCTTGTTAGAAAACTTAGAGAAGTTAAAAACAATGAATCAAAGCATAACTTCCTTCAAACATCCTCTCAAACAACATCATTTTCCTCAAAGCAATATTATTAATCAAACTTTTGAGGCATGGAAAGCTTATGATCTTTCATTTTTTTAGTAATTACTAGTGCAAATCATTATATATATGATAGCAAAGTTTAAGTAACATCAATTTGATTTTCTATTCCCTGGTTTCTTTCAAATAAAATGATTGATGAAATCTAAATTTGGGTAGTTTTCTATCCTAAAATATCATGTATTACATTCTAAAACAAAGGTTGGAATCCTTCTCAGGTTCAATGTGGGGATGGATCCTCATATTCCAAACTAGTAAATATCTTTGATTAAGAAGTTTGAAAGAGCCACAATTGTTTATATCCTCTAGGTTTGACACCTTGAAATTGAACATTCAGTGTCATGAATAGGATCTCATTTTTCATTCCCTGTAAACACTTGTTGATTTATTGTGGCCCAATCCTAGTGTCATTTCCAGATAGAAAGCTACAATAACATAGTATGAGAATGAGTTCTAAAAACAGTCATCTCCATCATTCATAAAATATTCATTGCATTTGAATACCCAACTGTCATTTCAATATGTTCCAACTCTCAAAGGCCCGGGTAAGAAGAAGTATATAGAGAAGAATTTATTTCTTTGTGTGAGAAGAAGTGTTTCACTTGTTTTTCAAATCCGAATCATGCACTCAAAGAAAGTATTGAAAGGTTGATAAAATTGTTTAATGGGTTTGAGCGTAATAGAATTTGTGAATTCCTATAGCAGAAGGTATTTGTGTGTGTTATCGGATTAATCGATAAGTGTGGACACAAACAGATCTCCCTAGTTTCACCCTGAAACTAGAACAAAACAAGACAGAATATAAAACTTTCCCTGAGTTTTAATTATCAAGCATACTAACTAACAAGAGATAAATGGCATACATTTTAAATGTCGTTTGTCCTCACTAGTGTCATCCTCGCTCCATTACAAGGCTTATGGGATGACGAACCTATAAAAAAGACACAAGCCAACAAAGTGAAAGAAACAACATATTCTCAACAAAACCTACGTATGTGATCAAGGAGTCATACAATAAAATAAGACCAATTTTATGGGAAATAAATAAATCACTGTATTAAAGGTATGAAAAGGAGAATGCAATCGATGCCTTGATGTTGTAAGGTCCCTTCCAACAGTTCCTTTCTTCCCACACACTTCTACTCCATATATTCTGAGATCAACAATCTATTTTGACAAAGCAAAGCTCAAAGCCAACATACAAGCTCCAAAAACTCCAAGCTACAAAACTCAATAACTTTTCAATTCTTCCAATCTAAGCTAACTTTCCCCATGAAAACTCCTCTCCTTTTATAGGATGAAAAGGATAGGGTGAAGAGGTTAGGATGATCCCATGAGATCAGGGATGCGACTCAGATCCAAACCAATCGGAGGCCACCTCACCCTTGAAGCTTCTATTATAGAATTTTCGAGAAAATCCTCTTTTTCCTTCATACGAAAATCGTCGCACCCTTAACACTGAGAAAACTACGACGATGTCGTAGGCCACTGTGGTGCAACCTGCAATGATCCTATATCGTCGCATCCTTAACACTAAGCAAGGTGTGACGATGCCTTTTTATAAGGTTTTTACAAGGGAAAAGATGATTTTCATCTCTCTAGGAAAGTGTGTCTTCATTATTCTTTAAGGATTAAGGCAACTGATCCTTCTAAAGAAAAAGGATAGGTTTAAATCATTAAAATTCATAGGGGTGACGAAAATAATTTGTAACAGTGTGAACAGTTCAGAATGTATTATCCCTCAAATTTCCATTCAGATACTAGATAATCCTAAGTATGATATTACATAGAAATGTATGCAGTCTTGAAGAACAAGAGTGATGCTCCATGTATGACAAAGAATGTCACAATTGTCTATAAACATAGAAGTAATGATAGTATGGTTGGCTTACTAGAGAGCCTTTTTGCAGCTGTAAGGGACATAATTTTAAACCTGAGCATAAAATTCACCCAGCATGAAAAAAATATAATCAATTTGACTTGAGACACAGTCTTGGGAAATTGTTTGCACAATTACATAAATTTAGACCCATTAATGGTTGGTAATGATACAGAGGCTAAGATAGGAATTTGTACATTTTCAAATCTATAACAATAAGTAAAATATTTATTATTATTATTTTAAGTGTATATTACTAGAAATAGAGTCCATATAAGAGAGAAATTTTGAAAGAGATTTAAAACACACTAGATGTTTTTGAGTTGAAACTTCCATTCCTCTAACCATGCCCATACCAGGAAGTTGTCCCACTAGGATTTTGAATAGTCCCTTCTAGTAAATTGATGACACATTTTGCAAAACAACCTACTTGATTTACCAAACGATCCTTATGAAATTTATTGTTATGGTTTTTTTTCATGACTAGAAATTGGACTCCAATAACAATTTCTTACATGGTGCAAATGATCTAAAGGATGAAGTATTTCCTAAATAGTCATGTGAAGTTATGGTTATTTTGTTCAAGGGTTGGATCATGATTTGACTATTTAAGTTCATTCTTTATCAAGGCTTGTCCTATTTATGAATAATATTGATTAGAAACTAAAACCCCCTTGAATGATATGATGTTAAAGGTCATTGATTCATAAGTTTTTGGTCAATGCTTGATGGGTTTCTAAATAGACTAAAACAGAGCATTCTCTATTTTGGATTAGATGTGTTTAAGAGTATTCAAATATTCATGGTGTATTATTCTTAGCATAAATCTCACAGTGCATGTACACATATAAATAGAACCCTCTAATTGACCGATTAACTCACTATGTGGTTGAATTTGGCACCAATATTGTTATTTGGATATAATAACAAAGACACAAGTAATATCACACAATGATGATGTAACTCTGAAGTAGATTAATACTTATTTCATATTTTGGGTGATTGAGTATGGTCACTTTATGTTCTCTCAATAATTTTATTTCTATAACAATGTTTATGAGATACTAAATCTAGGCTTACATTATATTAAAAAAGGAATGTGAACACCTTTAGAGAGCAAGCTCTTTTATCACCTTGATTACCAAACCAAGGATTTGTTATGCATAATGTTTAAATGTCATAAGAACCAACTTGGAGTTCTTCAATGTCTTTGTTGTTGAGACCTTTCCATTTAATTTTTCATTTATGTGGTGGAAAGTGAAAAATATTACACAATTTAGTACACGGGAATTCCTTTATGTGATGTTTAGGTGTTGAGGTCCACTTTGCAATTTTGTATTTTTTTTTCACAACTTTGACTGTGAATCGGGAAGAGTGCATTGGGTTCCTCTTTAGGGGGTTGGACAATTTATGTTGTTAATCCATTACATTTATTTCTTGATAAATTCTTATTGTCCATATATATGTGCGAAAGGATGTTATGGCTATATTTTTCATTGCATAAGGCATGAAAATATTCTGCAAGGTTTTCTCTTTATTTATATTTCAAAATTGTGTCCCTTTATTTATCCCTTGTTAGCAAATAAATCCAACTGGTAGATGAATATTAATGTTTAAGATATATATTAAACTAGGGGTATGTTATATATGGTATTAGAGTGTGCTTATAGGACTCGGGATTGTATGGGCTCAAAATATGAATGATGTTATTAGACAGACTTAGACAAACTTGCTAGCTAGGCAAATTCCATGATGATATAATAGTAAATAAATTGGTATCTTATTGTCTAGTCTTCTCCATATGTTTCAATGAATTCACCTAAGAGGTGCATGGACCAGTTCAGTTGCACAACCTAGATATAGAATGGTGCTATTGACAAGGTGTTCAAGATGCACTCCTCTCTATTCCCTTCATCATAATCCTATAGGTCATTATCTAGCATGCCTTGTTAACTCAAGCCTCATTGATCCAATAAATTGCATCTCCCTTCCACCCATGATGATTTCATACTTCTAATATATCTTTCCATGAATTTATTCTTACTAGATCCTTTAAAATCCCTAGTAACATCCATGCCTACCATAGATAGCCTTGTGATCATATGAATACCATGTTTGTGAATTATATAACCTTGTCCAACAATATGCAACCCTAGTGCATGTGACTGGTAAGGAATTTGATACAACAATTTATTTCACCAATGTTGTTGAATGGTGGAACTTCCAAGAGATTCAATAGACTAGACTCCCTAAGAAAACCAAACTCATCCCTTCATGTGCTTTGTATTTCATCAGTAGTTAGTAATACATGTGTCTTAAATTCTATCTTAGGGATGTATTCTATTTTATATTTAGAATTGCATTCAAAACATAGAATTTAATAACTCAACAAAATATCTAATATTGGTAGCCAAGCCATTAAACAAAAGGATTTTACTATCTGAAATAGAGAGAAAGATGATTGGGCCTTATCTTTGGGTGAACTCCCTTAATTTGATTATGAACATTTTTGCATGCCAACATCTCCCCACCCAAGTTCAAATCCTTCTTATGATGTGTTTCACTCTTTGTGAACCTATAATTTTTTCTAAGGCTATTATCCATGAAGAACATATTACCCTTGTTTATAGGATGGAGGGTGAGGTGCTTAGTTACATGTAAAACAAAATACTTAACTTATGATCCAATGTATCATTTTTTGGAGGAACAAGTTGGAGTGTTTTATAATTCAAAACTTTAAATGGTTGTCCTTGGATGTAGGAAATTTTCTTCTTGGGTGACTGCATTAACTTTAGATAGAGGATTGAACACCTAATGTTTTATCCACTTCTAATGGTTAGGTGATATGTTGAAGGTCAAAACAATTATGGGGTGGGTAAATTCCCTCGGGATAGGCCTACAAAATCATACCCTCATCATTATGACTTAATGAGCTATCAAATACAGTGGAATACTTACATTTAGGTCAAATTGCATGATTGATTTAATTTTCAATTTTCATAGATGCAACTTTCCACATAATGATTTGAACAACATATTTGATGTTAGCATCAACCCAAAATCTTTGTGTTAATCATAGTTGGTTGTTCTCTTTAGAAATAGGATTACCATCCATTTTTCTAACTATTGAACTTGATATTAATGTGATCTTTTTAATCTCATTGGTCGAATAACTCATGGAAGTTCTCTACATTTAATAACACTCTTTAACTATAATTGGTTTCCAATATACCAATTAAGCTAGGATGTACAACCAAACATGTATTTTTTAGATATATCTTCGTCGAGTGAGGGAAGTTAAGCTAAAATAGAGGAAAGTGAGACATCTAGTAGGTCTAACAAGTGGAGATCAACTAGAGGTAAGAAGATCATAAGAAAATTCTAAAGACGCATGGAATTCTTTCTTGCTAAAGGGGGGTCATTTTTTTTATGTTGATAAGAGCATAGACGACATTGAGGTTCCCTTGAGGTACAACCATCTAGTGAAACGATGGGTATCGAAGGATATTCCTCGAATAAACAGTGATTTTTGTGTCAACAAAAGGATATATCGCATTGCTCCATTGTCATTACATGGTTTGGGGATATTTTCCATGGATGGCATAAAGGTTTTTTTAAAGCAGAATAACTGAAATTATGGAGTATGTGGGACCCTATTACATCTACAAATATTGGATACAGATAGTCCAATATACAAAAAGTATGCGAAGATATGGCGTGGTTGAAAATTATATACAACTAAATGACAATGATCAAAATAAAGGATCATCTTTGTATATTGATGGAAGACCAAAAGCATTAGGGAATATTGTAGGGTTTATAAAAAATACACGACCCACAACCACAAATAAGCAACCCAACTATGTATTTGAGGGGCATGAAGGAAACCATGTATTTGTATGTGCAATAAAAACAATAGTTGAAGGGGAAGAGTTGTTGATTGATTACAATTTGAATCGAGTAGATAAATATGTTGCTATTATGAGGGCGATACGTATACTATTTTACCCAACCTGTAAGAAATGAATCTGATATTTTATGATTATTATTTACCAATAGAGACAATAAACATACATTGTCTTCAATATGATCCTCTAAACTAGAACTAAAAACTCATATGGCAAGACATTTAATGATAACATCGATCCTTTCTTTGCTACCACATTAGGACCACTCCTCAAAGTTGTAAATATTTTGCTGTTATGTTTTTTACAAGTAAATCATCCACTAAAATGATGTTATGTAACTTTATTTTGCATACATTTGATTTTCTTCAATTTTTTCTAATTCTTATATTGACATTGCTTTGTTGGCAACACCATTGTCCCAGGGTGACAGGGGGAAGGAAACAACCTTAGAGAAATCCATATATTATACAAAGGAAGAGCTTACTCACTAAAAAAAAAATCCTCCCCTAACCCAATCCAAACAATAAAGAAGCTTCTGATAAAATCAAACATTGAACTTGCTTCTTTGATTGAGATTCGGCCACATACATAGAAGATAAAGGAAAGAATTAAATCCTTTATGAACAAAATTAAAATCTATTGGGGTAAGAAAGATCTTTATTTATGCCATTTATTTATTTTGGATTTTAATTTCTATACTCTTACAAGTCCTTTTATAAAAAAAAATCTTTATTTTTACAGGAGTTTTTGAAGTATTTTGATCCTCGGGATCAATCTACGGAGGTTGGTGTTGGTACCGGCAATGTTACTACACCAACACAACATCATACCAGCATGTCAATCATTCATACCACTACACCCTCCAAGGTCAATGTCAGTACTACACCCAACGTTAATGAGCACATGTCAGAATGTGCACGGGATTATGTTGATGCAGAGCAAGGCTTTGCACATTTTGAAGTATGATTTCCTGGATCTTTCTGTGTCACTCACACAAGAACAATAAATCTTACCTTTTGGGTAAATGATGAGCTCATCCCTATGAAAATAGAAAATCTTCCATGTATGTAAGATGTGTTTTAATTATTATGTACAATCTAATTGAAATTTACGTATAATGTGTAATTATTTTAAACTAATGATAATATGGTTTTGTAGGAAATGACACATTTTATAAACGCACGAATGACTTGACATTGGATGTATTTGGTCCCACCATACACATAAGGTGGAATTCATAAAGTTCCAATTTAAAAGATGATCTCATTAACAAGTTGGTTGGCCTATTTGATGAGGGCTCTTTCAGTAAATCTGGAGTCTCCTCAAAAGCAAGTGCATATTTAAAATATCTGCAGGACAAATATAAGGTTCATCTGCAAAATAACCCTAAGTATGAGAATCCCCCAATGATTCTTGAGAAGGAGTGGAAGGCCCTACAAGAAGATGCAAAGGAGAAGATGCTCCAAAAAGAAGGAAAGACACCACCAGACTCAGGAAGGTATGCAGTCCACTTCTAATAATGTAATTATGATGTTTTATCGTCATTGCAACATATAATTATGTATTTGAAACTTTTCAATAAAGGCTCCCAGACACATCCAAAGCCACCAAGGCTAGAATTGAAAAACATGGGAAACACAAACTTGGCCCGGTTGGTTACTCAAAAATGGAAGTACAAATTGTAAGTATAAAAAAAACAATTGCATCCAAATAATATATTGTTAACAATTTTAATTTAATTGTAGAGAAGAAGAAAAGTTAATGTTATTATGCAAATTTGCATGGCATGGAGTTCAAAGAAGGTCCAACATAGGAAGACCTCAAGGTTTCTTTCAAGCATGGATTTCAAGGCGTGGTTGGACATAGAAAAATCTTGGGGGAAACACAACCTTCCAACACTCAAACCGACAGACAAGTAAATAAAATCATCGAATATTATTTATAATTAATTACTTGTACAATCTATTGATTATTATTTTCGGCCATAAATTCATGTATTTGTTTGTTTTAAGCATGCAACCAACGAAGAAACATGTGTCCCCACTAGCGGAACACAACCTAATAATGGTAGACTTCCACCCAGTGAAGGTGGTGTACAGCTCGATACTAGAGGTATTTCATGTGCTATAAAAAATGTAGTATGGATTGAAATTAAAAATATTTAATTGCAAATGGTTTATTAATTATAACCTTTCTTGTTTCAACTCCAGCGCATCTAGAGGATGAGGCTAGACAAGAAGATGAACATATGGTAGCATCCAAAAATACTCCACTTTCCTCCACTAATCAAGCAGGTAAAGAACACTCTAATTCTCTTTTTATTAATGAAATACTTCTAATAATAATAACAAAAAATATCAATTTAACATTTTTTTCTTATTGCAGCTGATGATATGCGCCCCCCTTGCAATATCCTTCCCTTCATGAGTACACGACCAGGTCGTCAATAAGAAATGCAGAGGCCAAAACAACTAAAGGGGAAGAAGGAAGTGACGACCTACTTTCTAAATTCATTTCAAGCATAAAGAAAGAAAAAAAGAAATGATTGTACTTAGAAACATCATGTACCATATTGTGAAAACATATTTTTTATGATAAATTTATTGAGATGAAAAATTTGGTGTCTATGATTAATGAATGAGTAAATGAATTTCATATGTTAATGAATGATTGCTATATGTTTGTTTATCCACAAAACCACATATGTTTCTTTATGAATTTGTTGTTTTTCTAGTGTCTATGCATGAATCTTAATGTGTTGCTTTCAACTATTTTCTAGTAGATAGATTGGGTACTAGGGAATTGAGAGTGATGTGATTGGGGGGGAGTGGCCATAAGAGCTTCTACCTTCATGCGATTGACCATGTTCAATAGAGAATAAATTAGGATTTGGATAGTCTTGGAGCAAACCTCCGTCTATCCAACAAAGCAACAACAAAGTCAATGTTGACTTTGATGTTGCTCCTTCAAATCGAGGGAGGTTTGCTCCAAGATTAGACTACTCCAACAAATTATTATCAAAACCAAGAGGAGCTCATTCAAGTATTCATGCAGTCAAGCTTTTTTAATTATTATTTAGCCATAAAAAAGTTTGTTAGTTTATTTTATTATTTTGTTGATTCTTTAAGTGTTGGTTTAATTATTATAATAACTACTGTAGGAGATCTATTGGAGCAGTATTAAATGAATATCATACAAGGAAAACCATCGAATATCTAGGTATTTTATTTGTTATTTTATTTCTAATTGAAATTGATTTGTATGATTGACTTGATGATTTATATTATGATTTTGGTTCTTCCCACTCACGTATGATTGACATTATGATTTATATTGTGATTTATATTGTGTTGTTTTTACCTTGATTTTGACAATGGTTACTTTCTATGTGGTTTCTAAGGCCTTAAGAAGGTGTGGGAGTGGTTACTCATATTGAACATATTCAAATCATTTGCCTTATATAAAATATGGTATCTAATGATTACGTAAAGATCTTCATCGTGATTACAACCTTATACAGATACTACTTACATCATCTTAATCACAGATATTACGCTCTTACTGCTATGGTAAAGTAAGATACAGGGGATAATGTGAAGTAATTCCTAATCGAACCAATTATAGCTTGTATTAATCATGTCCATATATGGGAAACATGAACATTGTATAAGTAGTAGCATAATAATCATAATTGTGACTATGTGAGCTTAGATTCAGCTTAGATCTTAGTGTAATGTGATATCAAGCTTAAAGCTAATACTACAATTATGAGTACTATCACCCTTATTAACTCTATATCAGTAAGCTCCATGTATCTTCTTTCTGTAACAAGTAGTAAGTCCATTGTAACCACTTACATGCTGAATTACTATACATGTTTCCATAATGTATACATGATCAATAGTTCAAGCCTTAGACTATAGACTTTATACTATGAAGCAACTTATTACACATACTTAGTAGGATTTATTAGACATAATACGTACATATCCTATGAATATTGGTAAGCATTAGTGCTATAGATTACATGACATTCCATTAGTGTGATTCATTATACCAAATACGTAACATTATAGAAAGGCCCTATTAGTAGAGAGTAAGATAAGTTGTTTGTATGATTACAACTCTGATTCAAGTAATGAAATGGTTATAATATTATGCTTATTAGGCTAATCAAACACATCATGCATAGTAAGCTCTTACTTGTTACATACATCTTGTAAGCTTATGATATTCTAATATTGTAACATAGGGAATCATACTAAACTGGAACTTCATTATATTGAATAATGATACATACTAATTCAATGTTTGTATAACTAGGATTTATGTGCTTTCTTGATATGGTGTTCAGACTATGTTCATAAAAAAAGTATCACTGGGCTTGAGTTTACATAACCTATGCTTAGAAAATCTTGGAGTTAGATGTTACCTCTAGTCATCACATGGAACTCATACTAGTAAGATTCAATAGCTCTTACTTGGATAGCATAAATATAACTAACATGTTGACATGAGAACTATGCTTATTCATTATAGGTATATGTATAATCAACACTATCAACCTTTAACACAACTAGCACTTATAAGAGCTTAAACATCAAGTAACATTCCTTTTACACACTAGTTACCAAAGCTTTCTACATAACTAGTACAGTGCTTACAACTCCATATCAGTATGATTACACTTGTTTCCTATACTTATGATTGTGATTAATAGTATGTTGATTACTAAGAGTCTTAAGCTATAGTGATAACCTAATCAAGCCCATTACATTATGTGAAACATAGTGGTTGTTTTATCCTTATACTTTATGTTCATAATATGTATGAAATTACTACTAGTTAGGAACGATCATTATGAATACACTTGTTTCATTATTCCAATATAAGAGATGAGGTAAGCTACGTAATCTCTATAACTACATATCACCTATCTTATGTAATTACAGTGAATCCATGGTAATCACACTATATCGAGCTAGTATCATATGAGTTCCATATCAAATCAAGTAGAATGAATACCATAAGTAATACAACTTATACACTGCTTGGTTCTATAGTAATATCAAATCACACTATATTAGTAGAGATCATGGGTATAGCTTATGTATGGTTAGAATAGAGATGAAAACCCGTGTATTATTGATAATACTTGGGATTACAACCCATACGGATAGCTCATGTTATTATTATGGGATTTTAACTAGTTACATATTACTATTGATTACATATGTCATTTGAGATACAACTTGTACAACATATTGCTTCTATTCCCCTTGGTCAACCAACAATTGGTATTAGGTAGTGATTAAACTTTACATCTCTAGTATATCACCTTTCATTGAGGTCAAGTATTACCATTAGTATACTCTACCAACCAAGCTCTTAGTTCATAGTAAGTAAGCTCAAGTTTTGATATCCTATGTATAAACATGATGTATTACCATTGTTATATCTACTTAATAAGAGTAATACAAGCAATGGGTAATCATGTACAAGCTAATATAATCAATACTATTATGGAAATAAGGGAGTATTATATCCATTGATATGTCAATTATTCCTATATTAGGTGTGTATTTGGTGAATGACCTATGGGAATCATAGGGAATAGAGGCAAATAGACATGATATATATATATATATATATATATATGAAAAGGCAGAGATAAGAAGTAGTTCATAAAGACTAAGCTTCATGAGCAGAGTAAGCATAGTCATCATGTAATCACTACTAGTTATCTTGTGTAAATAGAGTGCATTCAATAGTCTTATCACATAGTCTGAATCCCTATATGACAAGTAAGATAAGAAACAATAGGGTAAAGCCCCAATTGCATATGAATCAATTTGTAACCACTAGTTTATACATATATTGTAATCTCCATAATAGCTTACACAAAGCTTTATGATTACTAGTTACTCATATTAGAAACGGGCTATAGTTGTCTCACTAATAAGAGGTTATTGTAAGCTCTTAATCTATACGTAGTAAATCTCTTGTAATTCAGAGCTCATGTATGCTTAAGTAATGAACACATTGATTCCATGAACAGTGTAAGAGTAACAAGTGTTATAGTAATAACCATTGTCTTTAAGTTGATATGATGATTAATTACAACCATTCCATATTACCTATCATGTTGTGTATTTATCCTTATCTAACCACGATTCATAAGTAATGATGATCAAGCTTCATTATGCAAACTTGGCATACAGGTTATCATCTTTCATAGAGTGATAAGGTTTGATTATCTAATATGGGTATAGATCTAACACACAACATGATTAAGCATAGTGGTAATGATCTATACTATTTACCTAATATGGGAAATCCCTAATATTCATAGCATTAAATGTAGTGGGTTTGTATTATATTTATAAGTATCTTCAGTGTGATTTCCATTGAATCTATACGGCTTAACTCTTATATCTAGTTGTACTTTATCCATAAGTATCAATAAATAGGTTATGTAAAACACAAATTCAATGTAGAAGCTCATATGAAGCTTCATCAAAGCTATATCACTCATACACCTCAATATACAACATCATCAAGTTTATGTTCTTCCTTAGTCACTAGTGGTGTTAGTATTAATGCAATAGCTTTTGTGAAAGGCATATATGGAGAAGCATAATCGTATACACCTAATAAGAATAAAAGGGTATCCCTTAATATTCATAGAGTACACGCATAAAGTTGGGTCCCATTAAGCATGATTCACTAGTAATAGCTATGATTGAGCTATCACTATTTGATTACTATGATTACCATTACTCTTATGATTAACTGATGCAAAGGATAACACAGATGATTACATAACTAGTATTACAAGGGGTTAGCTCTTTCCATAGTAGGGAATATCTTGAATACCATTGAAATGATATCGGTGACCTTTGTTACAATGATGCTTACAGAATCAATAACACATGTAATGATTAGGCTATTTGTGTACCAATATTCTACCAAATCATGCTTACTAACATGCATGTAGGTTTTAATCCTAGTATTTGAATCATCTACGCTATTTTCCTAATATATAGGATGGGTATAGAGCCGGGGTACTTGGCTAGTAGAGTCATTGACTTGTGAAACCTATGGTTGAATAAGGAGCTTACATATGACTCGATTCATCAACTAGGTATGAGGTAATTCCATAGGGTAAAGCTTATACAACATCTCTATTAGGTTAGTAAGGATCATTGATTACAGGAATAAGCATGTTAACCATCTCTATCTACAAAATCATAGATAAGCACGAGTAAGAACTATGGTAAACACGCTAGTTCAATAAGGAGAACATGAACACCATAAAGTAATGGGAATAAGAGTAAGCATCAAGTAAGTAATGAGTACAAAGCTTACTACTAATAGTTACAGTAAATGTATTAGCTATGTAATATCCACAATGTATGAGCATATGCATAAGCAACAAGATGGAATCACTTACCTTTCATTCAGTTCCATAAGAGTAATCATGCTATGGTAATACTTATGTGGAATTAATGACGAGTAGTAATTCCATAGTAACATATGACGAAGCTGCTCATGTTCAATGTTTGTTTCATACCTTATATTATTCTATGGTTTCTACTACGAATACCATATATATCCGTGATATGGAATAACTCTAGTTTCATCAACTTAAACATTACAGATATGCTTATACTATGGGTTATGTTTGTTACTTAACCATAGATATCGTTCCATCTTAATCTATGTGCTTTGGTTACTATTACTTCTACCAAATCATGAAGTGCTCATGTTTTATGTTGATACAAGCTAGTGGTTCCAATATCACAGCCCTTTCAACTTAAATAATATAAATGTGTATCACTTCTATTAACTTACAAGGAATAAGGGTGTTTGAATACTATAACAAGTCTCTATCATTACCATTACTTGTGCTACTAATACAAGTGCTTTACTATACAACTTATGTGTTTCCTTAATTAATATAGATGAATGATAACAAGGAGCTTACAAGCTTGAATGAGTCTAAAGGATTACTGAGATCAAATAAGTGGATTTCATGTTGTTTATGGCTATGTAAGCCTTATAATTATAATCATTGTTAATAGTGATACTAATGCAATAGCTATGAAACTTTCACAAACATTTACGTAAAAAGTGTGTAGGAGTGTTATAAGATCATAAGAGTTCCATAGTATACATAACACTAATCTAAATAGTGAATCGTATATAGTGATCTAACATAACTAGTAACTTGTATAGAGAAACTAATTAGGGATATGCTTATATCATTAACTATAATCATACTTCCATTGTATGCCATACCCATACATCATGTATCGATATAATATAGAACTCACTAGTTGTAGTAATCAAGCTCATCTATTCAATCTAACCTAATTGGTACTTGCAACTATGACAAAAGGGTATGGTTATGTAACTAATTACATAATTATTGTTACTTGTTGTAATCACACTGATCACATTAAGTGTCACAAATCATCATAAGCACACCATATCTAATCACACCAATGTTATGTTAAGTTGTTACTACGAGTCTATTAGTCTTAATATGATAGGACTAAGGATCTTCATTGATTAGGGAATAATCCAAACCAATCAATAGTGTTAAGTAAGTTGAGCTTCCATGTTACTGCTAACCTAGTGTAGTATTAACTATGACTAAACACAACTGAATCATTATGGTAAACTAGCTACTACTTAGTGAATATCAACAAGTTCAATATGTTTGTAATACTATTGTTGTTTGTTGGATTACTAAGAGGGGGGGTGAATCAGTAATAACGTAATTATACTCATTTTTCTTCAAATGTTATATCAATGTATAATTATTATCGAATAATGAGAAGTAAGAAATAAACAATCACACGCATACACAGTACACCAGTGTTTTACGTGGAAACCCAAATCGGGAGAAAACCACGGAATGCTTCTTCTTATATGTCTTGAATAATTACATTCATTGGAAGCACCAACTTCCTTTGTTTTCCAGCTGCAAATGGAAGGAGGCTCCAACCCCCTAGTTTCTCAGGCCACAACCTAAGGGAATCTCCAACTCCCCAATTCTCTGGCTACAACCAGAAGGAGGCTACAACCCCCAATGTTCTCCAGCTACAATCGGAAGGTGGCTACAACCACCTGTCATTGCCCCGTCCTACCACCCTGAAGTAGAAGTAGAATGATGGAACCACTGTCACACTATCGCTATGAGATATACCATTGTAAAACTATACCAATAAATCTAAACCATGCATCAACCATGCATCAACCTATACCTCAACCTATAATCAAACTATACCATAAACAAGTGCATCAACCATGCACCAACCTATAATCAACCTGTACCATAAACAAGTGCATCCAACCATCTACCAAGTATGTACCAATCATGTGTCAACTACTCATCAACTATGACTCATCAATATGTACCAACATCATCAACTATACACCTCATGTATGTGCGCCAACTCATCAACTACTCGTCTCAACCATGTACTCAACATGTACCACAACCAAAATCCCTCATCAATTTCATCATCCAAATCTGATTTGTATCTCTGTAATAGACCTGGTGTATATGATTACATTCTTGCAAACCTTCCTTGACTTTAAAAACAAGAGACTAGCATTTTCATCAAACTTTTCTTTAGACTCACATGCCTAGTTTTGGATTAGTCAACAACCCTAACTTGAAGTAATCATAACTTTGAACCTATAATGTATAAATATTTGAAACTGATACACAATGTTCTTCAATGTGTTTTATGCAATTCATCCAAGTTTCACTACTTGGAACCTCTCATAAAAGGAGTTATAGCAAAAATGGCATACCTTGCTAAATTCTGGCTTATTCTAGAGAGCGACCTTGTAGAGCGTGCCCCGCACAAAATATTTGATGAATTGATCTGAAACTGTTACAAAGAATACTAAATATTGTACCCTAACCAACTCATTTTGTCTCACTGAATTTGGATTTTTTATGAAGAATTTATGACGTTTTTACCTGAAACACTTGATTTTGACTAGTTTCAGGACTGGCCACAAACCTTACTTTCCACGGAGTGTAGCTCCCAAAATACAATGAACCACAAGATAAATTTTTTACCACACATACTTGGATATGTTTTCTCACTTGCATAGAAATTTCACGATCTGAATCATTATAGAAAAAAAGTTATAGCGAAAATGGTGAGATGACCTGTAAATAACATACCTTAGAAAGCACCATCAAAAGAATTTATCCTTCCTTGCATTTCGGCCTTATTTTCTTCACCTTCACTCAGAATTCCAGTTTAGATATCCTTGGTTACCTCAGACACATATAGATATTCAATATGCTCAAGTGTGATTCAAATGAGAGAGCCTTGCCTCTTATTTATACTCTCCAAGTAGCTTACTTAAAAACATCTTCTAGGTCACTTGGCCCATTTTCCTTATTTTAGGGTTGGGTCCACTTGTAATTTATCCATTAAATTTATTATTGAAATAATTTATTTTGTATTCACTTTGAATTATAATACACTCATCACTTCACTTTATTATTTACCTTTTAAAATCTCTTAAACCACTTTGACTACTTTTACCTTTTGGGGCTTCTAGATGACATATGAGGGTCCTCCAACTTCATAAGGCCATAAATCTCAAACCGTGAGGAGTTATGTGACGTTCTACATACCACCAGAAATGGAATTACATGTACTATTCATATAGAATAGTATTATCTAAAAATATATCATAACTCATACCGTTACCCATCAAGCAAACTTGGGTCAATTACCCAAATCTGGGGTCTCCAACTTCTCATGGCCATAACTCTCTAACCGTGAAGAATTATGTGACGTTCTACATACCACCGGAAATGACATGACAAGCAATATCCATCTAGGATATTTTTCCCTAACAAATTCACTTTCCTTCATCTTATTATTCCACAATTAAGCATGGGTTCTCTTACTCCACAAAGCGTCTTCCCGTGAGGGCTTTCACCATAAGGGGACCACTTTGGAGTTCATCCATATTTACTTCTTATCAACCATGAAAAAACAATAATAAGTCATATTTACATCAAACAATATTTGGTACATTACCCAAACCTTTGTGCTACAGGGCTTTCTTCAAGGGTTGACATCAATGACAACCAACCTTAATCAACAATCTCCCCCTTTGGCATTGATGGCAACACTCTGATGCAATACTGAAATCATATCACTCATGCTCCCCCTAGAACCATGCCTTTGTCCTCTGCATCTGATAAATCTGCTCCCCCTGGAACCATGCCTCTGTCCTCTACATATGATAAATCTGCTCCCCCTGGAACCATGCCTCTGTCCTCTGCATCTGATAAATCTCTCCCCCTTTGTTATCAATGAAAAAGGTATATTTCCATCCGGGGCTGCTCCCCCTGACAGACTGTCCTCTTATGGTGCTTCCTCATGTACATCTAAGACATATAAGATACGCATTCAAAAAGCATTCATTTTTGGAGTAGAAATAACTCCAAGTCTTTGGTGAAGATATTCAAAGGCTTCCCATGGAAGTGATTTTGTAAAGATGTCTGCCACTTGTTCTTTTGTGCCCACATACTCAACTCTGATGTTCTTTTCTGCAACCTATTCCCGTAGAAAGTGATGCTTGATTGGAATGTTTTTCGTCTTGGAGTGCATCAACGGGTTTTTTGAGATATTGATGGCACTTGTATTATCACAATATATTGGAATGGGCTCATCATACTCAACCTGTATATCTTTCAAAGTTTGTTTCATCCAAAGACCCTGTGTACAACATGTTGCTGCTGCAATATACTCTGTCTCGGCTGTAGACAGAGATATCGATGATTGTTTCTTGCTTAGCCATGATACCAAACACTCACCTAAGTAGAACACTGCTCCACTGGTGCTTCGTCGGTCATCAATACAACCTACCCAATCTGCATCTGTGTAGGCAATAAGTGATAGATCTTTTTCTTTTGGATACCATAATCCAAACTCTTATGTTCCTTTGAGATATCTGAAGATCCTCTTTACTAATAATACATGTGATTCCTTTGGTGCTGCTTGAAATCATGCCACCTGTCCAACTGCCTGCATTACATCTGGTCTGGATGTTGTCACATATAGTAGGATGCCAATCATTGACCTATATTGCCTCTGATCTGTAGACTTTGAATCATCATCTTTGCTCAACTTACAATTGGTTTGCATGGGAGTGATAACTAGTTTGCAATCTTCCATTCCGAACCTCTTTAGCATTTCTCTGATATACTTGATTTGAGAAATAAAAATTCCTTGGTTGCTTTGACGTATCTGAAGTCCCAGAAAGAAGGATAGTTCTCCAAGTAATGACATTTCAAATTCATTCTGCATGTCTTTTGCAAATTTCTGGCTTAACCT
>JASDQU010101117.1:287798-305186 GCA_032191745.1 Picea mariana
TCCTCCAACTGCTGCTTCTTGAGTTTCTCCTAAAGCTTGAGGCAAGGCTAAAGGGTTGGGACAAAACTGGCTTGGCAATTTGGCAGAGTTCCTTTGCTATGATTTTTCCTCCTTTGAATAGTACCCCTACCCCTCCTTTTATAGGCTAGAAGGAGCTAGGGTTTTTGGCGAACTCTCGGCCATGCATGGCTCGGAGTTCCAGTTAACTGACAAAAAGCCTCGTGTTCCGGCGGAAACTTTCCTGATTTTTTTCTTTGTTAGGTACCCGCGGTCTGTAGTGGGTTATCCTGCGGATACCCACGTGCATTAGAAGGTCAGCAGGTGGTTACCCGTGCCCAGTGAAAGGTTAGGGCGCGGGTTCCTTGATTTAAGTGGTTTTTTGAGGATTTGTTCAGCATGGATTTGGCTAGGAAGAGGCATGAGTTGGCCTGATGCCAGGTAAACCTGTGTGGTGCATTTTAGGGTTATAACAATCTATGAAAGGAAATTGCGTGAAATAAAACTATACTATGTCTATTTTAACCATTCAAACTGTGATAAGAAAATGAATTAAAAACAAAAATTAAACTATGATATTAAAAAGTAAATTGACAATTACATTAACCAATAACTAAGTAAATGAAATCTATGTAAAACTAATATAAACAAACTATGATTTAAAAATTGGAAGTAAATCTATCCATCCATCAAAATCCATGTCAAAGGAAACCCAAATTAAAACTATGTTCTATTCTAATTAAAAATCTGTTCTAAACTTGACTGTAAAATTATAAAAGAAAGCACAATTTAACCTCTAACTGCATGCAGGGTTAGTATAGTGAGAGATATACTTGCAAGCCTTTTCTAATCTATGATATTAATGCATGTTAATATATATCATCATCTAATCCTACAAAACAATTAAAACAATTAAGCTACAACAAACTAGTTAGCACAAAAAAAACATACATATACAAAAAATAAAAAGAGAGCAATTTAAATTAGGAAATGGAAAATAAACATGAAGACAGTTACCAGACTGCTGGTGGGCCCCCTAGCAAGTCGTGGTCACTCTCTAAAAGTACACCACGAGCTTAGCAGGCCGAATTCACCATAAAATTCCAAAAATGCAGTTCTGGCATAATTCTGGCAATGTAAAAACTAAAAAGAGAGAAAAATCTTTTTTCTGGCAATTCTAATGCTTATGCTACTTGGTTCTTCTACTTAACAATCATCTGACCACCTCAGTGGTATTTATAACATTTACAAACCAAGTGGTCGATCACAGGAGGGTCAAACCACCTCTAAATTCGGCAAAATACAATAAATGATGCCATAACTAACAAAACAGAGCAAGCAAATAATTGCCTTCTTTGGACAACTGAAATCAAGTTGTATTGAGCTTAGTAGCTGGAGGGGGCGATCATGAAGAAAACCCATGTGCCCGATTTGTCCATCATTGGCCGCTAATGCCATAACCGCCAACTTGCCTTGCGTTTTTGTGCAATAATGGGTGCTGGAACGAGTGTCGGATCGAGTGCCGGAACAAGTGCTGGATCGAGTGCTAGATCAAGTGCCGAAACTAGAAACATGGTGCGTTTTTCCCTATAACAACAAAAAAACACAAATTAACTCTTGGAAATCATAGAACATGATGAATTAAACTAGATATACTCATTAAACATGAATTACACGTACCTTATGCCAATTATACCATTTTATCATAAAATTCTTCAAAACTCTCCTTTGAAAGATGAAAAACGCATATGTACATATGGAAAAAAGTGTATAATAATGTCATGAAAATGATCATATCTTGGGCCCAACATTACCCCCACACCTACGATTTTGCAGGTCCCATTGCAAACAAAAAGAAGTTACCCCTCGTGACTAGGCTTGCTAAGGAGGATCAGCTTTGGAAGCCTCTCCTTCTTGTTGTGAAGACTTAGCCATGTGCCTCTTATGTTTCTTTAATTGTGCTTTGAGGCTGTGGTTAGATTGGGTCATCCCATCGACCAACCGTTGAAGGGAGTTAACTTTTTCCTAAAGGACTGCATTGTCATGATGAAGGTGTTTATCTATTGTCTTCCTTTCCTCCAAATGTTGGAGAAGCTGATGGTTTTCCTTTTGTAGCTCCTCTATTGTTGGGGCAGAATCAATGATCTCTGAGGAAAGCTTAGATTCTTTGAGGGATGTGGACAATCTATCAGTTTTAGGATCTAGATTGGGCATAGGTGAAGTAGGAGTGATGGGAGATCAGAAAGGTGAGGTAGGTTCTGATTTTGTTTTCCTTAGTGGCTCTAATCCCTCTGCAGAGACTTCCCTAATTTTCTTATGAGAGCTCTCAAGGTCGGAGGACACTTGGATGGGATCCGAAGCAGGTGGAGGTTTTGCATAAGGCTTGATTCTTGTGTTTCAGGTACTCTTCCGAAAGGGTCCTTTACCAAATCGATTGGCTCCCCTCTTGTTTGTGGGAGTGATGGGAAAGTCTTGTTGCATTACTTCTTGGAGTTTCTTAGGTGTAGGACCAAGAGAAAGTGAAGGCATTGGGGGGTCAACAATAGGCTTCTTTTGGTCTTTTTTCTTGGTATTTTTCCCCGATGAAGAAGTAGGAAT
This sequence comes from Picea mariana, assembly GCA_032191745.1. Classification (NCBI taxonomy): domain Eukaryota; kingdom Viridiplantae; phylum Streptophyta; class Pinopsida; order Pinales; family Pinaceae; genus Picea; species Picea mariana. The sequence goes on from JASDQU010101117.1 coordinate 290,394, forward strand.
ATCAAAAAGCTTTTGGTATTGTTCCGGCAAAGAGGGAGTTTGTGCAAGGCAGTTTGGAGTTCTTGGAGAGTGAGGCTTGGATGGAGAGATAGTTTTTAGGCTAAGTGTCTTTTTGCTAGTCTTAACTGTCAAGTGAGGGTTTGCAAATTTGTAGATAAAGGCATCCCAATTTTGCCCCTGTTTCTCTAGTTCAGCGAGAACGAGGAGTTTGATCAATCCATGGTGGAAGAGTCTGTTGTGGGGATTAGTCACATTTTTCCTCACTTGAGAGGACATCTTCTCCAAGATTTTGAGAAAATAAAAGGGAAAGTTCAAGGGTTTGTTGAACAGAAAATGAGCCAGCAATCTAAAATGACAAGCTTTGAAGGTGGAGTATCTACCTTCACATGTAATTAACCTTGTGATGATGATGAGGGGGTTAACCAATTTTGGATTTATCCACTCCTTAGCATACCCTTTTTCTCCTGAAATGCTCTCGAATTTGGGCTTAAACACCCTGTTGTAATTTGAGCGTGACAATTGATGATTCTTGAACCATCTATATCCCATTCTTGGGAGCTTTGTTGCAGTAGAAATGGATTCTTCTGTGACTTCAAAGGTGAGAGACCCTACATGTGTTGTCTTACCTTCAAATCCAACTGCAAATTGCATAGAGAGGCCATCATCATGGCCCTGCAAGCTAGACAGAAATGGCCCCCAGCCAGCACGCAAAAACACTTCTCTGCATTGTGTGAATTCTAGAATGGAAAATAAGTCTGCATAGGAGGAGGGTTCGTATCTTCTAGGCATTGTGACAGAGTTTGAATTCACCAAGCAAGGGTGAAATCGAGCCACATAGAGTCATGGGTTAAGCATAGGCCAAGAGGTGGCACGAATTTGGCACAGTCTGAGTGTGATTTGAATAGAGGATGAGATGGCAAAGGTTGGGCGTGATTTGAACAGAGAGAAATTAGCAAGGGTAAATGAGATAATAGAGTGCCCAACCCAATTTTGGATGCTCTTATGGTGGAGTACGTTTCCCACATGTTCGCGTGAGCTTCCATGTGTGGGAGATTTGAATTCGATGGCAAGATTGGGAGCAATGGATTGATGCGTATTTAGATCAATGTCCAAGTCTTTTGAATTGGACATTTTATCATAACCATATGAAACATCTTTTGATCAATTCCTGTAACAAATTTAATTGAATGTAATTGAATTCTGGTTCCCTGGAATCTAGGACAGTTACTAGTATGTAATGGTACTTTGTTCGACACTTCATCCGGTACCTCATCGGGTACCTCATATGGTACTTCGTCCGGTATTCCTGTGTTAAGTGTATTTTCACCTCTTATAATGGATGGCCTACAATTGGAAGTGTTTTTGACAACCACAATAGTTAATGAGCAGAGGCAGAATGCTCCATGCTCACCCATTATTATTGCATATGACATATAATGTCAAAACCTATAATGAACGGGTTATAGCAAGCATAAAACATGTGTTGTCAAACCTACAGTATGCAGCTTGTAATGGAAGATAACCAATAAAGAGTGGTTTGTTAAGTATGAGTTCAGTAATTTATAGCACATAGGAGTTAAGCAAAAAAAATAACATGACTATCAATGTAATAACCTGTATCATGGTAATAATACAAAAATTCTTGCAAAGACTTATTTCTCCAGGCAATAATCATTTTTTAGCTCATGAACCCCTCCCCCACACCTAAGTATTGTGACACCTCACAATCAAAAGTACAGGAAACTAGTCAGTATCCCCCAATAGTCAAAGATTTATAGTATGTCAAGTGTAAAGATGAAATTTCACAGATTGGTCTGACGAGACAGTTAGAATATGGCCCCACCTATAGGATAAGAGATCCTATATATAGATAAGAAGAGGTAGGCAAGAGAGTTTCAAGATAGTCTTAGAGTCATTTCCCAATGGAAAGTTGATGAGATTCATTAACCTTAGCTTAACCACACATACTCCATGTCAACTTTGTCTGCAAGTAATGTCGTACATCAGGACAAGTTTAGATTTATTATTTATTTTTGTCAGATCATCATCCTCGCTAAGTAGAATGCCCCACTGCTAGCAAGCTTGTTCAGTACTCCGATGGGTTTACCTAGTCATACCACAAGACGGTACCCGCTGCTAGCAGACCTATTCAGTATCCCAGTGGGTTAGCCTCTTAAACCCTTAGAGACTGGTCCTCCATCCTTTAAGATTTTAGTATAAGATTTCTTATGCAAGAAGATGGGGGAACAACTCTGAAACAACTTTTTCTTTCTTTTTCTTTTTAATTGGGATGGTATTTATGTTAGAGGATGACTTTCCGTTATATTATTAGTGATTGTTCCGATGTAAGGGGTACTTAAGTGGACGTGGCCTATCTAAAGATATGATATAATCAAGCTATTTAGTGTGTAGTGGATGTTATCATTGAGAAAGAACAGAAAGGTATCTCTAGGCTCAACTTACTTTCTTCCTTTGTAATTATTGTGATGTTTCCATGACTAATTGCTAATCAAACCTCCTTGTTACACTTTGATAAAGACACTTGAGTCACTTACTAAGGATTCTTGTAAAAAATGTACGAGAGACCTCTAGGCTTGATAGTTACGGTATCACTTCCTTATATAGTGGTGAAGAGTTTCAAGAGCAACTGCTTTAGAATGCCTTAAAAAATGAGAATTTTTGCAAAAACATGGCTAATTACAGTAAGTCAATATTCATTTGATGCTTTAGCAAACACAAAATTCAAGTATAACAATGTTTTGAAGAAAGATTATTGAAACTGTGTACCCTGGTGAAATAAATACTTACATAAACTTCTAGAATTACCTTATTAACAAAATTCAAAAACTATTTACATATAGACAGTAGGAATTTTTTTTTAATAACCTTTTCAAGAACAAGGGGGAAATTCCTCATCTACTAAGGCCAATGCCTTGTCAACTGACATGACCTGTAGAAAATCTTATCTGGAAATGGGATTATGATAAAATTTAAGTCGGCATCCATTTACCACAAAGGAGACTTGCCCATCGTCAATTGTTTTAATTTTTACAGCTCCATTGTCATATACAGTGTCTACCTCGTAAGGGCCCAACCACTAGGTGGTGAGCTTGCCTTTGAAGGTTTTGAATTGGGAAGCAAACAACAGGGCCCAATCACCAGGCTGGAAGTGCTTCTTCTTAATAAAATTTTCATGCCACTTGCTCCTCTGGTTCTGGACTAATATCGTCCGTTGGATGGAATCTTATCTGATTTCATCCAACCAGGGATGATTTTAAGGATGAAAATTTATTTTAAAATGTAGAAACCTTGGCGAATCTTAGTAATCCTTCATATGCCAACTATAAATGTTTGGCTATAATTTTGTAAAAATATTCAAATTTATAAGGATTCTATATAGTTTTTATAAAATTTTTGCGATTTTTAAGGTAAAATAATTTTATCCTATAGAATTTGGGCGAATCATTTTTAGAATAGCGAATTGTTTTTGGGAAAAACCATGGAAAATTAGCCCACGAGTGAAATTTATCCCCTAAAATCATCCCTGCATCCAACTCATTTAGTTGTAGGGCTCGTTTCTTTTGAGCCTCATCCAGGTTCAATCCTAACTCTACAGCAATACGGAAGGTCCTTACTTGGAATTCTATAGGTAAAAGTACTTGTTTCTCGTACACTAGCTCATAAGGGGTATGCCCAGTGGTATTCCTCCAGGTATTCTGGTATTCCCACAAAGCCTCTGGGAGCCTATCATCCCAATCCCAATGATGTAACTGAACAGTCTTGGTCAAGATGGATTCTAGAACTTTGTTTGTGGATTCTACCTGTCCATTGGCTTGCAGGTGGTATGGAGAAGATTTACGGTGTTTAATCCCATATTTCTATGTTAGCTCTTTCATCATATTGGAAGTAAATTGAATGCCTTGGTCGGTAACAATTTCATGAGGGAAACCGAAGTAGGTAAATATGTCTTCATAGATAAATTTGACAATAGACTTCTCTGTGGCCCTAAATAGGGCTTTTGCCTCTACCCATTTGGTGACATAGTCCGTACAAACTAAGATATAGTTCTTCCTATGGGACATGGGTGAAATTGGTCCTACAAAATCGAGGCCCCATTTCTCAAAGGGTTCTATCATAACTTGGGCCTGTAAAGGAATTTTGTCAGATGACGTAGGTATTTCTATCCTTTGGAAACTATCACAACTTCTCACATACTTGGCAGCATATTTGAAAATGCTAGGCCAATAGTAACCTGAAAGTAATACCTTATATGTTATGTATTTGTCAAAAAAATGGCCACCACATGGTCCATCATGAAAACTTCGTAGTATATCAGGTACCTCGTCCTCTCGAACACATCTATGAATAATCAAATCAGGACCCATGAGAAAAAGATCATGACCAACCCAAGAGTAATTAGCACTTTGTGTAATAATTTCCCACTTTTCATGAGGTGACAAATGAGACGGTAACTTCCTAGTGGCCAGATAGTTTTCCATATCCGCAAACCATGGGGTATTGACAGAAAGGGAAAAGAGGTGCTCATCTTGGAAACTATCATCTACAGGGATATCATCATCCTCATTTTTTATTCGGGAAATAAAGTCAACTACTACATTATCTTTCCCAGGTCGGTCAAGCATAGTAATATTAAATTCTTGCAATACCAAGAGCCACCTAGTCACTCGGCCATTAGTTATAGGTTTGTTCATGAGGAACCTAATGGTGGAATGATCAATGCATACAAATAATTTATAACCTGTAATGTAATGATGAAACTTGTTAATAGCATGAACAACTGCCAAGAACTCTTTCTCGGTGACTGTGTAGTTTAACTCGGCAAGGGACAAGTTCTTTCTTACAAAATAAATGGCATAGGACTGTTGGTCCTCTTTCTTCCCTAATACCCCTCCTATTGTGGTGTCAGAGGCATCAATGGATATATGAAATGGGAGAGTCCAATTGGTCCCTTTAAGAACTGGTGCCACAGAAAGCTTATCTTTTAGGGTTTCAAAGGCAGTTTGACACTGCTTAGTCCAAACAAAATCGACATCTTTTATCAATAATCCGAACATAGGTGCAACAATCTTTGTAAAATTTTCAATAAACTGTCGGTAATATCCGACATGTCCAAGAAAGATTCTCACCTCTTTCTGAGTCTTGGGGGGTGGAAGTCTAATAATGACTTCAATCTTTGTAGGATCAAACTTTATTCCTTCAGATGAAACATGATGTCCTAGAACCGCTCCTTTAGTTAACAACATTTTGCATTTTTCATGACTTAGGGATAGGTTCATTTCTTGGCATCTAATGAGGACTTTTTCTAAGTTGTCTAAGGCTTCCTGGTAAGTGTTTCCATAGACTGTGAAGTCATCCATGTAGACCTCCACACAATCATGAATAAGATCGACAAATATCCCTAATACTGCTCGTTGAAAAGTGGCAGGAGCATTACACAATCCGAATGGTAAGACCCTATAGGCATAGGTGCCCCAAGGATAGGTAAAGGTAGTCTTGTCCTGGTCCTTGGGTGCTATAAGAATCTGGTTTTACCCATTGTACCCATCTAGAAAGAAGAAATACTTCTTTCCAGACAAAGTATCTAGAACTTGGTCAATGAAAGGAAGAGGAAATTAGTCTTTCAAAGTGGCCTTGTTGAGTTCCCGGAAATCAACATAGATTCTCCATTTCCCTGTCACTTTCTTTGGAACCACTACAAGTAGGAATACCCACTTACTATCGGAGATGGGATAGATAAATCCGACATTTAGCAAATTTTGATTCTCCTCCTTGACTATGTCTTTGAGTGCTGGGTGCATCCTTCTTTGGGGTTTCCTAACAGGTGTTACCTCCCCCTAGGTGTATATATGATGGATGCATGTGTCAGGGTGTACACCCTTCATGTCAATGTATTCCCAAGCAAATGCTCCTGATTGTTCTTTAAGGATATCTACTAATTGTTTTTGTTGGTCTGCATCTAGCCTAGAGTTTATATGTAAAAATTTCCCTGGACTAATCTCGTAGGGTATAGTATAAGACATGGTAGACTCATATATTTCAAAAATAAAATATGTCAAAGACAAAATGGATGGGTCTAATTGTTCTTGAAATTCTTCCCCAAACATATACTCAAATTGGGGAAAAGACTGTGGAAAATCCACACATGTAATAGCAGAAATGAATTGGTTTAGCACATTTTCCATTGTGTGCTCCTAAAGTTCCCTTGCATGGTCACTAGGCAATATAGGTTCTTTCCAGTCTTCGTTCTCATATGGAAATTCAAGCCACCATATATTCTCCATAATAGGTTGAGTTGGAGGGTGAATGGTGAGCTTCTAGATAGAGAGACCATTTGATATGGTCATTTCTCCTTCTCTACAGCCAATAAATGCATTAGTTGTGTCTAGCCAAGGTCTTCCCAAAATGATGTGGTGACCTTTGGCAAGATCCTTTGAATGAATGACAAGAAAATCTACGGGGTACTCCCATGAGGCTAAAGTAACCATGACATCACCTAAAATCCCTTCAGGTATAACCCTAGTCTTATCTTCTAATTCCAAAATGGTTGGGGTAGGCCGAAGAAGAGGTTGTAACTATAATTGTTCCAAGGTAGTAGCGGTCATAACATTGATGGTTTCCCCTAGGTCTATGAGAGTGTTTCCAATGGAGACCTCATTAATGGTTATGGTCACTACATGGTTTCCTGGATTCCCATACTTTTCTAGCTTTGGCTGCTCTAATATGTACTCATAGAGTCCTCCTACCAAATGTACTGTAGGAGGGTCCTTTTTCTTCCTACCTGGCTTCTTAATACACAGGTATTTGACTACCTTACTATAGATTGGAATGTCTTTAATGGCTTGAAGCAAGGGAATATTGACACAAATATTTTTCAATTCATTCAAAATGTCAAATTACGGTCAGGTGGTAGGTTTCTCGATTACCGATCGGTCTGGATAAGGAGGGACCTTCATAATTTGTAAAGGTTCATTTTGGGGAAGCTTGGGTTCTTAGTTTTTTGGGATAATAACATCTTCCCACCTAGTGTCATCCATGGGTTTTTTGGTGGTTTCTTCTTCTTCTTCTTTCTGGATGACTACTGAAGGTCTCTGCATATCTAGAAATTTTCCTGATCTTAGTTGAATTTACTGTAATGGAACATGAGTAATAACATATGTCGGGAAGGCTTGCATCTCAACATTGTTAAGAGGTTGAGGGGGTTTATTATTAGGATTTGGAACTGGCTGTGCCGGTAATAGTGTCAGTTTCAGGGAGCTTTCATTTTGAAATTGTAGCGGTTGTTGTTGTGGAATAGGAGGTAAAGGTGGTGGAACAAAACTTGGCAAAAGTTGCGGAGTGTTTGGTGAGAACTGACGATAAGGATGGTTGTACATAGGGATAGGTGGAGCTTGAGGGTTTCCTTGGTTGTGTCCTCCCCTTCATCCTTGAATCCAAGGATTTTGGTACTGAGTAGACCAGTTTTTCCAACTTGGTGAGTTCCACTCTTGTTGTTGATAATAGGGTGGAACTTGAGACTGTAGATCCGGGTATGTGGGTTGATTCCTAGGCTGCCATGGCCTCCTAGGTGCATAAGAAGACTCCCCAGGATCCCCACTCCTATAGATGGCTAATAAATCAGGCAATGATGGACATTTTTCAGTCACATGGTCTTCTGTACAGAAGCAACAAACTAAAATGTTATCTAATGGGAACTCCCTTGAGGAAAGCTTCCTCCTGCATCTTGGGCAATATATGCTCATTGTTGCATTTTCCTCCTCTTGTTTCTTTTTGAGTTTAAGGGTATCCAACTGGGAACCTATTGTGCTTAAGATGTTAGTCTTAAWTTTTTCTAAAAGGTTCCCTATCTCTTCTCTCGTAATACCACCTGAACTAACTGGTTTTAAGCTTCTGTTGTAAGGGTCCCGAACATTCTTTCCTATTTTGGCTCTATTCCTTGAGTAATTTTTACACATTTCACATATTTCAGCAAATGGTTTATGAGAGATGTCACCTAATKCCAGCATCTCTAAATATTCTTCTGAAATTCCCTTAAGGAAAAGAGCCCTAATTGCATCCTCTGGGAGGTCATRGTATTTTGAATTCTGGGAGATATAACCAAATGTTTCCATATAATCTTTGGGGGTCTCGTCTTCTAATTGTTGGATTTTAAATATGTCATTATGAGACTCTTTGTTCTTTCATTAGTCTTGGTACTTCTTGAGAAATATGTCTTTCATGGATTCCCAAGACCTAATATTGGATTCTCCCAACCCCATGAACCATCTTAGTGTAGTGTCTTTAAGGGTGGCAGGAAAGAGTTTTAATTTATGGGCATCTTGTACATAGTTGTAGCTCTTACACAAGATGTCAAATTCAAATAGGAAGGTGTCTGTATCTTCAATGTTTTTACCATAAAAGGTAGGCAATGTTGAGAGAGGAATATTCTTCATGTTGACATTTGGAGTGGTGTCTAAAATCGAAAACCTGAAGGTAGTTTTGGTTTGGTTTCCAGTTTCTTCTTCCTCTCCATGTATTACATTGTTATGGTCCTCCTGATCATCCATATTGTCTTGGTTTCCAAAAAGAGAGTACCTAAGTGGTTTTATCTTTGAAGATAACAAGGTTTCCCTTTGATGAAAAGGTCTTCCTATTGATTGGATGTCTGGGACTCTACTCGAGCCGGTTGAGATTATCGGTGCCAAAGTTTATGTGTCAATTTGAGAGATAATTACATTGGCTGAACTACCAAACAAAAGATTCATCTGTTTAGGGTCTATGATATCTTTAAAATTAGGGTTCCCTCGTGGTGGTGTAAAAGCAAAGGTTGTATTGTTTGGTTCTATAGAAGGCTTAAGTGGTCTTGCCTCCTGTCCTAATATGATTGATGCTTCAGTTTCTTGTTCTATAGTGCTCCCTGTGTTAGTCCCTTTAGAGGCTATTTTAGCTCTTTGATTCAATCTAGCTTCTGTTTTTCAGTATCGGTCTGTGGATTTTATAAGAGGAACGTTCCTTCCCCAAAAGAGATCGAAAGGAACCTTGGTTGAAAGGTTTTATTTTGATTTAATGTATCTACCTTGTGGGTCTCTAGGCCTATCCATGAAAGAAAGTAAAAACAAAAAGAAAAAGCTACCATTTGATTCCTAGGTCTATTCATGAAAAATAAAAACAAAATGAAAAACTAGCACTGGGTTTGGGGGAACCTGGTATAGCATATGCGTAGGTTCTTACCTTTCGTCTTAAAGTTCCCCTGCCACCAAACTAATGCTAAGGTCTAGAAATGGTCTAATTCCTAATTACTTCTTAACTTGAGACAACTCCCCGACAACGACGTCAAAATGTTAGGTGATTTATATGTACTAAAAAATACACTAAACTACCCTCAATTAAATTGTCAACCCGAGGTAAGTAAACTTAGAGTTGTAGCAAAATATATGCCAAAGGTAAAAGGTTGGTAGGAGTATAATCTAACTAATGAAAGCAGCTATCTAAGGCTAATCTACTCAAGCAAACCTATCTAATGAGAAAACCCTACTAAGCAACTTGAAGCTAGGTAACCTAAGTACTTTTGGGCCAAGGATTGATGGACAGTTCCTAAGAAAGCAAATGATAACTCTGTGTAAAGAAAACTAGTTTAACAATAAGAAAAAGCAAACTACTAAGCATAATAAGCAACTGACAAAATGAAACTTCTTCAACTTGCCAACCTACATTCAATGAGCAACTACCCTATGAAAGAAAATAAACAAGAAAGTAAGCAAAAACACCTATCTAACCTATTAAAGCAAATAGACAAGCAAACAAAGACACCTAACTAACCTACTAAAGCAAAAGACAAGTAAGAAAAGACAACTATTTATCCTACTAAAGCAAATAGATATGTAAGAAAAGACTTCTCATTGAACAACTATCTAGCCTAAGAGGCAAGTGAACTAAATGCCTAATGCAAAACTATTTCTAATGCATTAAAGGAAATTTAAATGCTCAATGCAATGCATGAAAGAAAATCTAGTCTATTGAAAGCAGGAAAGACTAGTAACTAATTCTTGAGCAAACAACGATCTAATCTATCAAAGCAAAGTCTATCTATCCTATAGCAGCAAATAAGACTATCTACTAAGCTATGAAAACAAGAAACTATATCTATGAAACACTCAAATATAATGCTAGTGGTTGTGTGAATTCCTTCGGTGGTGACGCATGATATCTTGATGGCACTTGACAACAAAGGACAATTCCAGTGGTATAAACTCACCACTAATCTCAATGGAAAAATGAAAGGTATGTATTAAACAATCTAAGGAGAATTTAGCCATGTCAAAGGTAATGTTAAATACCCGGCATATTCATGTATAAACCATCAACAACATAACGAGATCATCATTATTTAACTAATAAATTTAATTTCATTTTAATCTATGAAAGGAAATTGCGTGAAATAAAACTATACTATGTCTATTTTAACCATTCAAACTGTGATAAGAAAATGAATTAAAAACATAAATTAAACTATGATATTAAAAAGTAAATTGACAATTACATTAACCAATAACTAAGTAAATGAAATCTATGTAAAACTAAGATAAGTAAACTATGATTCAAAAACTGGAAGTAAATCTATCTATCCATCAAAATCCCTGTCAAAGGAAACCCAAATTAAAACTATGTTCTATTCTAATTAAAAATCTGTTCTAAACTTGACTGTAAAATTATAAAATAAAGCACAATTTAACATCTAACTGCATGCGGGGTTAGTATAGTGAGAGAGAGACTTGCAAGCCTTTTCTAATCTATGATATTAATGCATGTTAATATATATCATCATCTAATCCTGCAAAACAATTAAAACAATTAAGCTACAACAAACTAGTTAGCACAAAAAAAATATACATGTACAAAAAATAAAAAGAGAGGAATTTAAATTAGGAAATGGAAAATAAACATGAAGACAGTTACCAGACTGTTGGTGGCCCCCCCAGCAAGTCGTGGTCACTCTCTAAAAGTACACCACGAGCTTAGCAGGCCGAATTCACCATAAAAATCCAAAAACGCAGTTCTAGCATAATTCTAGCAATGTAAAAACTAAAAACAAAGAAAAATCATTTTTCTGGCAATTCTAATGCTTATGCTACTTGGTTCTTCTACTTAACAATCATCTAACCACGTCAGTGGTATTTATAACATTTAAAAACCAAGTGGTCGACCACAGGAGGGTCAAACCACCTCTAAATTCGGAAAAATACAATAAATGATGCCATAACTAACAAAATAGAGCAAGCCAATAATTGCCTTCTTTGGACAACTGAAATCGAGTTTTCTTGAGCTTAGTAGCTGGAGGGTGTGATCATGAAGAAAACCCATGTGCCCAATTTGTCCATCATTGGTTGCCAATGCCATAACCGCCAACTCGCCTTGCGTTTTTGTGCAAGATTGGGTGCTGGAACAAGTGTCGGATCATGTACCAGAACAAGTGTTGGAACGAGTGTCGGATCAAGTGCTGGAACTGGAAACATGGTGCGTTTTTCTTTGTAACAGTAGAAAAACAAAAATTAACACTTGGAAATCATAGAACATGATGAATTAAACTAGATTTAATCATTAAACATGAATTACACGTACCTTATAATGATTATACCATTTTATCATAAAATTCTTCAAAAAGCTCCTTTGGAAAATGAAAAACGCATATGTACATATGGAAAAAAGTGTATAATAACGTCATGAAAATGATCATATCTTGGGCCCAACAATTACCTCTCTGGGAGGATCTGACTGACTGGTTGTTAATCCCACGAGGGCCCTTATAATTGATTCTGATACCTCCGTTCTTTTGTAGGGAGTCTCAAGTCCCTCTTGGGCGAGGCATACCTACTTTAGCGAGGGAGTCCCCTTTCAACCAATTTATCCTGTTTGTGTCAATATTGGCCTTTTATTTAGTTTGGTGTGCTCTTTGATCACTACTTGGCTGTAGGATTTGTTTTTATATCTCAAGTCTTGAGTCATCATGGAGCCAGACTAGCTTCCTCGTAGGTCTCACTATTTGTTACGATTACCACTGCATCTTGAGTCTTTTCCTTCTAAAAGGCATAAAGTTATCAAACGTGGTACACACACCTCCACCTACAAGACTTGTTATCATAAAAGGATGAGTACTGAATTGAGTTAGAAAGATACTGGGAGTACTTCGACTCCCGTACCCATTATAGTTAACGATACTCCTTCAACACCTTCAACCACAATGGTTGTAGTGTCGTAAGTTCCCATCATCACTCCTGTCTGCCAATGGTTGTAGTGTCGTAAGTTCCCATCATCATCACACCTTTGTCACTCGTCAGGCTACAATATTCAGTCCATCCCTATGGCCTCTAGCCCTTTTTCTTATGGTATGCCAAATTTCACATCCCAATTTTCATCCTCCATCCCAACATCTAATATGAATACTAGTATTGGACTTGAGGGCATGGCTCCTCCACATACTCCATTTTCGTTTGGCAGTACTCATATTCCACAAATGAATCCTATGATTGGAGGCCTTCTTCCTTTTCATCTTGGGTCTAATCCTTGTCTTAATGCTCCTGGATGGAGCGGTCAACCTAGTGGACAAACCACTGCTTATAGTCCGTCCTTTACACCTACCTCCTCTACTCTGATTTTGACCAACATGTTTGGCATGAAAAATCCACCTCTATCCTCTAGATTCACACCTGGAGGAGGTCAATTTCATACCTTGGGAAACCCCCAACCTGGAGCTACTCCAGCTGGGTGCAATTTTTACAACCCTCACCAGAACATTCCTACTCGGATGGTGCCCAACCAAACTTTCATGAATCAGTTCGGAGGAGGGTCTTACTGTTGAAATAATATAACTGCGAAGAGCATTCTTATTATTATTGTTATTTTATTATTAATATTAATCCCCATCGTGGATTAATCATGTCGGTAATTGTATAAGGACCAAATCCCCTTTTGCGGATTGGTCATCGGACAATTATAAAGGGAAGAATAAGAAGTTGGCCCCAACAGTTATTATTGAAGATCCAAAATTAATTAAAGGTGGGTTTTCCCACCCAGAGTGAGAGGTCGGCCCTGCCAGTGAAACCCCCTCACACGTGCCAGTCTTGTATAAATAAGAGGCTAGCGCCTCACTTCTAACACACAACTCACTTGCTCATTCTCTTATGAGGCAAGCTGCAATTACCAGTTGGAGAGAGGGAGAAGAATGACACATCTCTTGGGGAGGAATATCTGTATTGGTTTGAGTTATCTCTTGAACATTGTATAAGATATTTATGATAAGGAAGTTTTTGTTGGGTTTTCTTCCCCTAGAGGGTTTCCCAGGATAAATGTTGTGTCTCTTGTGAATGTGTATTTCTCAGCGATCTTGTTCTTATGATGCTCTTATCTATTGAAATGCAAAGAACTATAATAATGGCATAAACATTAACATGGTTTCAGAGCCAACCTGAAGGAAGCATATTTCACAAGAGAAAAATGTCACTGTTACTGGACATGAAAATTAGGGCTTTTTATTGGTGAAGCTTTTCAGCCCTTAAACCACCTAGAAAGTTGCACCCTCCCCTAAGGATCATTTTGGCACTTAGAGTGCACCTTTTCAATGGATAGATCTCTCGGAAAGTGAAACCCTAGTTTCACAAAGTACCAGAAAACCAAAGTACCAGAAGTACCAGAAAACCAGAAGCACCAGTCCAGAAATCCGCAGATCAAGTTTGAGGGGGTAAAAGTTGGATTTTTGAAATTTCGATTGCACCAGCTAACTCACCTCAGCTCAACGCATCTATCCCCTGGATCAGATTTTCAAAATTTAAAGTTTGAAAAATTAGGGTTTCCTCATAAAACCCTAAGTTGCAGTTGTAGTTGCAGTCTCAGAACCAGTTGCAGTTGCAGTCGTAGAACCAGTTGCAATCACCCTTGAAGTTTTTGGTAATGATTACCACTGCTACTAGATGGAGCCACTACCTTCAAATGCTATCCAAGGTATGTACTCACATATGTTTAATGGTTAAACCCTAAAGAGTATTTACAGGAGAAGGGATCTCTTGCCATAGATCCAGAAGGATCTCAAGATCTAACACATTCAGAGGAATGATGCAACCCAGGTGTGATTATTCTAATATGCATCTATTTTTTATGAAATTATCTTGATCAGTGTTGCATGTTGAAGCTATGATCAAATTATTAGAAGAATTAAAAGTTGATCATAGAGCTTATCCTCTAACCTAACCTTCTATCAAGATAGCGTATTGTCTTAGTACAACAGATTGGTTGAAGAAAGCACTCGACACTTGAGTGAAGGAGACCTGGAAGAAAAACAAGCACTCACTCTTGAGGACAAGGCTCCAGGTTTGATTAATCAAGATTCAAAGGTACACATGATAAGCTGATGACTTTAGTTGAGATAGAAATCGTCATAAAGTATTATACTTGATAGCATGTGAGCATATAGAGGTAAATACTTTGTCTGATATGAATAACACTTCCTCTAGGAGAAACCTCGTGTGTTAGTTCCAGATTGCCATGGAAGAATGCTTGGTCACAACACTATGAGAGTGTTGACCTCATTTCGTATTGTATTCCTTACCTTTAATCTTTGCTTCAGATAAATTATAAGTGATAGCTCTAAAGGAACTACTGTGATGATTGTTTGTGCTATTGCTTTATATTATTAGAAGGATATTATTCTTGCTTGTTGTTTTGTTGACCTTGCTCCAGGTCACATGAGGAAGCTATAGCGAAGGTTGCAGAAGGCAACGTGCTAAAAGAGAGATCATAAATGAA
>JASDQU010101117.1:309146-321850 GCA_032191745.1 Picea mariana
TGAGTTATCTCTTGAACATTGTATAAGCTATTTATGATAAAGAAGTTTTTGCTGGGTTTTCTTCCCCTAGAGGGTTTCCCAAGATAAATGTTGTGTCTCTTGTGAATGTGTATTTCTCAATGATCTTGTTCTTATGATGCTCTTATCTATTGAAATGCAAAGAACTATAATAATGTCATAAACATTAACACTTACGATCCCGGACAGGGCCATGGTGCATACGAAATTTATATGAAATTTTTATACAAAAATTTTCTAGACACATCGATGTCAAACTATGACCCTATACTAAATCCTGGGCCTCATGCCAATGGCATTGTAGGATCTGCAAATGTGAAATCTACAAAATTTGTGACAATCCAGTTGAAATATTTGTATCTAAACAAGTCTGTAGGAGGGAAAGCTTCATATGTGTCCTCCACTCCCACTCAATCGGTGGATGTACATTCTATGATAATCAACCAACCTGAATTGTAACCAGCAACCAGGAGGGAATAAAAAGAAAGCGTGTGGTAACAATCGTAAGGGTGGGAAGAATAATAATAAACCCAAGGACAATGGTAATAATTAGAATTCGAGTAATAATGATGGTGAGGGAAAGAAATAAAGGTGAAAGGTGAAGTTTCCTTGCAAGCTTTGTACAGACAATTGCCTTACCCACTTGTGCCCCAAACTTGTGGAAAACACGAGGCTTTTATCTCCACCACCCATTGTGCTGAATAATCCTTTTCCACATAATCAACACATGGCCCTTACCTCCTTGAATTCTAGAAATGTGGTGAGTGGAAGTCAAAACCCACCGACGCAAGATGTTGATTGTCTATGCATCAATATGGTTAAGTCAGAGGTTAATGTGGCCACTCGGTCTCGAGATTATAGTCCTTCACAGACTATACCTCGTCTAGAGTCTCCCCCTCCTCCGGAGATGCCTTTACATATCAAAAAACCAGAACCCCTACCTCTTATTCTGAAAGGAGTACTCAAGCGCTCTACCCACAAACCTAATGCTAGAGATGCGCAGAATTACTCTATTATTGAGGATCTAGGTCAAACCCCTTACATGATGTTAGATTTGGAGGTACTCTAGACGTGTCCTCCACATAGGAATATCTTGTTATCTACGTTAGGAGATATAGATCCCTGTGGATCTAAGGTTATCAAGTTTGACTTCACGAATGCGAAGCCTCACTTTCCTTACCATGTGGCATTCCAAATCCACGTGGGTTACTCAAAGTATACCATCAAACGTATTGTTATTGATGAAGGCATTGAAACATGCATGATGTCCATGGTCTGTTGGAAATCCCTTGACTCTCTAACCCTCTCTCAATCTCTGACCATGTTGAATACTTTTGATGGTTGTTCTTTATGCCCTCATGGTATTCTTCCTCCCTTCCCGATCCAGTTAGGTGGGAAGATGGTGGAAGTGGATGTCAAGGTGGTTGATGCGCCCATCGACTATAACTTGTTACTAGGATGTAATTTTACTTATTCTATGACTGCATTCGTATCGTCCATCTTTCGTACTCTATGATTTCCTCATGATGGGAAGATCGAGACAATTGACTAGTTATCCTTTGCGTATGCTATCAACAATGCATTGATTGGACTGTCGATCCCCATGATCAACAATTCTCAGCCGACAAATGAGAATATTGGTGTTAGAATGTATTCATCCTTTATGGGTACCTTTGATTTCATGGCACCAATTCATCGTATCTATGCCATGTCTAGTAGGTCTTCTTCATCAATGAGGTTTGTTCCTTTCCACACTTCATATTTTAACAATCCTTGCACCCTACCTTCCTCAACTGCGTCTTGTGAAGGTTAGTCACATACTAGAATGCCTATGCCACTATCGATAGTATAGATAGCGTATCAGGTTGTCCTTGACTCTTCTGTCGACCCTGACCCTATCACCTCGCAGAAGGATGAGAAGGATCCTATTCTCAAGGCCATATGGGCCACTTAATTATATTTCTCATGTGACTTCCTTGATGATACCATGAATGTTTCTGACAGGCCATGGGATGATATGCACCATCGCTCTTATTTTCTCCCAGTGCTTGATAGAATTGAACAAGATGATTTTAGATCTACCTTGAGAGAGATAATTGATCATGCCATAGTTCCACTTGATACACATGACATTTATGCTGAAAGAAACATGGAGAGTATCTCTCCTACCATCATGATCGATATATCTCGTCTTTCTAGTAAGGTTGAAAATGTATACATTGGTGTAGATTGTTCGTCGGAAGAAATTTTGATCTACATCGAGCTCTTCAAATAATTCTGTGATGTATTCGCTTGGTCATATGAAGATGTTCCAGGAATCGACCCTTGAATTGTTGAACATTATATTAAAGCCTACCCGGATGTTAAAGTTGTTTGGAAACGACTTAGTGTTGTCAATCCTCGGAAGGTCCCTACTATTAAGGCATAGGTAGAAAAACTACTTAACGCTGGATTTATCTACCCAGTTCCCTTGACTAAATGGGTATCCAATCTTGTTCCTATGAATAAAAATCAAGGAACCATCTGTGTATGCATGGATTTTTGAGACCTGAATATGGCCTGTCCTAAACAACTTCCTGACACCCTTCATTGATTAGATTCTTGATGAGTGTGCGAGAAGCGAAGTTTTTTATTTTATGGATGGATTTTCAGGGTATAACCAAATTCAGATTAAGCCTGAGGACCAACATAAAATGAAGTTTATTTGTCCTTGGGGTACTTTCACATGCTGGAAAATTCCTTTCGGTCTTAAGAATGCTGGAGCAACCTTCCAACGAGCTATGACCTTCACGTTTCACAATCTCAAGCATATAGTCGAATCCTATCTCGACGATCTCGCTTCTCACTCCCATAAGAGAGTGGATCACTCTACCCACCTTCAGCTAGTCTTTGAAAGATGTCACCATTACCGCATCCATATGAACCCTCATAAATGCATCTTTTTCATTAGGTCAGGTCATCTTCTGGGATTCTTAGTCTCTGATATTGAGATCATGGTGGATTCATTAAAGGTTGAGGCAATACTTCGATTGCCTCCCCCACGCACTATTCGTCAACTTCAAGCTTTACAGGGGAAAGATAACCTTTTACGATGGTTTATAGTAAACTATGCCAATATTACTAAGGGTTTCATGCATCTCTTAAAGAAGGACATTCCTTTTATCTGGGATGAGCGAGCCCATGAATCCTTTGATGATTTGAAAAAATCCTTGGTATCGACACCTCTGCTAAAGTCTCCAGATTACAATAGAGATTACTTGCTTTATATCGCCGTGTCCAAAGAGACGATTGGTATGTTGTTGGTTCAGGAGGATGAGGAGCTCCATGAGCACGTCATTTTCTATTTTAGTCGAAACTTAGTTGACCCTGAATTCAAATATTCCCATGTTGAGAAGCTAGCTTTGGCTGCCATTCACGCAGTTCAACGATTACAACACTATATATTGCTTTGAAAAACTACTGTGGTTACCAATGCCAATCCATTTCAATACGCCCTTACTGGGTGTATCATAGGGGGAAAATGCAGTAAATGGATTGTCATCTTACAAGAATTTGATCTCGATTTTTCTTCTGCGAAATCCAAGTAATTGCTAGTTTTTGCAGAGTTAATATCTGACTTCCCTTGGTTAGATGAGGATGTTATTCATGTTGATTCATTTGCACATGAACAAATTTTCCTTGTCTCATCGTCAGACCCTTGGTATGGAAATATTGTGGTATATCTTCAAACTTTGAAGTTCCCTTAGCATCTCTCAAGAGATGACCAACGATGCATAAGATACAAAGATAAGAACTACCTCATCGTTGTCGACACTCTGTATCACCAAGGAGTAGACAATATCTTGCGTCGTTGCTTGAATCATGAAGAATTCACGTCTATTCTAAATGAATTCCATAGTGGGGCTTGTGGTGGTCATCTATCTGGGCTTGTGACAACCCATAAAATTTTGTGAGTTGGTTATTTTTGGCTATATATTTTTAAATTTTGTGTCGAAGAAGTTAGGAAGCGTCATCCCTACCAGTTTTTCACTCGAAATATGCGCTCACATCCATCCCCTCTCCATCTAGTCATTACTATCGATCCCTTCACCAAGTGGGGGTGGATTTTGTGGATTGCAACACAACTTTGGCTGGGGGGCATCAACACATTGTCATGGCCATATAATACTTTACTAAGTGGGTCGAGGCCATGCCTACAACTAAATATGATGGTAAGACTATTGCATTCTTCATGTTCAATCAAATTATAGCCAAGTTTTGAATCTCGAGTAAGATTGTCATTGATCATGGAAGTCCCTTTCATAATGAAATGGTGAAAGACTTAGCATCAAAATTGGGATTTAAACATGGTCATTCTTCCCCTTACTACCTCCAGAAAAATGGAAAATTAGAGGTCGTGAACAAGTCTCTCAAGACCATTTTTCAGAAAATTGTCAGCTAGAGAAAATCCGACTTGCATATCATTCTTTATCCAACACTTTGGGAATACCGAACCTCGGTTAAGACTTCCACCGTTTTTTCTCATTTCTAGTTAGTGCACGGTGTGGAGTTGATCCTACCTATTGAATGTTAAATTGCTTCTCTTATATTGGCATTTACGCTCCTACCTGACACTTTCGATCTCGAACGACTCCTCGTACACATAGAGAGTCTATATGAGCAGCGTTGAGATGCCTCCATGAATATCGAAGTGAATAAATAATGTTTCAAGGTCCATTATGATAAGTATGTCTATCCTCGGTAGTATGTTGAGGGTGACTTGATCCTTCTATACGACCAAGCCAAAGAACCACTAGGGGAAGGAAAGTTCAAACCCATGTGGCACAGTCCCTATATCGTGCGACGTGTCTTGGAAAAAAGAGCTTACAAATTAGAATATTATGAAGGGAATATGTTGGTTGAGCCTAGGAATGGGATCTACTTGAAAAGATATTATGCTTGAGCGCCAAGCTTGGGCATAAATCTTTGTATACTAATGTATTTTACTGTATATATATTTCCCCCTTTTCATCTTCAGCTTGCTTATCAATTTTTCCCTTGGTTGGCAGTTGTCAACAGAGTCTGTGATCTACTTAGGATTCATAGATGGAGGCAATCATCATACATAGAACTTGGATTCCTCCTCTTGGGTTTTTACTCACCCGAGGGTCTACTGGTATCTTCAGGTGGCATTTTCCTAGGGCCATAAATGAATAATGTGGCTGAATATAGCACCATTATAGAACTATTACACGATGCCATTTCACATGGTATTCACTCTTTAGAAGTTTGCCTAGACTCCCAGTTAGTAATATGTCAGTTGAATGGAAGTTACCATGTGCAACACCCTACTCTACTCCGACGATTCTTATGGGTACGAGTTTTGGAACAACATTTTGATTTTATTACTTATCATCACATACCTAGAAGTTCTAATTATGTATCTGATGCATATGATAATTTTGTTTTGGATTGGCATTTGTCACATAACTAAAGCAAAGAAAACACTTTCATCAATGTACACATTGTAATATAAGTAAAGCCGAAGACCAATTTTTTTTATATATATTTCATCTCTCCAACATATGGTGTTATAGTACAAAATTGAGGCTCACACCCTCAAAATATATACAGTCGATCAATACAATAATCATGACATCTATGTCTGTGACGCTAGATGTGTGTCATGATAGCATACTATGGCATTTGTGAGACACCGAAAGAGTCATGCCCAAGCATGCGACACAACTACCACCTGCGGCTGCATCGCCTCTGAAAGATCCTCTACCTAAAACGTGGGAATCCTTTGCATTAAACAAGATAGGTTTCCCTGCACATTTTGAAGAACTCTATCAACATCCCCTCCCACTAGCTCATCCCCCCTATTCCTCCGTTAGTGTCATGGAATTCCGTTCGACCATCACGGACCCACATCTGCATCACATACATGTTTAGTTATTACTTGACATCATCCAAAAATATTTTTGTTTTCTTCTACAAAAATACAAAAAAATGAAATACTCAAAAACCATTTACATACCTATGTCTCCATAGGCGGAACCTGGTGGTAACGGCATGTCTAATCTCCTCTGAAGTCAATCCCTACATAAGGATAGTTCTCCATAGCCATCACCTACCGACTCCACTAGAAGAAAAAATTCTTGTTGTAGGGTGTTGGTACCATACCCCCCCTCTGTCGCCTCATCAATTCAGTCCATCATGCCATGGCTGAATCGCGAGGTCCATGCATAACAATATCGACTCTAAGGCCCAAGCCCGGAACCCGCTCGAAGAAAAAACTACATAGGATAGATGCGAACTCGAAATTCCTCTTTCTACCCAGTTTGTAGTCTGTTAGTTGGCTCTTCATGTTGGCCAACAATGAGGTGCACCAGTCATAAACCATGGGTTGCAGGCACTCCACTGAATAGAACATAAGTGGTCTCGATGCCTGATGCAACGAGGCCAACCCTATGATCCGTTTCAACACTAGGATAACAATATTGAGACTTGGATTATTGATCTCTCTGATAGAGAGTTGGCGCCCTACTTTCTTGGTCCCTGAAATGAAATGAGTGGCTATGTAGTCCTCTATGTTCATGCCACTCCCAGATCCCCAGGATGTGAGGTTGACCACCTCACCCCGATGCAACAATCATGTCAAAAAGTATATGTCCTCAACTTCAATCCTCAATGGTTTCCCATCAAGGTTTAAGGTCTTTGTATCTGGATCCCAGTAGTTCACTAACATATAGAGAAGTCTCACTTGAGCCCTCATACCTTTGAGAGCCCAAAACGTATACAACCCACATCTTTTTAATGCCATTTGGGCCCCTGGATCTCTGTCCACTGCAACATCCACCTCTTCATGCTCTCTTTCTCTCCACTCTAGCACCATCCTGTAAGATTAAAATAATTTTTGAAGTCAGTAACATTTTAAAAAACCAAATCCACGGACTTTTATGCGAGCTACAGATTACACTGTTGCATATAGGGCTACATATATGATGTTTTTTTTTAAAGCAGTCATGTATAGGGATGCGTATACACGACCAGATGATCTAGAACCCACATATACCTTAGTTTCTACATTGTGCTTTGAAATACTCAAAAATGGAAATAATTGCAATTACTAATCCACTAGAAATAAAGAGATGAGCAAGATGAATTACTTGGCTCAGACCGTTGTTGATTTCGTCATTGTGGCTCTGACAATCCATAGTTGAAATTCGAGGGAAATTTGGTCCAAAATTCACTATTGGGTAAAAAATACAAATGGTATAGTAAAATTGGTTATTTTCACTATTTATAGAAAATATTTACCCACTTTGCATAGTTTTTGCTAATATTTTGGCCTAGTGGACTAATATGATAGTCGATGGAGTTGGTTTTCGTGGTTTTATCAAGGTATTCTTGTGGTTTATCATGCCATGTCACCCATTCGGAACTTTGGACAGGTATTTTCATCAACCAGCATATAAGATAGGTCATCAATCCATTGTACACATTTGCATCATCCTATGACTGCAGCTTATATGCCTTAGGTACAAACCCATTTAGTAGTGACATGGAACCTTATTTTTACAACTAGAAGTGTCGTTATTGAATGGTAGAGACTTACCAAACATGGGTGCCCCAGTTAGAACCTCTGCACCATTCGATGCCCATGCAAAGATTTTTGTCTATAGGACCAGGAGTCCCTTATAGCCAATATATGAATTTGAGTTTGAACCTCATTTCTTACTCATAAGCATGTTAACCTTTACCTAGCAGGAGTCCCAACGAGTCTTGTTTAAGCTCTTTTCTAACTCTCTCAAAAAGAAAAATATTGTTGAGTGAAATTATCTCTTTCACACTCGTAAATTGGATTTGAAAGGATGTCTATTTGGTGTAAGTATACCCCTTTTTCAAACCAAGTAGACTAAATTTATGAAAAAGGACATTTTTTGGTGTTAAGTTGTAATTGCATCTCATTCTCTTTCTTTCAGTATTGAGCCTATTTCCAGTTCTTTCTTTCGCATTATAATCCTATCACCTCAATAGTTTGCATCATCAGCCAAGCAGAGCCTTATTTATATCCTTTGCATCTTAACACCTTATACCCCAAGAGGAAACATTCCCCCGAGTGTGCATATCCTACATGCACCTCCTTACATTGAGAGTAGGTATGTTCCACTACTAGAACTAGTTTCTTACTAGCGACTATTATAGAAATATTTTCTCCACCATTGTTATCTTGCACAAAGGGTATTTTTCCATTTACCTATGCAGAATTGTCATCCCTTTTTGATGAATCCAGATCCAAAAATACACATTTTTCCACATATACACGCCCTATCTGCTATACAACATGCATATACTTAGGCTGCTCCACTACAACCCGCGTACATCGAGATTTGTGACATAAAATACAAAATGGAGGTGGGTTTCCATGTCATGATAGGAGATCTCTGATCCTTGGCCTTCCACATACTGGAAACGTTCCGACTCGACCCTTCAGTTTCATTTTGAATACTATAAAAGCACAATTCCGAGCTATGGAAAAGAGGAGAAAGCATTCAAATTTGAGAGCAAAGTTACTCTGGAGAGATTACTTCATATTGAGTCTGCATCCCTTTGTCCCTCAAGTCTGAACACAATGTTCATCCCCCAAGCTCTTTCCCTATTGTTGAGAGAACCCCATTGTCTCTCTCCTATGAAATTGCCTTTGGTAGAGGATTGAAGTGGTGGAGGCCTAGTTGGAAGGAAATTGGTTCCTTGGTTTCAAACCATGCCAACAAAGAAGTCTGTAATGTTGTCACTTCTGCTGATCAATTATTAATAGAATTACTCCTTTCTCGTCCTATTGGTATCGTGCAAATATATGATTATTATCCATGGGCATGTTTGTAATGTTTATTAATGGATTATGTTATCTAATGTGCTAACCCCTTTATACTATCACCATGTACTTTCTATGCTTGTTTGTTGAGAACTTATTGCAGGTATAAATATTTGGGTCGAAGTGCTCAATTGTGGAACATCATCAAACGTTGGATCGAGGTAGCCCTGTTTCTTATCTTGCACATTAGTTTATAGAGCATACAATGGAATTGAGTTGATTTCTGCAGTCATACCTGTCTGTTGTGGTTTACCCTTGACCATAGATAGTTTTTCCCTCATAATAGCAACACTCATTTCTTCCTCTCTATTATAACATTTATTTGATTATGAAAAAACAAAAAAAGAGGGTGGGAAAATAATATTATCTTATATTGGTAGTAGTCGTGTCGCTTTTGAACAGAGCACAAACTTTTGAGTCTACTTGTCATCAAAATTTTGGGTTTAGCATGACCTTAGGAAGCTGATCTCATTACTTAGAGTTTACTCCCCTGACTGGTTACTCTTCCAGACCCTATGAAGAGTTTTATTGGTGCCTCTTTCATCACAAAGTTTCATCATTGAGTCTTTGTTGTCGGAGTTTTCCATATGTCTCATGCTCTTGTTCAAAGGATGTCTATCAGTCTATGTCAGCCATTCCTCAGAAATATTGACTTTGCATGCCGACCATACCCTCAGTGTGTCTCAGAGTTACATGAAATTGTAGTCCTATCATGCACCTTGGTCCTACTTTTATCATTGGTAGGTAACCTTGAACCCAACAATCAACATTTCATTATTGGTCACTGACTGGGGGGTTTCCCTTGTGTTAGATGACAAGAAATATATTCAGACATTGGAATTCATGTAGTGTCTTGGATGCCCTTAGCCTTATTGATGGTTTCCTTGCCTTTATCAACAATTTTCCTTATTGGATGCTATTCATATTTTCTTTTTCATGTACTTCTTGCATCTGGCACATGCGAAAGACAGGGTCATTGGTTCGTGAACAAGTTCTTCGTCCAAATTCCTCCAAATCATCAAGCTCCTGCTTTGTACCTCATGCTGAATGATGAGAGATGCCTTAATTCTCTCCTTTTAGCGGGTCTCCTTCCATCGACTTCAACCCATATATTCTGGAAATGAGACCTAGAGTCCTATGAGTACCTAGAGGCTTGCAGTCATTAGTTGCAGGTTCTCTCACCATCGACAATTGGGAATACATCAATGTCTCTTGATCGATGGATTCTTCAATTGTCCAACCTCAACAAATTTATTCACACTTGCAAGAGTGTACTCGGTGCCTTGATACCTACTTTCATTATCGGTAGGTTGTCTCACGTTTGTTAACAATATACCTTAATGACAGTAATCAAACGAATTCTCATTGTGTTCGACCTAAAATTTTTTATTCACATGATGTAGACTTGCACATTTGGTGTATTGTGTAGAAGACTTGAAGACATCAGTTCATAGTCACAACTTTCCTGAGTTGTTGCTATATTTCATTAGACTGTTACCGATGTAACTTCAATGATCATGAGAGATTAGATTGTACTCTATTATATACATATATCTTTAGATTGATTTTGAGACTAGGTTTATTCAGCCTTGTTCATGACTATGACATCCTATGGCATGTATCCACCTTTGTATTTCCTATTCATGGCCATGAACAACTTTTTGGTATATTTTCACATGGATCTATCGTGTAATTCAAATTGGCAGCCATGTGTGCAAAGTCAGTATAGATTGTAATATTCTCATGAGCAACTAGTTCCTCCAATTGGGTCTCCATTACTCAACTTATGGGTATTATAATGTATTTCATCCATCGCAGATACTCCTCTGACCTCACACATTAGGGGACATATGTTATAGCAATATTTGTCTCACCCTATGCAAATTTGCTCAGAAGGCCTTTTCCATTTCCCTATGCAAATTAGAAGTTCCTTTTTGTAGTTCCCAGAGCTAAAAATAATATTTTTCCACATATACATGCCCTAACTATTATACATCATGTGTATATGTAGGTTGCACCATTTACAACTTGCGTACATCGAGTTTTGTTCCCAAAATTAAAAAATGGTGTTGGGTTTCCATGTCACGTCACTAGATCCATGATCCTTGACCTTCCATATACTGCAAATGTTCCAACTCGGCCCTTCAGTTCCATTTGAAGGCTATAAATGGGCCATATCCAATATGTGGAGAAAAGGAGAAGAATTTAACTTTGAGAGCACACTTACACTGGAGAAATTACTCACATCATATTGAGTCTGCATCCCTTTGTCCTTTTAAGTCTGAACACATTGTTCAGCCCCCAAGCTCTTCCCTACTTGATGGAGAACCTCATTGTCTCTCTTATATGAGATTTCGTTTGGTGGAGGATTGAAGTGGTGGAGCCCAACTAGAAGGGACTTAGTTTCTCGGTTCTGAACTTGCCAACACATAATATTGTCATTCATATACTTCTGTTGATTACATTTTAATAGAAATACTCTTTTCTTGTCCAATTAATGTCTTGAAAATATTTGAATTTTTATTCCATGGGAATATTTGTTATGAATATTGATGGATTATTCTATTAAATTTTGTAACCTTATATATTATCACGATATGCTTTTGTATCTTGGTTGTTGAGGACAAGTTGTAGGTATATTACTTTGAGTTGAGTGCTCAATGGTGGACTTCATCGAATGTCTTGACGAGGTAGGCTATTTATCCTGTCTGGTTAGAATATTTGTTTATATAGCATACTTGATATGATAGTTGATTTCTGTAGTCATTTCCGTCTGTTGTGGTTTACCCCATGCCATAGAGTGATTTTCCTCGTAACAAAATTGGTGGCCATACTGGGGATAGAATCTTCTTTTTGGGGTTTGGATTATTTTTCTTGTTTGATTTCTCTCATTTATATCGAGCTTCTTGTCATATGATTCCTCGACAACCTCTATTCATGTTGAGTCCAAGTTTCTTAGCCTTATCCTTAACCTGAAAGTGTTCCAATACATATACACGAGTTTTTTCCTAATAGTCGCATACATGCGTGAGCTGTCATTCTATAGGAAGAGTATATACATGGTCTTCTCCTGAACAGTCGTGTACATCATTCTTGTATTCCTGGTTGCTAAGTTTGATGTTTGCTGGGTAAGTTTTGATGGTTGCTGAGTCTTCTTAGGTCTCTGTTATGACTGTTAAGTGCCAACAGAGTGATAGGAAACCTTTCTTTGGTTGAATTTTCAGGAGGTTTTTATTTCTCATCATCATTTTCATTGATTGTCCTTGCATCTTGGGCTAGGTGTTTTTTTCTTGATATCCTACTTGGTTTGTCTCTGCTTACATACAGTAGAATCTTTATATCAAGTTATTGTTCAGTCCTTGCATTTTCATTCTTTTATATTGAAAATACAAAAATAATAAACATTTTATATTGTTGGCATTTGATCTTTTGGGTTCTTATCATTGATCTTAGTACATGCATGGAAAGATTACATCTCATTTTGAATTGCATAATTAAATTGAAAATTGCATTTTGAAAATCTTATCATTTATTGGGAATTAAAGTTAGGACTTTGCATTTTATTCATATTCATTTATTTTACTTGTTGAGTCATAACTGTTGGATTACTGAGAGGGGGGGTGAATCAGTAATAGTGTAATTATAATCCTTTTTCTTCAAATGTTATATCAATGTAGAATTATTATCCAATAATGAGCAGTAAGAAATAAACAATCACACACATACACAATACATCAGTGTTTTACGTGGAAACCCAAATCGAGAGAAAACCACGGAATGCTTTTTCTTATATGTCTTGAAGAATTACATTCATTGGAAGCACCAA